>CAMZMU010000020.1:41881362-42111424 GCA_947311845.1 Poa pratensis
ATCATTGTGCACTCTTTGATGACTTTATCTGCTTTTTGCTGCCATCTCAGCAGTGATTGTGAGAGTTGTGACTCCGTCCGGCATAGTAACTGTGCACGGGAATTCTGTAGGCCTGCGGCTGGCCGCAGCATCTGATGATTCTGCGGCGATGGCGACGAAGACCTGCTGGGGTATCACCGGATATGTATGTGTGTCTTCGAGTCCTGTCATGGACTCGATATCGTCATCAAGGCTCATGTCGGAGTCGATATGCCCATCGAGTGGTCCGTATGGATGGATCTCGCTATTGATGCCTTCTTCGCCTATGCTCATCTCAGCGTTGACGAAGTTGTTATAATCTCAGAGTCGAGGTTGTTGTTGTTGGTGTAGATCTCGAGTCACGTGGTTGTCGATATGAGTTTCGAGTTCGTCGAAGTCGCTGAAGGAGATCCTGCAGTCGAAACTATCCTCGAGTGAGAGATCGATCTGGGACTGTTTGTGCGGTATGCTGATTGGCCTCCTCGCCTTGAAGCTCTTCAATGAGCTCGTGCATCTCTCGTGTGGACATGGTTGTAGCATGAGCAAGCTTGGAGGATCGACGATGGTATGGACGCAGTTGAGGGATCCGCAGTCGAAGGAAACGCAACCGATGGAGCCTAGGGTGCGGAATTCGCGAGTTGACGTGGATCGTCAAGTCCTGCACACCAAGCTTGTTGACGAAAAATTTGAACGAACCAACGGTTAAACCCAAACCTGACTCGAGATCGGAGAAGGCCTCCTGGAATCCTGGCGTGTGTGGCTCGAAATCCATCAGAGGATCTGATGCACTTTTTGCGGGTGAAGCTGGCGTGTTGCCGTTTGTTGAGTGAGCCGGCGAGTTGCCGCGTTGCCGCCTGAGTCGGCGAGTTCTGGTTTGTCGATGCAGCCTGTGAGTTGCGTTTGTAGATCGATTGGCGAGTCGCCGTTTCCGATGGAACCGAAGAAACCGTGAGCCCAGCACTATTCTTTCCACAGACGGCGCCAATTGACGAGGTGTACCCTCATCAATTCCCATGGTTAGGACCTAGGGTTGAGATTATGGGGAGGAGAACATGGTAGTACTGGTAGTTTTGTCGGCTGACAAGCAGAGGCAAAGATTTACCCAGGTTCGGCCCCTGGGTGGAGGTAAAGACCCTACTTCCTGCTTGTCTGTTATTGATCGCTGGAGATTATGAGGTTACAAGGTGGCTCCGGCGAGATGATGATCTCGCTAGAGCTTTGGTGGTTTGAATATGGCTTGGTCCTAGATCGGCCAAAAGGCTGGAGGGGTTTGTAACGACCTAGTTTACACATAAGGAAAGTATAAACCGACTATGTCTATGTATAAACTTGGAGGGTACTCCATCTTGTTGGGCCTTCGTCTTGGGCTTCGAGTTGCCTCTTCGCTATTGGGCCTTTAGTCATCACGTGCACCAGGTACCCTCACGGTAGGGTACCCGAGATATATATCCTTGTCAGCGAGGAAGCGCCCGCTGAGGAAGTACGGCTCCAAATCCCATAGTGGCCCGGTGACTCTCGCGTGAAGCAATCCCGTACGTGTACCACTGGCGGGCGCGGAGGTCCAGGGCCCGGACTAGCTCAACCAGTGCGCGGTGCGCACTATCCTCCTCACCCTCACCGTCAGAGTACACAGCGTGATAGATACCCTCTGCACCCTGTGCTGATGCAGGAAAGTGACGGAAATCCGACTCATCACTAGCAAGGTAAGGGCAGTAACCACGGTAAGTGGAAAGGGCAGTGTGTGCAGCCTCATGCACAGCTTGTGTCACTGTGAGGCCCACTCCTCTGCAAGGTACTGCACTGCATTCCCTCATCATTCAGGAGGCGGCACTCGCAGAAGAACTGACCCTGGTGGTAGGAAGGTACTCCTGATACACCACGTACTCGGGATACCAAAGGCAATCATGGCCGTGCACAGTGGCGGTGAGCAGGGCGGGAAACCCGCGGGTGCCCTCGCAGCGAGTCAAACGACCACCAAGCCGGAACAAACCATCTGTAACAGGAGAAGTTCAAATGTTAGATTTACTAAAAGTAAATCAACTGACGAAGTAAACAGAACGGATAGGAACCCAACCCGTGACCCAAATTTTAAACAACGGCCAAGACACCTCGGTAAATCAATAGAGGTAAGATGGCTCCGAGATTAGAGTGTGACCAGGTAAGGAGTAAAAGGAATCCTAAGATGGTTTTCACAACTCATTTTTAGGTTATAAATAATTTTCACAACACTAGACTCAACGTCGACCAGTAAAAGGGTTTCCTACAGGTATCCAGCTCTGATACCAACTTGTAGCGACCCGACCGCTTAACTATACAAAGATGCTGTGTGTCACCGGTCATGCGATACAACCGGAGGTTACTGGGTTACCACCCAGGCCAAAACCTTTGGCAGGCATGCTCGGCATGGATCATGGCAACGCAACACCCCGAGTGATGCCATAACACAGGCACAACTATCAATGCATAATAGAGATATCAAGACTTGTGAAAAAACTGGCACATTACAGTCTCTACGACTCAAAGCATTATAGTTCAACTCTTATAATAGAGAAAGATAGCAAATATTACAACCAGAGGTCACAGACCAACAGTACATCATGCGGAAGCGAATTAAGTTGTTCTAACCAACAAGATCCAAGTTATGGCCTAAGAGGCCTACAGATAAACATTCCCAACACCAGCTGTCTCGGAGATGTCCCAAGCTGCCACCTGGGAACCCAGACTACTCATCGACGTCCACGAAGAACCACCTTCAAGGTCGATGAAGTCCTCCTCTGAAAGAATCAACAAAGCAACGTTGAGTTCGACGAACTCTGCAAGATTACTAGAGCTACTAGCTCGATGATTGGCTTACAAAGGTTTTATGGCTATTTTGGATAAAGCAGGTTTTTTTATTAAAAGACATCTGGCATCGACTAATCAGAATATTTTCAAAGGGGGTGAGAAGTAAACTCTTTTCTTTTGATCATCTTCATCAACAACCATCAACCACTGTATCTGTCTACAAAGGCACCTCCCCGAATCACCCTCGAGGAAGCTAACCTTGCATTCTTAAGTCAAGTTTTACTCATTCGGTTCATGTTCTCTATGGTCTTATCGTCGTTCCAAGTCGTCCGTAACCGCAGACATGGCTTTCGAAAAGATTTAACCCTGCAGGGGTGTACTATTTTTAACCATCAGTACCATCCGGCTCATTGCCTATGCAATTAGCTCTCTTCGGGGAAAGCCGGCTGAGTGGAGCGGCTACAACCTTTACCTTGCTTGAGACTAACCCAGGATCATCAGTGAGGACGGAACAGGTTCAGTGACTTCAACACCCTGCCCCGTGGCCACTCATTTTTCTAAACACCACCATCCTCATCCCAGTCCTGGCCACATCTTCACGCACGCGCAAATGGAAGCTCAAACTAGAGGACCCTGGCTAGTCCCTCCCAAGTTAGTCGGTCGATAGGGATTCCATATGTCCCACCGATGGAAGCACGCTCAGTCTTGGTTCAAGAGGTAAAGAACTCGCACCTAGGCGGCGAGAACGGGACAACCCACCACATCCCATGTGGCCTCTCATCCCCGCCTTTAAGCAGTTTATTTATGTCCCACAATTTTCCACAACATCCGGTCATTCCATCAATTGTTCCGACAATTGAAATATCCACCGGACTAATAAGCATTTAACTAAGCATGGCTAAGCATATATATCGCAAGTATAATTAACTCAGGCCAATACTTCAGTCCTATGGATATTAGGAAGGATACATGTAATGGCAACATGTATCTAATGCAACTAGTAGGATACTCTAATCCAGGCAAAGACATTTGGAACCGAATGCAATATTATAGTGGAGAAAATAATTGCGGAAAATAGGAGGAGACATGCTCAGACGGGGGATTACGCTTGCCTTGTTCAGCAGGCTGGTAATACGGGTCGTCAGGGTATTGCGGTGGAACCCCTACTGCTTGATCTATCGATGCATAAAAACCCGGAAATGAACAATCAATAACCACACGAGCAAAAAGGTGCAATGCACAAACACAATGATGGCATGACATTTTAACGCACTGAACTTTACAATAAGACAATCTCGCAATTTAACTGGGGTGCAGAAATATTTATTTTAACAGGAGAGAAATAAAACCTCACATTTAACTTAGTGATTCTCCTAACTTATAAAAGTTCAGTACTGCAATCTTGTTCAGATATGCATGCAAATGATGTTAAAGGTTAGTTCATAATGTTTGAGCATTTTGATATATTAAACCCATTTTCTGATTAACCAATAAGAAGTTATTGAATTTATAAGATCCATTTCAAATCTGCCATTTTAGCCAATTATTCTAAACAACATTAAAACTAAATAACCATGTTTGGAAACAAGGTGAAACATGAAGTATATTAAGTGCTGAACATTTCTGATAGTTCAAACTTAATTTTTGGATCATTATTTTTAAAGTTATTGAATTTACAAAAAGTATTTCTTTTCTGCCATTTTAGTTATTATTAATAAACAGCAACTAAACTAATTTAGTTGGATGTGTGAGTTATACCTATAGACTCCATTTATTTTTCTGAACATTTTGATATATTATTTGCAATTTTTGGACAAGTATTCAAAGAGTTATGAATTTTGCAATTTAATCCAATTTTCTGCCAGTTTTAAACATTTATGGAAAAGATGCCCAAATGTTTTGTACCCAGGGCTGGGCTAGCCACAGCCACTGACAGGTGGGCCACGCCACGTAGGCGGCCACGTCAACGCGGGGCCCCACAGTCGCTTTGACCGCTTCCATGCCAGGACGGCGGCGTGCACGCGCGGTGACGGGCACGGCGGCCCTCTGCTACGGGGAGGAGCACGCGCGGGGATGGATTACTAAGCGCATTCGACGAGCACGGATGCGTGGAGGCTGGGGGTGGCACTACGGACCAAATGGTCGCCGGCAAATGCTCCGGCGACGGGGCCGTGCGGCGGAGGGCTACGGGCTACGGCGAAACTTCGGCTAACCGTCGAACTAGCGAGGGAGAAGAGGACGGAGATGTCCAGGAGGACCGTGAGCTCACCCTCGACGCATGGGTAGGCTCGGATTGGACGGAGGTGGGCGGAGGCAACGGCGAGCTTCCTCGAAGCGCGGCGGCCGTGGTCGGAGAAGACGAGCAAGGCGGCGACGATCCCGGGCTCCCCTCTTCGATTCCTCGTGCGGGGAAGGAGAGAGGACGAGGCGGAGACGTTGGCGCTCTTCGATCTGTCCTAGGCGCACTCAATCGACGGCGGCGAGCTCGGCCATGGCGGCTAGGGTTCGGCCGAGGGAAGAACAAGAGAGAGAGAGACAGGGCGAGAAAATATCGAGGGAGAGAGGGTGCACGCCTCGGTGGTGGTCTTATCCTCCTCGCGCTGAACAGCGGAGGGCAGGGGAGGGCACGGCGGCGAGCTGGCGCGGCTCGAGCAGCTCGTCGTGTGGTCGCTACAGGGGAAGCGACAGTGGTTTTTCAGAAAGCCCCCTGCAATTCTCTGATTTCTCCTTTTCCCATTTTCTTTTAATTCCAGTAGCATTTCAGGGATTTTATTGAGGCACTTAAACATTTTAGAAAAATCTGAGAAAATTCATGTAGCCTCCCCATAACATGTAGAAGCACCACAAAATTTGGGGTTGCAAAATAAAATGTTTGGAACAACATTTGTTCATAAGGTTGGGTTATGGTATTTTTGAATAATTCAAATTGATATTTCTTTAGTCATTTGAAAGCAAGTCTGAATTATTATCTTTGAACTCTTGGAACTTCCTTGACAATATATTAACGTGCTAACTTCTGTTTATCAAGATTAATTGTCTCAAGTGGAACACCTTCATGCATGGATGCCATGATGCAGGACTGAAAGGAAAAGTGAAAATTTGGTTCAAATTTTACAATACCAAAAGTGGGGCTGTTACAAAAGTCGTGTGCCCTCTTGACCTACCGCACGTTAAATACCACGCCTGCATCAATGATTGCGCAATTTATGGCGAGTACAAGGACAGAACCACATGTCCGGTGTGCGGCCAAGGACGGTACAAGAGTACTGGGAACAAGAAAGTTCCTCGAAAAGTGGTATGGTACTTTCCTATCACTCCCCGTCTACACGGTTGACAAGGGTATACCTGGTGCACGTGGCGACTAAGGCCCAATAGCGAAGAGCCTACTCGACGCCCAAGACTAGAGCCCAAGAAGATGGAGTACCCTCCAAGATTAGACATAGGCATAGTCGGTTTAGGCTTTCCTTACGTGTAAACTAGGTCGGTTATGAACTCCCGAGACCCAGCCTATTTAATGGCTGGGAGGGGTGCCGATCTAAGGTGAAGCCATACTCAAACCACCAAAGCTCTAGTGAGATCGACATCTCGCCGGAGCCTCCTTGTAACCGCATAATCCCACACGATCAATAACAGACAAGCAGGAAGTAGGGTCTTTACCTCCACCCGAGGGGCCTGAACCTGGGTAAATCTTTGCCTCTGCTTGTCAGCCGACGAAACTACCAGTACTACCACGTTCTCTCGCCATAATCTCAACCCTAGGTCCTAACCATGGGATTTGATGAGCTAACCCTTCATCAATTGGCGCGTCTGTGGGAAAGAATAGTGCTGGACTCACGGTTTCTTCGGTTCCATCGGAAAACGGCGACTCGCCGATCAGATCTACAAACGGCAACTCGCCGGCTGCATCAACAAACCAGAACTTGCCGACTCGGGCGGCACACGGCAAGTCGCCGACTCACTCGACAAACGGCAGCACGCCAGCATCACCTGCAAAGAGCACATCAGATCCTCTGATGGATTTTGAGCCACACTCGCCAAAATTCCAGGAGGCCTTCTCCAATCTCGAGTCAGGTTTGGGTTTAACCGTTGGTTCGTTCAATTTTTTCGTCAAAAAGCTTGGTGTGCAGGACTTGACAGATCCACGCCAACTCGCAACTTTCGCACCCGAGGCTCCATCGGTTGCGGCTCCTTCGACTGCAGATCCATCAACTGCATCCATAACATCGTCGATCCTTCAAGATTGCTCGTCTGCAACAACCATGTCGACTCGAGAGATCAACGAGCTCATTGAAGAACTCCAAGGCGACGAGGCCGAATCAGCATACCGCACAAACGATCTCGAGCTCGATCTCCCACTCGAGGGTAGTTTCGACTGCGGGATCTCCCTCAGCGACTTCGACGAGCCCGAAACTCATATCGACAACTACGTCTACTCCGAGATCTGTGCCAACAACAACCTCGACTTCGAGATTCATAACAACTTCGCCGACTCCGAGATGAGCACAGGCGATGAAGGCATCGACAGCGAGATTCGTCCAGACGGACCACTCGATGGGCATATCAAATCCGACATGAGCCTTGATGACGACGTCGAGTCCATGTCGGGACTCGAAAACACATACACATATCCTCGGGCGATACCCTAGCAGGTTTACGTTGCCTTCGCCACAGAATCATCTGATGCTGCGGCTAGTCGCAGGCCTACAGAGTTTCCGTGCACGGTTACTATGCCGGATGGAGTCACAAATCTCACAATTACTGCTGAGATAGCAGCAAAAGCAGACAAAGTCATCAAGGAGTGCACAATGATGCCAGCAGACGCAACACGGGAGGAGATGTTGACCTTCCAGTACTTCAACTGCAGGAATCACTTCGACTGCAGCAGATTAGAGCAACACTCGAGGAACGTAAAAAGCAGGCTAGTTTGTCGAGTGCGCGAAGAAGACAGCTCTCCCTGAGCTCCACCGGGCGAGCAGATACAAGACCCAGATCAAGGCTGTCACACCTCGCGCCAGATGAGAGGGCAGCACTCACCCGCAACCTAGGCAACTCTTTCATGACATACGACGAGGAGGGAGTGCCAGTACCCAAAACAGCTGCGGGTGCTCTTTTTACCGCTGCAGCGTACCTAGAGGCGATCAAGCCTCTAGCTGATGACCCCAATGCAAAATTACATCGCCAACAAATCAAATCACTCGCCTTAGTGGCGAAGGCCATACGCCAAATCCCAAAAACTCCAGGAGGGAGTCGAGATCGTGCCTTAGTTGACACGCGTCGTGAAGAGCATAATCGCAGTGGCCGCCGCCACCACTCGAAGGAAAGAAGCAGCTCACGTCGGCGCAGGTACAGGAGCAGATCGCGCAGATCTTACAGTAGTTACTCATACTCTGATCGAGAGACTGAGCCACACGGAGCTCTTGGGGTATCTAGTCTCGGCTCGAGGAATTGAGGTAGACCCGAGAAAATACAGGCCATCTTGACGATGCAAAGGCCTTCAAAGCTACATGATGTGCAAAAATTAGCTGGTCGAGTGGCAGCACTCAGTCGATTCATCAGCAAGCTGGGCGAAAAAGCGCTCCCGTTCTATCGACTGATGAAGAAAGCAGATAAATTCGAGTGGACGCCAGAAGCCGAAGCAGCCTTCACGGACCTCAAGCGAGTCCTCACAAGCCCTCCAATCCTCGTCGCACCAAGGGAACGCGAGCCACTATACCTATATGTCTCCGCAACTAACAGGGTGGTGAGCACCGTACTGGTGGTCGAACGCAGGGAGGAGGGACACGCCCAAAGCATACAACGTCCAGTCTATTACTTGAGTGAAGTGCTCTCCATATCAAAGCAGCGGTACCCGCACTATCAAAAGCTGGCCTACGCCGTGTTCATGTCCTCAAGGAAGCTGACGCACTACTTCGCAGAGCACCCGATCACTGTAATCAGCACCTCAGTGATCGGGGACATCCTCACAAACCCCAACGCAACTGGGCGAGTCGCAAAATGGCTCATCGAGCTAGCACCACGAGATATCAAGTATGATTATCCGAAGACCATCAAAGCACAAGTCTTACCTGACTTCCATACCGAGTGGATCGAAGCTCAGTTGCCAGGAGCACCCGATGTATCCAACTCATGGACTATGTACTTCGACGGCTCAAAGAAGAACGAAGGCGCAGGCGCAAGTGTCATCCTCATATCACCAAAAGGCGACAAGCTTCGCTATATCCTGCAGATGGAATTCGAGTTACCATCCAATAACGAAGCTGAGTACGAGGCCCTGATCCATGGCATGCGGATGGCCAAAGCCCTCAGGGGCACTCGACTAATGATCTATGGTGACTCGAACCTTGTGGTGCAGCAAACAATGAAGGCCTGTGATGCAATCGCAGATAACATGATCGCCTACCGTGACCTGTACAACTTAATGGAGGGCAGCTTCGAAGGCTGCGAGTTGCGGCACATAGGGCGTGAGAGCAATGAAGAAGCAGATAAGCTAGACAACATTGGCGCGACCAAAGCACCAGTTCCACCTGGTGTCTTCCTCGAGCGCATCGAGCACAGGTCTATCAAGAAAAGCGAACATCTCCTACATCAGCCGCACCTGCCAAAAGCAAAGCACCTAGCACGGAGGACCCGCCAGTCGAGGTACTCCTCATAGAACCAACTTGGACTCAACCTTTCCTCGCATACATACTCCACGGCGAGGTACCTGAAGACATAACAGAGTCAAGACGCGTCACTCGAAGATCTAAAGCATACACCGTCATCAACGGCGAACTATACAAGCGCAGCGTATCAGGTATGTTCCAAAGATGCATAGCATTTGAAGATGGCCAGGCTATCCTTCGTGATATTCATGCAGGTACCTGCGGGCATCATGCCAGCAGTCGATCACTCGTAGCCAAAGCCTTTCGCGCAGACTTCTACTGGCCCACAGCACTCAAAGACGTGGAGGACATAGCCAAAAGGTGCATCGGCTGTCAAAAATTCGCCACAAAGCCACACGCACTCGCATCGGCATTGAAGACAATACCATTGGCCTGGCCCTTCACCCAATGGGGGCTCGATATGGTCGGGCCACTCAAAAAATCCTCCCATGGAGGGCATACTCACCTTTTGGTGGAGGTCGACAAGTTCACCAAGTGGATTGAAGCAGTCCCTATCACAAGTTCGACTGCCACTACAGCAGTCAGTTTCATAAAATCCATCATATACCGCGTTGGGGTGCCAAGTAGCATCATCACTGACAACGGTACAAACTTCACGGCTGAAGAGTTCCGATCTTTCTGCAAAGATCAGGATATTACGCTCAATTATGCATCCGTGGCACACCCACAATCCAATGGCCAAGTCGAAAAAGCCAATGGACTCGTGACGAGTGGAATCAAGAAACGCCTCCTGGTGCCACTCAAAAGGGCCGCGGGTGTTTGGGTCAAAGAACTCCCGTCTGTGCTATGGAGCCCACGCACAACTACCAACGCTTCAACACAATTCACCCCATTATTTATGGTCTACGGCGCAGAGGCAATCCTGCCATCAGATGTAAGATTCATTGCACCAAGAGTCGAGGCATACGACGAAGAAGATGCAGATGAAGCACTCGAGGATGCAGTCGACTTGCTCGAAGAAGCACGCAACACGGCGCTAGCACGCACAGCTGTCTATCAGCAAGACCTCCGCAACTATCACAGCCGTCGACTGCGTACCAGATCTTTCGAGGTTGGCGACCTGGTACTTCGACTGAAGCAAAAGAAGTTGCACAAACTCGCTTCTCCATCGGAAGGACCCTTCATCATCACCGAGGTCATTGTTGGTGGAGCATACAGACTGAAGCACGCGAAGACAGGAGAACTCTCACATAATCCTTGGAACATTGCGCAGCTGCGCCGTTTCTATGCTTAGATTGCTCAGTCGCACAATGTAATAGGCACAGATGTCGGATGGCTGCAGGTTTCAGACGCGCTCTTTTCCTTACCAGGGTACCTAAGGGGACTGGAAGGTTTTTAATGAGGCGGCCTGCAGCTTAACATTCAAAAATGGAATATAGTCAATGATTCCTCATATTTCTCCCGCCTACTACTCGCATAACTTTATTCGCACAACCTTAGCCTCACCCGAATACTCGGGGGCTGCGCTATCTCAAAGCATGAGCTTTCGCTCTTTCTCTAAACATAATACCTCAGCCGCACTCGGATACTCGGGGGCTAGGTCATAATAATCATACATAAACAAACAAGTTGCTCAAAATCTTGAGTTGAAGCTTCAAACATCGCAAAAATTCACAGCCTCACTCGAACACTCGGGGGCTGTGCAATTCATGTTCCATACTAAGTGTTTTTCATAAACCCCACTCGATACACACGGGGGCTGCGCATATAAATAACCTATATACAGGAACCGGAACCTATAAATAAATATGCATTTCAAAAACCGGAACCTATAAATAAATATGCACTACGTATAAGTGGCAAATTTACACTCGGAGGCTGCCCTATATACAGGAACACCCTAATCTTCCGGTTCGTCCTTGATTGAAAGAACGGGGCCCATAAGTTGAGCGTGATAACACTCAACCAATACTCTCGCATATTCGACTGTATCGTCAAGTTGCGACTATGACAAAGACGATCCAGGCACGGGTGGACGTAGCTGCATATTTGGACGCTTACTCTGGATATACGCCATCGTTGCGTTGGCACCATCCACAAGCTTCTGGGTGACAAAATCTTGAATGGGACCTACACTCCGGAAAAGCCCGAGTAGCGCATGGATTCCTTGAGGTTGCGGCCCTGTCGGGAACAGAGTCTGGTTGATTCGACTGAAGGCCGACCTGCATAACTCGAGCAGCATAGTGCTCCGCCACACTCGATCCTTTAGGGTTGCGAGTATGCGGGCTTGGTGCTTATCCAAGCGAAAGTGCTGACGGCCCGTCGTTGGTTCGTCAGTCGCACTGATCAACTGCTCATCTACACGAGCCTGCTCCGCCTGGAAATCTGGAACAAAACCTGCAACAATGCATGTTGGGTGAACAAAAAGGTCAGACTATGAACTCTTGAGATCAAGGCAGTCATGCTTACACTCGAGTTGTCTGTTCACAATCTCCATCTCGCCAAGCACATAGTCCTCTCGCTGAGCGGGTAGAGCAGGCCTCGCCCTCATCCTATCCAGCTCGCTCAGGGCACTCTTCAACTCTTCTCCAGTTTCACAACTCGAGCTTTCATATAACGCATTACTGCTGTATCATTCGCCGCTTGAGCTCGAGATCGGGTGGAAGCGCGATGCCGCGACGAACCAGCTGAAGTAGCGGCTGCCCGTGGCTATTCCAAATATCATAAAAATCTCATGTCAGATATGAGCAATTCATCACAAAGCTCAGGCGAGTAATTGCACATAGCCTTACAGGCGAAAACATAACAAGGAACCAAATCCATACAAGTGTAGCAAAAGCATACCCATACTCATGTTAACATAAAGTATAATTACACAACATAAAAAAGGGTTCGGCTGCCCTATCTCTCGGATACAGATTCCGATCTAGCCCTACTTTCGCGGGTGGCAACCTCCGCCGCTCGGCGCTCCATAGTGGCTATGAAGATGTTGGCCAGTCGAGCGGCTGGCTCGCTAATGGCCTTCAGAGACATAGGCTTCCCACCGGGCCTTCGAGGGAAGTCAGACATGGCTGCTTCGAAGTCACCCTTTATTCCATGACCAAAATGAGCTTGAGGGTCGACTCCGAGCCGGGTACCGTTAGAGCACGAGCAAAGCTCGCCATGGTCGAGGTCCCCGGTCCAAGCACGTCAGCGAAGCCATCAACAGTCGACGGCACCTCCTTCAGTGGAAGCACGTTCTGGTGCACGGCGCCGAGGGTGCTGGTAGACTTGGCAAGAGTGTCCTTCGCCTGGACAAAAGTAGCGCCGAGGTCACCTATAACTTGGTCGAGTGATAGCCCATCACTGACCATGTCAGTAGGTACCGGCACGCCAATCGCCTCTGCAACAAGTACCAGAAAGAGCAAATATTAGTACATAATACCCAACGGGTACACGAGGGACAGGCAAAGAGATAGTTACTTACCTCTCACATTCTGCGCAAGGCCAGCCAGTCGCTCAGCATACTCTTTCTCGCGTACGGTGGCTGAGGCCTTGGCGGCATCCACAATTTTCTTCGACTCGGCGCGCTGAGCTTCGAGTGCTTCCTCTAGCTCTTTCACCCGAGACTCAGCCGATGCCTTGTCGCCTGAATTTGATGGCAAGAAGCAATGCATAACAATCGACTAAGCAAAAACAGTGTAAAAAGAACTTCGGGTACTGAATCAAAATATACTTACGAGTAAGTTGCTCTAAGTTAGCACGCATACTGTCCCTCTCCTGCTCCACCTGGACAAAAGCCTTGCCTGATACCACCAGGTTGAGGTAGTAAGGCTGCAAGCACACGAAATCAGCATAAGTTATACATAATCAGTCTCGTATGTGGACTCGACAAAAAAGATACTTACGTGTTCAGTCCAAGGCACAGGCTTCGCGGCCGATGTCCCGACCTCCGGAGTTGCAGCACTTGTAGCCTTGGCCGTTTCAATGACAGTAGAAGTGGCCGTTGGTTGAGCAACATCATGTGCAATGGGGGAGAGGTTCGGGTGCGCTGGAGTCAAAAGTTTGTCGGATGGAGGAGTTGGAGGATGCACAGCGATGTAGTGCAACCTAGGCACACAACACCAACACCATCAAATGGTCCAATGACAAGAGCAAGAGTCCAAGCTCTCCATGATATGGTGAATTCACTCCTATCTATGTGTGATCTCGACACTCCTTTGAATGGGTTGCTACTTCATACGGAAACTTTGTGCATACTCAGGAACCACCTTGACGACGGCCCACAATGGAGTGGAGGAGATGACCAAGAGAAGACCCAAGAAGATGGCCAAGAGAGCAGCCAAGGAGAAGAAGAAGAAGCCCAAACCGCTTCGGGCGGTCCTACCGGCTCCGACCCGGTACTACCACCCCCGCCTGACGTGTCACCTGCTGAAGATACTACCGGGGCCGGTACTACCACGTCTCGCCGCCCCGGTACTACCGCCACACGCCGGCGCGGTACTACCGCGCCAACTACCGGGTCTACTACCGGATCTCCCGGGAGCCTCGGGTGTCGTCGGGTTCCATCCCGGTAGTGGCCCCCGTACTGGCCCGGTACTACCGCACACCCGGTACTACCGGGTTCAGTCCTGTACTACCGATGCGGGCGGGCCTGCGCGCTGAAAAGGCTCCCGTGCCTTGTAATCTTATCCCCTTTGGATCTAGAGTATAAATAGTTCATACCCTTCCTAGGGTTAGGGTTAGACTATGATTTGGGAACTAAAGTAGAGCCTTGCTCCTTCTTCTCAAAGTGTCTCTTTCCTCCTATGGAGATGAATCAAGGCCTCCCCTTGTGGAGATGAACCAAGGCCTCCTCTTGAGGAGAAGATCCCTGCGTGGATACCAAGGCTTTCGCTTGTAGTTGCGATTACTTGCTAATCTTCCCTCTTTGAGTGGCTAGATTGGATTGGTTGGATTGACCAATTGGACAAACAATCCTAAGAGTAAGGTGTGCTTGGGAGAGGAGAATTGGGGGATACCCTCGGGGATTTGTTACCAATTGAGTCTTGCCGGGTTGTTACTTGCTATTTACCCTTGTTTTGAGTGATTCCCCTCTTTTGTGTTCTTCGTTCTTCGTGTGTTCTTCGTGTTCATCGCTCCCTCCGCCCAAATCCGTGAAAATCAGGACCAACCTACATCATATGGTATCAGAGCTCTAGGTTGACTCGGATTTGATTTGTGTTTCCACCAAAATCCACCAAATTTTTCTTCGTTTTTGAGAAATTCGAAAATTTCCACCAAAAAAAGCCTTGCCTTGATTCGAGCCGATCTGTCGATTCGTTACGTTTTTGGTAGTTTTTGTCCATGGATCTATTGCTTTAGGACCCCCTCCACCTTTGTTTGCGTTCCCTAGGCTTAATTTTGCCAATTTCCCACGAATTTGAGTCATCATAGATGGTGGAAGTTGCCACAACCTAGCGAGCAAAGAACTTTGTGATAAGCTCAACTTGAAGTTCAAGAAGCACCCACATCCTTACCATGTGCAATGGTTGAGTGATACCGGAGCCGTCAAGATTCAACACATGGTGCAAGTGTCCTTCAAGATTGGAGCCTATGAAGATACGGTTGATTGTGATGTTGTGCCTATGAACGTTTGTCACTTACTCCTTGGGCGTCCATGGCAATTTGACAAGGGTGCTATGCATGATGGAAGGACAAATTACTATAGCTTCAAGAACAACGACAAGACCTTCGTCCTTCGTCCCATGACACCAAGTCAAGTCATCGCCGACAACGCCAAGACCATTGCAAGGGCACAACAAGATCGTTCGTCTAGTGAGATGAGTGGTGAGCGAGAGACCCACCATAAAGTGAGTGAGAGCCACAAGCCAAATGAGTGTGACACTTCAAAGAGAGTTCCCACAAAACTTACACTATTTGCCACAAAGAGAGAGATGAGGGAGTTGAGAGAGAACCCATCCACCCTCCACTATGTGCTCATATGCAAGGGTGAAGTTTCTATGACTAACACTTCACAAACCTTCCTCCTTCTTTGTTGTCTCTTTTGAAGGACTTTGAAGATGTTTCCCTCAAGAGTGCCACCGGGACTACCTCCTCTACGCGGAATCGAGCACCGCATCGACCTTGTTCCCGGCGCACCGCTACCAAACCGCGCTCCTTACCGCACCAACCCCGAAGAGACAAAGGAGATCGAGCGGCAAATACAAGAACTTCTTGCCATGGGACATATCCGCGAGAGCTTGAGTCCGTGCGCCGTGCCCGTCATCTTGGTACCCAAGCACGACAACACTCTTCGCCTTTGCATGGATTGTCGCCCCATCAACGCCATAACCGTTCGGTATCGCCATCCTATCCCTCGACTTGATGATATGCTTGATGAGCTTTGTGGTTCCGCTATATTCTCCAAAATTGATCTTAAAAGTGGATATCACCAAATAAGATGTGTGAAGGTGATGAATGGAAGACCGCATTTAAAACAAAGCTTGGTCTTTATGAGTGGCTCGTCATGCCATTTGGTCTTTCCAATGCACCTTCTACTTTTATGCGTCTCATGAATCATGTTTTGCGTCCTTTCATTGGAAATTTGTTGTGGTATACTTTGACGACATCCTTATTTATAGCAATCTTTGGAAGAGCACACTTCTCATGTTGCTCAAGTTTTGTTGGTTCTTCGCAATGAAAAGCTTTATGCAAATCTTTCTAAGTGCACTTTTGCCACCAACAAACTTGTTTTCTTGGGTTTTGTTGTTTCTTCGGATGGAGTTGAAGTTGATGATGCAAGATACAAGCAATTCGGACTTGGCCTTTTCCGATGTCACTTGAGGAGTTGAGACGTTTTCTTGGTTTTGCCGGATTTTACCGCCGTTTCATCAAGGATTTTTCCACAATTGCTTGCCCCCTCCATGAACTTACAAAGAAGAATGTACCTTTCATTTGGGGCAATGCACATGATTTTGCTTTCAATGAGCTCAAACGGTTATTAACCGAAGCACCACTCCTTGCCCTTCCGGATTTCTCTAAGACATTTGAGATTGAATGCGATGCAAGTGGATTGGGCATTGGTGGAGTGCTTATGCAAAATGGTAGACCCATCGCATACCATAGTGAGAAACTAGATGGAGCTCGCTTGAATTACCCCATTTATGACAAAGAGTTATTTGCTTTGGTTCGTGTTTTGGATGTGTGGCAACATTACCTTCGTCCTAAGGAATTTGTCATTCATTCCGACCATGAATCCTTGAAATATTTGAAAAGTCAAACAAATTTGAACAAAAGACATGCTAAGTGGGTTGAGTTCATTGAGTCTTTCACCTTTGTAATCAAATACAAGAAAGGTAAAGACAATGTGGTCGCGGATGCTCTATCCCGCAAGGCCAACCTACTTACACGTCTTGACATTAGTGTCTTGGGTTTGGATGAGATAAAGAGTTGTATGCTACCGATGCTTTCTTTGGAGACATTTTCGCTCAATGTTCGGAGCACAAAGGAATTGGTGATTTCTATTTGCACAAAGGTTTCTTGTTTAAGGCTAACAAACTATGTATACCCGAGTCTTCGCTTCGTTTGGTCCTTTTGAAGGAATCGCATGGAGGCGTCTTAATGGGACACTTTGGACGTGACAAGACCTTTGCATGCTCTCCACAAACTACTATTGGCCAAGGATGTACCGGGATGTGGAACCGCTTGGTGCGACGATGTTCAACATGTCTCAAAGCTAAGTCTACTCTAAACTCTCATGGTTATACACACCTTTGCCTATTCCACATCACCCATGGTCCGACATTGCTATGGATTTTGTCTTAGGACTCCCACGCACTAAAACAAACAAGGATTCCATCTTTGTCGTCATTGATCGCTTCTCTAAAATGGCACACTTTATACCATGCAACAAGACGACGATGCTTCACACATTGCTACTTTGTTTTTCAGGGAAATCGTCCGTCTTCATGGAGTGCCCAAGACCATTGTGTCGGATCGTGACGTCAAGTTCGTGAGCTATTTTTGGAAGACTTTGATGGCCAAGATGGGAATCAAGCAACTATTCTCCACCGCATACCACCCTCAAACCGATGGCCAAACCGAAGTGGTGAACCGAAGCCTATCCACACTCCTTCGTGTGTTGATCAAGCCTAACTTGAAGAATTGGGAAGAGTGCATCCCACACGCCGAGTTCGCCTACAATCGAGCACTACATCGCGCAACAAAGAGAACACCCTTCGAGGTCGTCTATGGCTCCAACCCCTACACCGCGCTAGACATGCTACCACTTCCACTCCGAGAACAAGTCAACATGGACTTCGACAAGCGCGCCGCTTACATGAAGAAACTACATGAAGACACAAGGGCCACGCTTGAGAAGCACAACGAAGACCATGCTACGAAGATGAACAAGAACAAGCGCCCCATGATCTTTGAAGAAGGAGACCTTGTTTGGCTACATCTACGCAAGGACCGCTTCCCCGATGAGAGAAAGTCTAAGCTCGCGCCAAGAGGAGATGGCCCTTTCAAGGTTCTCAAGCGCATCAACGACAATGCATACAAGATCGACATATCCAAGTCCAAGTACGGCGTCATGACACCTTCAACGTCGCCGACATCTCACCTTACCTTGGAAACCCAAGTGATGATGAGGACGAAGAGTCGAGGACGACTCTTTTCCAAGGGGGGGGGGGGAGATGATGTAGTGCAACCTAGGCACACAACACCAACACCATCAAATGGCCAATGACAAGAGCAAGAGTCAAAGCTCTCCATGATAAGGTGAATTCACTCCTATCTATGTGTGATCTCGACACTCCTTTGAATGGGTTGCTACTTCATCGGAAACTTTGTGCATACTCAGGAACCACCTTGACGACGGCCCACAATGGAGTGGAGGAGATGACCAAGAGAAGACCCAAGAAGATGGCCAAGAGAGCAGCCAAGGAGAAGAAGAAGCCCAAACTGCTTCGGGCGGTACTACCGGCTTCGACCTGGTACAACCGCCCCCGCCTGACGTGTCACCTGCTGAAGATACTACCGGGGCCGGTACTACCGCGTCTCGCCGCCCCTGTACTACCGCCACACGCCGGCGCGGTACTACCGCGCCAACTACCGGGTCTACTACCGGATCTCCCGGGAGCCTCGGGTGTCGTCGGGTTCCATCCCGGTAGTGGCCCCGGTACTGGCCCGGTACTACCGCACACCCGGTACTACCGGGTTCAGTCCGGTACTACCGATGCGGGCGGGCCTGCGCGCTGAAAAGGCTCCCGTGCCTTGTAATCTTATCCCCTTTGGATCTAGAGTATAAATAGTTCGTCCCCTTACTAGGGTTAGGGTTAGACTATGATTTGGGAACTAAAGTAGAGGCTTGCTCCTTCTTCTCAAAGTGTCTCTTTCCTCCTATGGAGATGAATCAAGGCCTCCCCTTGTGGAGATGAACCAAGGCCTCCTCTTGAGGAGAAGATCCCTGAGTGGATACCAAGGATTTCGCTTGTAGTTGCGATTACTTGCTAATCTTCCCTCTTTGAGTGGCTAGATTGGATTGGTTGGATTGACCAATTGGACAAACAATCCTAAGAGTAAGGTGTGCTTGGGAGAGGAGAATTGGGGGCTACCCTCGGTGATTTGTTACCAATTGAGTCTTGCCGGGTTGCTACTTGCTATTTACCCTTGTTTTGAGTGATTTCCCTCTTTTGTGTTCTTCGTTCTTCGCGTGTTCTTCGTGTTCATCGCTCCCTCAGCACAAATCCGCGAAAATCAGGACCAACCTACATCACACAGTCTCAGCACTACGAGTGACAGAAGACAAACAACATAAGCAAAAATACCAAAACAAAAAAACCAGTACAGAAAGCATAAGGAGCATACCTGTGCTCTTCTTCCTCCTCACTATCAAGGTTGTCAAAATTTGGACTCCAAAAAGCAGCTCCTCACCCGACTTGGGAGGAGGAGCTGACCTCAATGGGCTCACATCCAAAGGAGCAGCCTTTGAAAAAGGAGAGGAGCCTGAGTCTCCGTCGTCCTTCACATCCGACTCCTTCGCGGGTGAGCTCATGGAAGAAGACAAACCTTGGGCCACCCGGCGACGCTTGCGAGTGGGAACCTCGCTCACATGGTCAGCCATGGCTGGCTGCTCAGTCTGTACTTCCCCTGCCTCTTCCTCTTCAGCCTCTTCCATACGAGATGTGGTAGCCGAAGGTAGAGGCGATTCATCCCCTCCCTTCGTTTCTATCGCTTGCACCTCCGTTTCATCAGTAGGGCCATTCTTGGGAAGAGGAGGAAGGGTTGACGCAGTCGAATGCCCTGCACACAAAGAAGAACATCCAAAGAGTTAAAACATGCAAAAATAAAGGGTGACAAAAGCCCGATGATAAATAGTACATAAAAGCTAGACTTACTTCAAGCAAAGGGTTGTCAGCCCCATATGGAGTGACAGGGCAGTCAAGATTGCATGGATCGGTTGTCTTGATACTGGTAATGGATCGCACATGCGTGTCCAGCTCATTCTTCGATAACTCGTCTGGGCTCATTCGACTGGCGTCATGCGCACCTTCATATTGCCACATGGGATGAGCGCGTGCGCGAAGCGGCCACACCCGCATCTTGACAAAGGTGGCAATCGGATGCACAACAGTGACAGTGCCCAGCATCTTAGCAATCTTCTCCAAAAGGGGCTGCGCCTCCGCTTCTTCTTCAGTCGACAAAGGATGGGCCCATGCGTTGGTCTTCTCCAGAGCCTTGGCAGCCGAAAAGGCAGGGAGGCCTGCTTGCTCCGTGGAGACGTAGAACCATTTGGTCCTCCACCCTTGTGCAGAATCGACTGGCTTCAGGGCAAAGTATCGGGTGTCGCCGCGCACTTGGATCCCGAAGCCGCCCACGGGGTAGGTGCGACCACCTCCCACATTTGGGCGGACGACGAAAATTGACTTCCACAGCGTCCAACTGGGAGAAACTCCCAGAAAACATTCACAGAGCGTGATGAAACACGCAATGTGCAGAATACCATTAGGGGTGAAATCATGGATTTGCACCCCATAGGTATACATCAGACCACGAAAAAATCGTGGAGGGGGAGCGAAAACCCTCTAGGAAGAAATTCCGCAAAACAAACTCGCTCATTGGTGCGAGGCTCGGGGAATACCTCCTTGGGCGATGGAGCGCGGACCGCTAACTGGTCCTCGGGTGGCAGCAGGCCCTTCTGGCGGAGCTTGACGAGGTGAGCATCCTTGATCAAGGAGTTCGCCCAATCCCCGGTGCTCTTGTTCAAACCAGCGACAGCTGCAGACGCGCTAGCCGAGCTCTTCTTCCCCTTCATCGCCGCCGCATCGCGGCGGCAGCGATCGTGGCAGAACGCTTATTTCCCGCTCCTTTTTTCATCTTGAAAGGGAAGGTGGTGGCGCGTGCAAAGTTCTGGCACAGGAGCAATGGAGGAGGAGCGCAAGGAAGACAATGAAACAAGGGCGGCGCAGGAGGAGAATAGCTAGTAAAAATATGCCAGCGCCGTTCTCCCTATTTACCACAAAGCGATATCAATCACAACCGTTCAAATCGGAACCGTGCGCTCCGTGCGCAATCCCACCATACACGTGGCAACCGCGGAGGGCAACCATCGCCGGCCACTCCACCCGCTGCGCACGCAAAAAGAGGAGCCATCATCACGCCTCCGTAAAAAGTGGGCCAGAGTGGTCAAATCAAGTCCAAACAGCACCGTCGTTCGGTTAGCGCTGCACAATGGGCCCACCTATATGTCACGTCCCATCCATCACAGCATAATGCACGCCACCGCGTGTCAGGCAGCGCAGTCGCCAAAAACGTCATCCCTGACGTCATCTCAAGCGCTCTGATCAGAAATACATTCGAGTCTGCCCAACGCATATTGGTCACTCGACTGCCTTGTTTGGTTCGGGTGTGGAAGAGCAATGTTAAGGCAAAATTGGTCACTCGACCGTTCCTTCGGCTGAGGCATATTACTCCCATCGGGAGCATATCAAAAATTATTCGACTGGAGATGCTCAAGATAAAATGATTTTGAGATTATCCTCCATTACAAGCAATACAGCATAATCTCGGGGGCTACTCCCATCGGGAGCACTGTCGTGCACCCGATAGAATTACGGCAAAAATTTCTTCGATTAAACATATGCAAGGTAAGAAGATCTGAGATTATCCTCCATTGCGAGCAATAAAGCACAATCTCGGGGGCTACTCCCATCGGGAGCGCTGTCGCGCACCCGATAGAATAACGACAAAGTGTCAGTCGACAAAAGGCTCGACTCAGTTCATATACAAAATCATACTCGAAACATTCCCGAGTTGCGTCTGCCGCAAATACCTCGGATGCTGCACGCACAGTGCAAAGGTAAGACCCGCCGAACTTTCGAGCTGGGCTAAGGACCGTTCCAGCAACGTCAATCCTTATACTTTCCGTGTCAGCAGACATGATGAAAAATCCCGACGGACGCATTGGGTAAATTTCAAAGCTATACTGCAGATCGACTCAGTAAGACCTTCGCGGCCTAGTCGAATCTGACCAGTTTGTCACAAATTCGAGTCCAGGGACTCGAGTTTGATTGAAAGCTAGTAAGGTTTTACCCGAATGTGTAGTTAACCAGTCCCGATCCGTCGAGTGTACTGGGCGTGCTAAGCTATTATCTCTTGATCATCATAAGCAAAAACCACAGTCGATGAGATACTCGACATAGCCAACATGTGCTATTCATACAGGAATCTATTATATTATTAAGACAACAAACAATTGAAGGTGAAGATTTACCGTTGCGACGTTAAGATATGCCCACGGTTGAGATTAATCGGCATATACGCTGGCTACAGTCCACGTGAAAGATAAATTGAATCGGCATATACGTAGCGTGCCTCATCCACCGCGTTACTAGATGGCATGATTAATCGTTTTCCAATCTTGAATAGAGACATACGCAAGCTGGAGTCTAATTAAATAATGCAAAGTACGGTATGATGTGCACGATACGAAACCATAGCCTGATCGATTTCAATGGTTTGAAATATGGGTGTGACTAGGGCTCAGTCGACTGAGAATTAAACTAATTCTCAGTCACCTAACGTCATGCACGTCCATCTACTCGTTTTTACTCTAATCGATCATCGCTTGACTCAGGCAGCGAGGGAAACGGTCTGGGCCTTGAAGGTTCTCGTGTTGGGCCGACTATCTCACTGTAGCCATTTCCTTTTCTTTTCATGGCTTGCTACGGTATCAATATTGTGTACTGCATGTCTGCATGTCATTCATTCCTTTTTCACACAGGCCAGCAAGGGACACGGGGAAATGAGACAATTATAAAATAAAAACTAGTGAGTAGAAGATATTGAAACTGGGATTTTCGTTGTGGTGGGTTTATAACTGACATTTTTTAATTCCGAGTGGGATTGCAGCTAGACTTGGTCGGCCAGCCTAGACCGGCCCGAAAATTCCCAGCTAGGCCAGATCATGTCATTGGGTCTAAATTTTCAACCCGGTGATCGGGCTTGCAAAAAAATTTAAATGTACAATCGAAATAAAACCACAAGATTGTTTGATTTTCTTAAATGGCATGACCCGGTCTTAGCCGACTCGGAATTAGCCAATACTCCGTCGAATGGCGCCATTGTGCTGATTTTCTAGCTTTATACTTCTTTCCTTTGCTTATAGCAGCAGTCTTAGTTGTATAACTAAAAAAATCTCACTTGCAACCTATATATACCGGAAAAATCCTGGTTGCATCTACTAAATCTTGGTTACAACCCCTACCTGCATCTGGAAAAAAACTTAGTACCCACTAGAAACAAGTCCCATGACCACCTTGTCGTGCCCTTCGCCGAATCTTAGAAGTGCGATGTATCCCATCCGGGACCTCATTAAGGCTGCTCAGACCCTCGCTAGCCGTCCCGACCCTCGACAAGCACCGTCGGACTAGACAAGTATCGACGACCCTCGACAAGCATCACCTGCACTTGACAAGCCATGTGCGGAGTTTGATTAGCCTAAGTGGATCACCTCGCCACTCGATGGAAGTCTTTAACAACACCAATCTGTTGGCTTCTACTTTAACACTAGCCGCCACCCGCTGTCGAGCCCTCCAACAACGTCAAGCCTACATCGACAAGCACCCTCGGACGTCGCCACCTCTTGTAAGTGCGACACAACCACAACAACCTAGGCATAGTTAAATCTCATCTTCCCCGTGCATGTCTCAATAAACGTCGAGCCAAGCATCAAGGTCATGGGGCGTCTTGACCCACATATCAAAGGTGTCGCCCAAAAACAACCGCAAACCAACTCGAGACTAATTCTCAGTTGCAACCCGACTTACAGCTACAAAATACTCAGTTGCAACCCACCTGCAACAATGAAAACTCTGAGTTGCAACCCAATTTAAAATGGAAAAAAAATCTGATGCGAACCCACTTGAACAGGGAAAAATGCAGTTGCAACCCTACTTGCAATTGGATAAAACTTAGTTGCGACCCCGCTTGCAACTATAAAAAATCTCAGTTATAATCCGACTTGCAACTAGGATAAAACTTAATTGTAACCCACTTGTAACTGAAAAATTGCAGTTGCAACTCGACTTGCAACAGTTAAATCTTAATTACAACCTCATTTGCAACTATGGAAAATCACAGTTTCAACCCGACTTGCAACTGGAAAAATCAATTGCAACCCTACTTGCAACTATAAAAATGACACTTACAACCTATCTGCAACTAGGAAAACAACTCAGCTGCAACACACTTGCAACTGAACAGAAAATCTCAGTTGCAACCCGACTTGTAACTGAGAAAAGCTCAGTTGCGACCCCACTTGCAACCGGGAAAAACTAAGTTGTGACCCCACTTGCAACTGAAAAGAAAAAAAAAATCAGTTCTGACCCCTCTTGCATCTAGAAAAATTAATCTCAGTTACAACCCCACTTTCAACTACAAAAAAACTCAATTGTATCCCATTTGTAACTAAAAAAAATCTCAGATTCAACTCGACTTGCAACTGCTAAAAACTTAGTTGCAACCTCACATGCAACTATGAAAAATCTCAGTTTCAACCCGACTTGCAACTGTTCAATTGCGACCCTGCTTGCAACTCTAAAAATTAATGTCAGTTGCAACCCGTCTACAACTAGGAAAACAACTCAGTTGCAAGTTGCAACACACTTGAAACTAAAAACGAAATCTCAGTTGCAACCCGACTTGCAACTGGGAAAAACTTACTTGCGACCCCACTTGCAACTCGGAAAAAACTCAGTTGTGACCTCACTTGCAACTGAAAAAGAAAAAATTCAGCTGCGACCCCACTTGCATCTAGAAAAAATCTCGGTTGTAAACCCACTAAAGATTCACACCAAATTACAAAATAAACCACTTCTAAATGGATATATATACAGAAAAAACCATACACAAAAAATACAAGGAAAAATAGTCAACTCGGTTATACAGAAATAACAATGGGAACACACAAACCCCGCAAAAGAGAAAAGCAGCCCACCAACCCGTACATCCACTGCTTGACTTGATATAAAAAGGTTTAGCACGAATCTTCGCTCATATTCGACGAGTAGAAAGTTGACTGAGCCCTAAGCTGAGAGTTAGCGAAATCGATTTGTCGTTATTGGAAGAAAAAAACTCACTTGCAGCTAGAAATCTGAGTTGCATCTCTACTTGCAACTGGAAAAAATGACTTGCTACCACTTGCAACTAAAAAAAACCAGTTCGAACCTCACTTGCAAAAAACTTAGTTTTAACCTACTTGCAACCGGGGAAAAATCCACTTGCAACTCGAAATCTCGGTTGCAACCCATGTATACAAATCACAACACGATGCAATAGCTTGTGAGTCGACCGATATCAGACCTTATAATTTGTCGATCAAGAATTAGCACAGTCATAAAAAATGATTTTTTATTATAAAAATAACAGGTTAATTGAAATTATTGAGAATAGCATTTTATGGACAATATAGACAAGGACTTTAGTGGAATGAAATAAAGTATGTATGACAAAAAATAAAACATAAAAAAGGTTAAGATGAGAGCAAGGTATGACAAAGTACAAAATTAAAGCAAAACTATCATATATTTGATCGGTGTAGCAATACATGTAACGTGCGCAAAGAAATAAATATTAACATAAAGACATCGTGAATGAAAAATATCTATAAGTTACACACTAAAAGCATAAAAATAAAACAAAAATATACAAAAACAAATATAAGGGATACAAATAAAATATATTTACATAAAATAGTTCAGGCGATCTTGAAAAATTGGTTCATACAAATCTGAAAAGTAACAAGTGATTGGCGAAAAAATACTAATAGAATAAAAATAACAAACGAAAATCCACAAGCCACACCACCACACACTTAACTATGCTACAACTACCAACAAAATCGTTTGTTACACATGATAATGAAAAGCTCTTTATACACATGCTACACACGTAACTAGCTTTTTTTTTTTGAGAATATCACACGTAACTAGCTGGGAATAAGCTACAGCACCAAAAAAAAGCAATCGAAAAAAAAATCAAAAGCGGTAGTTCAAGGCCCACCAGAGAAGTAACAGAGGGAAAATACAGCCCAATACTTCTGAAAGGAAGAAGCCCACATTGGCCGGTTCCTACACGACCTGACGTTCGCTATAATCAACGATTCATGGATCAGTAATCGGACGGCTAAACAGTCGACTGAGAATTAACAAAATTCTCAGTCGACTGAGAATTAGCAAAACCGTTGAAATATGCATCAGTAAAAGTAAGACAAAAAGCACACGGACATGCATCATGGAGGCCAAGCCCCGGACGTCGAATGCCCACACGTCCAACCAAAGATTGAGAGCTTGGCGACGACGCCATGAAGCCCAACTAATTGGAAGCACGCAACCAACACGTCTAATAAAGCAAGAGCCGGCGGATCGTCGGAGCACGCACGAGCCGGCGGATCTCTAGGGCACAACAGGGATGCACATAGCCAGGAGAACCAACGCGGCATGAACCCGCCCAAACCATGGTTTGACATCAACTCGCGGCAAGCGTTTGCCGAGCGCGGCGATCTCGGCAAGACGACGATGGATGAGACACGCCATGAAGCTCAACTAATCGGAAGTACGCAAGCAACATGTCTGATGAATCACAAGCCGGCGCGCGGATCGTCCGAGCACGCATGAGCCGGCGGATCTCTAGGGCACGGCAGCGATGCACATAACTAGCATGAACCAACGCCAGATGAACCTGCCCGAACCATGGTTTGACATCAACTCACCATAAGGGTTTGCTCAACGCAGCGATCTCAGCAAGACGACAATGGATGAGACACACCATGAAGCTCAACTAATCGGAAGCACGCAAGCAACATGTCCGATGAATCATGAACCGGCGGATCATCCGAGCACGCACGAGCCGGCGGATCTCTAGGGCACGGCAGACGGCAGTGCTGCGCATAGCTAGCATGAACCACGCCGCATGTACCCGCCCGAACCATGGTTTGACATCAGTTCGCCACAAGGGTTTGCCGAGCGCAGTGATATCGACGAGACGACAATGGATGAGACAATCTCTGATATGCCCCCTTTTGCCAAGTGTGTCAGCCACGCGGACGAGACTGAGTGCTGCGATCTGCGCTGCTAGGCTTGCGGTGGGCATCAAAGAACAGTTGTTTGGGACGCCACAAAGGTGTCTGTTTGATCTAGGGCTCTATTCACAGATGGTGATGCTCCCCAAGAGGTTTGGATTCGTTGTTTAATTAGTTGATGGATTGAAACTTTTTTATAATTGTCTTTCAGGTTCAGGTCGAAGCTCTACACAATCACGAGGCAAGATTTGGACCTTGGAGAAAAGGATCGTGGTATTTTCTGTCTTCGTCTTTACTTTGAACAGAACAAAAAAAATGTGTCTGCCATGGGCATATAAGTATAACCTGAGTTCAGTTTTTAGGTAAGCTGAGCTTACGGCAAAGTACTTTTAATCGGTGCACTGACATAATTTTATCATGGATTAGAGAATGTCAATGGCCAGCTCTAACTGAATTTATTTTTTAATTGGTTTGCAGGCCAGATTAAGCTAGGGAGGTGCTTACCCCAACAAGCATTTTGCATTATTAGTTTAGTTCTACATATGTATGAAGCAACATTATTGGAAGTATAATATCAGTCTAGGATTTAGGTAAAATAATGCGTTTACAATAAATATTTTAATCAGTGCACTTACATAATTTTTTCGTTCATTAGTGAATGCTAATAATGACCAGCACTAACTGGGAATCGTACACATGCATGCAGATTGAAGGTGCAGTGAGCTAACGGGTGTAACGCCCCGGGATTTTTTCCCCAATTAGATTTGTTTGTTTTTCTTTTTGCATCATCATGTCATCATGCATCTTGTTATCACCTTGCATGTTTTGCTAAATAAATAAAAAATATATTATTTTGCAAGCGCTATTTTGTTTTGCAAATAATAAATCTTTCTCCCTCTCTTCCTATTTTAGTAACCCAAAATAATATTTGGGAATAATTGCAAAAACTATTTCAAATAAAATTAAAGTTTTGTAAATTATTTTGTAAAAGTCTTGCCTCTCTTTTTCCTCTCTTCTCTAATTTCTTTTCCCTCTTTTCTATCCTCTATCTTTTCCTCTCTTGTTCCCTCTTTTTTTAATCCTAGAAATTGAGAAATTTCTGGAATTCCGAAATGGGCTAAGGTAGCACCAACTGGCCCGTCTCCATCCCTCAACCATCTCCTCCTTGAAGCCCAGCCGGCCCAGCCCAACGGGCTTTCCCCTGTCGCTTTCTTCTCCCCTTGTACGGAGAGAGAGAGGGCGAGCGGCACATGGCCACGGTGGCCATGGCGCCCACCCGCAGCGACCAGCGCCTCCACCTCTCCCCTCCTTTTCCCCTCCTACTTAACCTGCCCAGCGCCTCTCCCAAAAACCCTAGCTCTCCTCCTTCCCTCCCAGCGCCGCCACCATCTTTCCACCTCCTCCCGAGAGACCACCATGGCAGGAGCTTGAGAGGCTCATTCGTGTCGTCACCTCGTTCGTCGCTAAGGCCTCCTGACCGCGGGAATCGAACCAGAGGTTCGTCCGCATCAAGATCGCCGAAGGAACCGGAGCCGGAGCCGTCCTGTTGCGTCGACAAGGTCGTCGTCCTCCACGGCGGAGTTGCTGTGCACACCTTCTTCTCCGTCGATCACCGTCGCCTTCCTCTCTTCCCGGAGCCCGTCCTCCTCGCCTACGACCCCCTCGAGGTGAACCGCACCTCTGGGATGCCTCCCCTCCCTCTCCCCTTGCTCTGGGTGCCCGCCGTCGCGCGGCACCGCAAGGTCGCCGTCGGCCTTCGTCGCCATCGCTCTGCTTCAGAAAGTCTGAACCTTTTCTGTTGAAGTTCAGTTAACGTCGCCTCTCGTCTTCTTATTCTGTCGCGTCCGAATCCATTCAAAAGCAGCGCACTAGCCCAGTGGCTGTGCGCTCGATCCACATCCCGGGAGACGCGAGTTCGATTCCCAGCAGAGGCAATTTCCCAACCTTTTTCTGTGCTTTTTTCCCTCCGGCGCCACAGATGGGCCTCAGCCCAGATCTTCCCAGAGCAGTCCACCACCCCGAGCGGCCAGAATCTATCCATCGCCGACGCGAGGCAGACTCGGCCCATCTCCCTCTCTGCTCTCTTTTCCTTTATTTTATTTTGCAAATCTGTTTATTCCATATCTTTTGTTGTATAGCTCCAAATAATACAAGTTATATATCTATTTTTATCAAAAAAGTGCAATGAATATTAATATGTCATCCATGATCATGTTTGCATCTTCTAGCATGTTGCTTAGTGGTCTTTTGCATATTCACCTAAATAATTTAATATGGAATGTGTGGGATAATAAAATAAAGGTTGTCCCTATTCCATTTAATTTGTGTAGCTCACCCATGCCATGTCTCACATGTTAATCAACATTTAATATTGATGGGTAGATAAATAATTTGAACCTTAATATTAATTGTCGGAATCCCGGTTCCGCTTAATTTGCTTAAGTTGCATCTTGCCCTGTCATGCATCACCTTCTGAACATGCTGGATCTTTTGCCATGGTAGTAAGTGTTGCATCTTTTGCGCTTTCCAGTGTTTATTGCTTCTTCGCGGATAAGACTTGAGATGTGTGAGCAACGACAAGTTCTACTTCCTCTACCGTGTTAACAGGCAAGCACTGTTCTCTTGTTCCCAATGCATTGTCTTTCATCCTTGCCGTTGATCTCTGCTATCCTTATGTTACGATGCTTATGTGTGATCCCATCCATGTTTACCCTGCTGCCATGATATAGCCCCACCTCCACATCCTATCACCCTGTTGTTTGTTTACCTTGTTGGCATTGCGAGTCGTAGCGTATGCTTAGGTTGTTACTTTTATGTTCTTGTTATTACTTGTATCTTTGAAGCCCTGGTAAGTGGCTACCTGCTTTACTTTATGATGTGGGACGATTGTTACCTTAAGATAAGGCACCGGCAGGAGGCCCTTTGAGGTTTTTGGTCCTTCTGGTGTCGCTGTAGTTCTTGTCCGTGGATCCAAGTTTGAGCGCGCTATCCACATGTGGGACCTAATGGGACTCCCCTCGACCCGTGACCCGATCCGAAGCCTTGTCCAGGGCGCCGCAAGTAGTTCGGGCTTTCCATTTGGCGTACGACATCACCCTTTTATGCAGGTGAAGATGTTGATGATGATGATGGTACTTAACCGATGTGCGTACTTTTATATAGGTTTGTGGGCACCGCCCAACCGGGTAGCTACCCTAGAGGAGGCCTAGGAAGGTAGGGTCACACAACGGTTGGGTCTGTGTCGGAGCCTCGGCCGGACTCTTGATGCGGGTAAGATCCTAGCTAGGTGGTTCCCTGGACTTGGCCGAAGAGAAGTGAAAGGTCGTGTCGATCGCTCCGCGGCAATTTCGATGCGTGTGGTTAAACAATAGTGCACCCCTGCAGGGTTAAATCTTTTCGAAAAGCCGCGTCCGCGGTTATGGACAACTTGGTGAAGATGCTGGCTAAAAAGATTAGGAGCCGTACATCTAATAATGATAACACTTAAACTTGCTTCGCTGTGTGAGTGCCTTTGGATTGCTTACTCGTGGGTTAATCGAGTGAGTGATAATCGGCTGTGTTATGTTTGGTGTTAGTATCTAGTTGGTTCTTTACTCGCTTTCTTATCCCTCTTATAGACGAAAGTTGTAGCGTGTCTTCTGTAGATGGCTTAGTGCTGCTGCTTCAGTCCACCAATCCTTATATTTTGGGAGCCTTTGTATTGGTTTCAAGTGTGCTTTGCTTGCCAGGTAAATTCCATTACCTGACCCAATCTTTTGGGCTGTTTTGCACTGAACAGTCAACAGGTTTGAAGTCTGACGACGTTAGCTTGGGAATCCCTCCGGCTCGGCCTGGGCAGGGATGTGGACGCCATGGTTATCTTCAGGACTCTTAGTCCAATTTGTATCTTGTCCGTAGTCGGACACTATTTTGCTTTCGCTGTGCTTTGTATCTTTGTAATGTATCAGTTGTTTCTTGACTCATTTGAGTCGTTCTTGTATATATATCCTCTTTCTGTTGTTGTTGCGGATTCTTTCGTGAACTATTGTAATGTTATCACAATTCCACCCACATAACGCGCATGTTTTGGCGTGCACGTTATGTCTGGTGGGCGTCCTAAGATCGTTATTATGCGGCTTTTGGCGGGATCGCTGAACTCCGCATGGTACCGATTTTGGGGCGTCACAAAGTGGTATCAGAGCTTGGTTTTCGAAACCCTTGGTTGTTTCGATACAAATGGTTATCGAAGCAGCGGGTCCGCAAAGCCTGTAGGATAACCTCGCTAACGGTCGTTGTTTGTAGAGTGTCAAAAACTTATTTTGGCTAAAACTACTTTTGGAAATATCTCAATAGGATTCTGTTTACCCCTTACCTCTATTCTATTTCTCTTCTTATCTTATTTGTTTTGGAGTCCTCTCTCTTATCTATCTTTCAAAGTTATAGGATCCAACGTGGGTGGACGATCTCTTGCCTTTTAACCTATTAGGTTCGATCCTTGGAAGTCGTTTTCGAGATGAGCAACAACCCCTTGTTAGTGGTGTCGACAAGTTGAAGATGGAGTTACAATCCCTTGTTAGTGGTGTCGAGAAGATCAGTGTGGAGCACGAAGACCCGATAGTTATCCCTCTCTTCCTGTTGTCTTGGGGTGGATCGCGGGGGCGCGATCCCTTGTTAGTGGTGTCGTCTGTAACGCCCCGGGATTTTTTCCCCAATTAGATTTGTTTGTTTTTCTTTTTGCATCATCATGTCATCATGCATCTTGTTATCACCTTGCATGTTTTGCTAAATAAATAAAAAATATATTATTTTGCAAGCGCTATTTTGTTTTGCAAATAATAAATCTTTCTCCCTCTCTTCCTATTTTAGTAACCCAAAATAATATTTGGGAATAATTGCAAAAACTATTTCAAATAAAATTAAAGTTTTGTAAATTATTTTGTAAAAGTCTTGCCTCTCTTTTTCCTCTCTTCTCTAATTTCTTTTCCCTCTTTTCTATCCTCTATCTTTTTCCTCTCTTGTTCCCTCTTTTTTTATTCCTGGAAATTGAGAAATTTCTGGAATTCCGAAATGGGCCAAGGTAGCACCAACTGGCCCGTCTCCATCCCTCAGCCATCTCCTCCTTGAAGCCCAGCCGGCCCAGCCCAACTGGCTTTCCCCTGTCGCTTTCTTCTCCCCTTGTACGGAGAGAGAGAGGGCGAGCGGCACATGGCCACGGTGGCCATGGCGCCCACCCGCAGCGACCAGCGCCTCCACCTCTCCCCTCCTTTTCCCCTCCTACTTAACCTGCCCAGCGCCTCTCCCAAAACCCTAGCTCTCTCCTTCCCTCCCAGCGCCGCCACCATCTTTCCACCTCCTCCCGAGAGACCACCATGGCAGGAGCTTGAGAAGCTCATTCGTGTCGTCACCTCGTTCGTCGCTAAGGCCTCCTGACCGCGGGAATCGAACCAGAGCTTCGTCCGCATCAAGATCGCCGAAGGAACCGGAGCCGTCCTGTTGCGTCGACAAGGTCGTCGTCCTCCACGGCGGAGTTGCTGCGCACACCTTCTTCTCCGTCGATCGCCGTCGCCTTCCTCTCTTCCCGGAGCCCGTCCTCCTCGCCTACGACCCCCTCGAGGTGAACCGCACCTCTGGGATGCCTCCCCTCCCTCTCCCCTTGCTCTGGGTGCCCGCCGTCGCGCGGCACCGCAAGGTCGCCGTCGGCCTTCGTCGCCATCGCTCTGCTTCAGAAAGTCTGAACCTTTTCTGTTGAAGTTCAGTTAACGTCGCCTCTCGTCTTCTTATTCTGTCGCGTCCGAATCCATTCAAAAGCAGCGCACTAGCCCAGTGGCTGTGCGCTCGATCCACATCCCGGGAGACGCGAGTTCGATTCCCAGCAGAGGCAATTTCCCAACCTTTTTCTGTGCTTTTTTCCCTCCGGCGCCACAGATGGGCCTCAGCCCAGATCTTCCCAGAGCAGTCCACCACCCCGAGCGGCCAGAATCTATCCATCGCCGACGCGAGGCAGACTCGGCCCATCTCCCTCTCTGCTCTCTTTTCCTTTATTTTATTTTGCAAATCTGTTTATTCCATATCTTTTGTTGTATAGCTCCAAATAATACAAGTTATATATCTATTTTTATCAAAAAGTGCAATGAATATTAATATGTCATCCATGATCATGTTTGCATCTTCTAGCATGTTGCTTAGTGGTCTTTTGCATATTCACCTAAATAATTTAATATGGAATGTGTGGGATAATAAAATAAAGGTTGTCCCTATTCCATTTAATTTGTGTAGCTCACCCATGCCATGTCTCACATGTTAATCAACATTTAATATTGATGGGTAGATAAATAATTTGAACCTTAATATTAATTGTCGGAATCCCGGTTCCGCTTAATTTGCTTAAGTTGCATCTTGCCCTGTCATGCATCATCTTCTGAACATGCTGGATCTTTTGCCATGGTAGTAAGTGTTGCATCTTTTGCGCTTTCCAGTGTTTATTGCTTCTTCGCGGATAAGACGTGAGATGTGTGAGCAACGACAAGTTCTACTTCCTCTACCGTGTTAACAGGCAAGCACTGTTCTCTTGTTCCCAATGCATTGTCTTTCATCCTTGCCGTTGATCTCTGCTATCCTTATGTTACGATGCTTATGTGTGATCCCATCCATGTTTACCCTGCTGCCATGATATAGCCCCACCTCCACATCCTATCACCCTGTTGTTTGTTTACCTTGTTGGCCTTGCGAGTCGTAGCGTATGCTTAGGTTGTTACTTTTATGTTCTTGTTATTACTTGTATCTTTGAAGCCCTGGTAAGTGGCTACCTGCTTTACTTTATGATGTGGGACGATTGTTACCTTAAGATAAGGCACCGGCAGGAGGCCCTTTGAGGTTTTTGGTCCTTCTGGTGTCGCTGTAGTTCTTGTCCGTGGATCCAAGTTTGAGCGCGCTATCCACATGTGGGACCTAATGGGACTCCCTCGACCCGTGACCCGATCCGAAGCCTTGTCCAGGGCGCCGCAAGTAGTTCGGGCTTTCCATTTGGCGTACGACATCACCCTTTTATGCAGGTGAAGATGTTGATGATGATGATGGTACTTAACCGATGTGCGTACTTTTATATAGGTTTGTGGGCACCGCCCAACCGGGTAGCTACCCTAGAGGAGGCCTGGGAAGGTAGGGTCACACAACGGTTGGGTCTGTGTCGGAGCCTCGGCCGGACTCTTGATGCGGGTAAGATCCTAGCTAGGTGGTTCCCTAGACTTGGCCGAAGAGAAGTGAAAGGTCGTGTCGATCGCTCCGCGGCAATTTCGATGCGTGTGGTTAAACAATAGTGCACCCCTGCAGGGTTAAATCTTTTCGAAAAGCCGCGTCCGCGGTTATGGACAACTTGGTGAAGATGCTGGCTAACAAGATTAGGAGCCGTACATCTAATAATGATAACACTTAAACTTGCTTCGCTGTGTGAGTGCCTTTGGATTGCTTACTCGTGGGTTAATCGAGTGACTGATAATCGGCTGTGTTATGTTTGGTGTTAGTATCTAGTTGGTTCTTTACTCGCTTTCTTATCCCTATCTTATAGACGAAAGTTGTAGCGTGTCTTCTGTAGATGGCTTAGTGCTGCTGCTTCAGTCCACCAATCCTTATATTTTGGGAGCCTTTGTATTGGTTTCAAGTGTGCTTTGCTTGCCAGGTAAATTCCATTACCTGACCCAATCTTTTGGGCTGTTTTGCACTGAACAGTCAACAGGTTTGAAGTCTGACGACGTTAGCTTGGGAATCCCTCCGGCTCGGCCTGGGCAGGGATGTGGACGCCATGGTTATCTTCAGGACTCTTAGTCCAATTTGTATCTTGTCCGTAGTCGGACACTATTTTGCTTTCGCTGTGCTTTGTATCTTTGTAATGTATCAGTTGTTTCTTGACTCATTTGAGTCGTTCTTGTATATATATCCTCTTTCTATTGTTGTTGCGGATTCTTTCGTGAACTATTGTAATGTTATCACAATTCCACCCACATAACGCGCATGTTTTGGCGTGCACGTTATGTCTGGTGGGCGTCCTAAGATCGTTATTATGCGGCTTTTGGCGGGATCGCTGAACTCCGCATGGTACCGATTTTGGGGCGTCACAAAGTGGTATCAGAGCTTGGTTTTCGAAACCCTTGGTTGTTTCGATACAAATGGTTATCGAAGCAGCGGTCCGCAAAGCCTGTAGGATAACCTCGCTAACGGTCGTTGTTTGTAGAGTGTCAAAAACTTATTTTGGCTAAAACTACTTTTGGAAATATCTCAATAGGATTCTTGTTTACCCCTTACCTCTATTCTATTTCTCTTCTTATCTTATTTGTTTTGGAGTCCTCTCTCTTATCTATCTTTCAAAGTTATAGGATCCAACGTGGGTGGACGATCTCTTGCCTTTTAACCTATTAGGTTCGATCCTTGGAAGTCGTTTTCGAGATGAGCAACAACCCCTTGTTAGTGGTGTCGACAAGTTGAAGATGGAGTTACAATCCCTTGTTAGTGGTGTCGAGAAGATCAGTGTGGAGCACGAAGACCCGATAGTTATCCCTCTCTTCCTGTTGTCTTGGGGTGGATCGCGGGGGCGCGATCCCTTGTTAGTGGTGTCGTCTGTAACGCCCCGGGATTTTTTCCCCAATTAGATTTGTTTGTTTTTCTTTTTGCATCATCATGTCATCATGCATCTTGTTATCACCTTGCATGTTTTGCTAAATAAATAAAAAATATATTATTTTGCAAGCGCTATTTTGTTTTGCAAATAATAAATCTTTCTCCCTCTCTTCCTATTTTAGTAACCCAAAATAATATTTGGGAATAATTGCAAAAACTATTTCAAATAAAATTAAAGTTTTGTAAATTATTTTGTAAAAGTCTTGCCTCTCTTTTTCCTCTCTTCTCTAATTTCTTTTCCCTCTTTTCTATCCTCTATCTTTTTCCTCTCTTGTTCCCTCTTTTTTTATTCCTGGAAATTGAGAAATTTCTGGAATTCCGAAATGGGCCAAGGTAGCACCAACTGGCCCGTCTCATCCCTCAGCCATCTCCTCCTTGAAGCCCAGCCGGCCCAGCCCAACTGGCTTTCCCCTGTCGCTTTCTTCTCCCTTGTACGGAGAGAGAGAGGGCGAGCGGCACATGGCCACGGTGGCCATGGCGCCCACCCGCAGCGACCAGCGCCTCCACCTCTCCCCTCCTTTTCCCCTCCTACTTAACCTGCCCAGCGCCTCTCCCAAAACCCTAGCTCTCCTCCTTCCCTCCCAGCGCCGCCACCATCTTTCCACCTCCTCCCGAGAGACCACCATGGCAGGAGCTTGAGAAGCTCATTCGTGTCGTCGCCTCGTTCGTCGCTAAGGCCTCCTGACCGCGGGAATCGAACCAGAGCTTCGTCCGCATCAAGATCGCCGAAGGAACGGAGCCGGAGCCGTCCTGTTGCGTCGACAAGGTCGTCGTCCTCCACGGCGGAGTTGCTGCGCACACCTTCTTCTCCGTCGATCGCCGTCGCCTTCCTCTCTTCCCGGAGCCCGTCCTCCTCGCCTACGACCCCCTCGAGGTGAACCGCACCTCTGGGATGCCTCCCCTCCTCTCCCCTTGCTCTGGGTGCCCGCCGTCGCGCGGCACCGCAAGGTCGCCGTCGGCCTTCGTCGCCATCGCTCTGCTTCAGAAAGTCTGAACCTTTTCTGTTGAAGTTCAGTTAACGTCGCCTCTCGTCTTCTTATTCTGTCGCGTCCGAATCCATTCAAAAGCAGCGCACTAGCCCAGTGGCTGTGCGCTCGATCCACATCCCGGGAGACGCGAGTTCGATTCCCAGCAGAGGCAATTTCCCAACCTTTTTCTGTGCTTTTTTCCCTCCGGCGCCACAGATGGGCCTCAGCCCAGATCTTCCCAGAGCAGTCCACCACCCCGAGCGGCCAGAATCTATCCGTCGCCGACGCGAGGCAGACTCGGCCCATCTCCCTCTCTGCTCTCTTTTCCTTTATTTTATTTTGCAAATCTGTTTATTCCATATCTTTTGTTGTATAGCTCCAAATAATACAAGTTATATATCTATTTTTATCAGAAAAGTGCAATGAATATTAATATGTCATCCATGATCATGTTTGCATCTTCTAGCATGTTGCTTAGTGGTCTTTTGCATATTCACCTAAATAATTTAATATGGAATGTGTGGGATAATAAAATAAAGGTTGTCCCTATTCCATTTAATTTGTGTAGCTCACCCATGCCATGTCTCACATGTTAATCAACATTTAATATTGATGGGTAGATAAATAATTTGAACCTTAATATTAATTGTCGGAATCCCGGTTCCGCTTAATTTGCTTAAGTTGCATCTTGCCCTGTCATGCATCATCTTCTGAACATGCTGGATCTTTTGCCATGGTAGTAAGTGTTGCATCTTTTGCGCTTTCCAGTGTTTATTGCTTCTTCGCGGATAAGACGTGAGATGTGTGAGCAACGACAAGTTCTACTTCCTCTACCGTGTTAACAGGCAAGCACTGTTCTCTTGTTCCCAATGCATTGTCTTTCATCCTTGCCGTTGATCTCTGCTATCCTTATGTTACGATGCTTATGTGTGATCCCATCCATGTTTACCCTGCTGCCATGATATAGCCCCACCTCCACATCCTATCACCCTGTTGTTTGTTTACCTTGTTGGCCTTGCGAGTCGTAGCGTATGCTTAGGTTGTTACTTTTATGTTCTTGTTATTACTTGTATCTTTGAAGCCCTGGTAAGTGGCTACCTGCTTTACTTTATGATGTGGGACGATTGTTACCTTAAGATAAGGCACCGGCAGGAGGCCCTTTGAGGTTTTTGGTCCTTCTGGTGTCGCTGTAGTTCTTGTCCGTGGATCCAAGTTTGAGCGCGCTATCCACATGTGGGACCTAATGGGACTCCCTCGACCCGTGACCCGATCCGAAGCCTTGTCCAGGGCGCCGCAAGTAGTTCGGGCTTTCCATTTGGCGTACGCACATCACCCTTTTATGCAGGTGAAGATGTTGATGATGATGATGGTACTTAACCGATGTGCGTACTTTTATATAGGTTTGTGGGCACCGCCCAACCGGGTAGCTACCCTAGAGGAGGCCTGGGAAGGTAGGGTCACACAACGGTTGGGTCTGTGTCGGAGCCTCGGCCGGACTCTTGATGCGGGTAAGATCCTAGCTAGGTGGTTCCCTAGACTTGGCCGAAGAGAAGTGAAAGGTCGTGTCGATCGCTCCGCGGCAATTTCGATGCGTGTGGTTAAACAATAGTGCACCCCTGCAGGGTTAAATCTTTTCGAAAAGCCGCGTCCGCGGTTATGGACAACTTGGTGAAGATGCTGGCTAACAAGATTAGGAGCCGTACATCTAATAATGATAACACTTAAACTTGCTTCGCTGTGTGAGTGCCTTTGGATTGCTTACTCGGGTTAATCGAGTGAGTGATAATCGGCTGTGTTATGTTTGGTGTTAGTATCTAGTTGGTTCTTTACTCGCTTTCTTATCCCTATCTTATAGACGAAAGTTGTAGCGTGTCTTCTGTAGATGGCTTAGTGCTGCTGCTTCAGTCCACCAATCCTTATATTTTGGGAGCCTTTGTATTGGTTTCAAGTGTGCTTTGCTTGCCAGGTAAATTCCATTACCTGACCCAATCTTTTGGGCTGTTTTGCACTGAACAGTCAACAGGTTTGAAGTCTGACGACGTTAGCTTGGGAATCCCTCGGCTCGGCCTGGGCAGGGATGTGGACGCCATGGTTATCTTCAGGACTCTTAGTCCAATTTGTATCTTGTCCGTAGTCGGACACTATTTTGCTTTCGCTGTGCTTTGTATCTTTGTAATGTATCAGTTGTTTCTTGACTCGTTTGAGTCGTTCTTGTATATATATCCTCTTTCTATTGTTGTTGCGGATTCTTTCGTGAACTATTGTAATGTTATCACAATTCCACCCACATAACGCGCATGTTTTGGCGTGCACGTTATGTCTGGTGGGCGTCCTAAGATCGTTATTATGCGGCTTTTGGCGGGATCGCTGAACTCCGCATGGTACCGATTTTGGGGCGTCACAATGGGTAAAAGGCAGCTCACAACATACTGTATGGTTCATGCTATACGTATCCCATCGGGAAAGAGGAGTCCGCCGACGGCCGGGAAACCGCACACATGCAGATTAATGGTGCGAGAGCTGACAGATTGATTATTTGACGGGCACCTTCTGCACACTCAAGGTTAGATGCGAACTCATGATTCAAAAGTAGGTAATGGCATACAGTACAATCAAATATAGATTTAGTGTACAACTGTACAATGATCACCTCATCCTTCTAGGGTCGTTTCCATGGCTACCGCAGTACTACTTCAGGGATTGTTTTTAGAATACATTATTCATAAAGAGAAGTAAAGAGAAAGTTTGACGTTAATCTGTTGATGAACGTGAGATATACCCAATACCATTGCTGATGAAAGCTGTAATGAAACAAATATACGGCTTTAAGCCCAAGGGAGTTAGAGTCCAGCGACATGTCATTTAAGAAGAGTGGTGTCAACACATAAAGTTAAGCATGAAGATAGGTCTTGATATCATAAGACCAAATCAGAAAAATGTACTTAGAAATTATGAAAATTTGTAAAAACAGTTTACAACATAACAACAGGCTATCCTGGCAAAAATAAAACGTACATGATATATCGACAATTCCAAAACTTATTCAGCTCAAAATTCGATTTAGAATTAGAGATAGAAAACAAGAGAAATTCATTGTGAATACTGTCAACTTGCGTCAAGTGTAGGTCATCTTTGAAGCGCATTTTTGTTATGGCCGTATATAGAAGACTGATGTGCGTTCTTGTACTTTTTAGCACTTTTGTACTCGATGTATTGAATTTCAGAACTCACATATCCTACCTAAAGCGTGATACGACCCAAGCTGTCCAGTGAAAATACATCATCCTACCCACCATCTAGCCAACACCTGAGTACACATGAGAGTTATAATTAGAGATATGCTAGCCGGCTGACAAATACGAGAAATTTACTAGGCCGGTATAAGATTCACATTCAGAGTGCAAGGTACAAATGCAAGGGTTCAAAATGATTTTAGCATATATAATTTCAGTGACAAGGCAACGTCTTTATTTTATTATGATCAAGAGTAGGGTTGTTATAACAATGAATTATGCTTCGTCGAAAATGGAAAGCACCAACGCAAGTTTAGTAGCAAGTTCTTCACAAAGATGAGTACAAAATAACTATAATTTCAAATAAGCATGTTTTTCGAGTGAAAAAAAATTATTATTTAGCAAGAAAAGAATTAGCCCCTTAACAATTTGGGTGCACAGTTTTCTACTGCTATGTTTTTGGTATAACTTACATCCCCGAGAATAGATGTTAATGAAATATAAAATGATGTTTCGAGATACAATTTTTTGTGTATCTTACTTGCGGTGAAACAAACTAATTCATTAATCAATCAGGTATAGCCATGTTTTCTTTTTGTTGTATTGTGTTAGTTACACGAAACTAAATTAAGGTTCAGTTAACTCACTTGCATGAATATGAAAGCCCAATATATAAGTGGTTAGGTACGCATCTAGCCACGCAAATGCGTGGGCCACTATGACATAGTCTATGATTACGTGTGATGCACTGGGAATCTGAATATCGACAGTATTTTGTCGCCACTCTAAAGAGTTCAATAGAAACAAATACTTCTTATTTATAAAATTAGAACAATACTTCTCAAGGCATATATATTTTTCTGCAATCCTATTCTTACGCACATTTAGAATTGTACATACCGCTAACATAGTGTTAAAATTAAATACATAATAGATGAAGGAAAATAACATATAAATTTAAAACTACGCAATATGATATAGAGCAAATGCGTGGGTTTACAAGGATGTGTACTTTCGATTTACTCTCATCGGATGATGCAGTAGGATATGTGTATCTACTATGTAGGGAAAAAGATATTTTGTTCTGGTCTGGTGGCTAAACTCTTGAGGATTTTCATAGATAGAGTGATATGCATTCAAGAGGTCAAGAAGGTTGCCACTGGATTGGGAGTATCTGCGGGCTGTAGCAACCAGGGAATTGAGGTTGAGTGTTTATCCTTTTTTTTACATGGTTAGCTTTTATCTATTTGCTTTTGTTTTCACACCCATGTCTTGAAAAAGTAAGAAGAATTGACTATTTAACAGTTTTCTACTGTATGGAGTTACAGCTTGCTGACTAATGGCTGCAATGTAACCAAAGAGCAGCACACATACACGCATCTAAACAAGATACATTTACATAGAATACAGAGATAAATAAGGTGAAAAAATTAATTAGAAAAATTTCCAATTTGCTCTATTAATTTTGTTTGCTAGGATATAGTGTTTCATTTACATAGCTAGACATATAACGGTTGTCTTTCTAGAGAGAGTTTATTTTTGCATTACACGGAAATTTAGAAAATTTAAAATTCTACTAAGCATTATAGAGAAGATAAAGACACATTAGTCATGCTCACATGCAAATTAAAGTGGTCATTTTTAATATAAGATATGTGAACACGTATTAATTATATGTTGCAAATGATTTTTAAAGTGGTCATTTTTAACGGTTGTCTTTTAATATTGTCTTTCAACTACATATAGGTTGTAAGGTAATAAATTTCATATTCCTAAGAGGACATTCTGTCATTTAACCATGTTTTTGGAAGCATGCCCCTTGAAAATGTAAACATATTTAGCAAGCATTCAAAGTACGGAAATAAATAGAATCTTGCAAATGATTTCAAAGAAAATAATCTAGCCACGCAAATGCGCGAGCAACCCGCTAGTTCCAATTATAATATACATAATACAAAGCATATGACGTGCACTTACGAACGAGTCCATGCCCGATTCTTCGAGTCAGACAAGTACTCGGGGGCTACTGACAAGGGTATACATCTCGGGTAACCTACCGTGAGGGTACCTGGTGCACGTGGCGACTAAGGCCCAATAGCGAAGAGCCTACTCGAAGCCCAAGACTAGAGGCCCAAGAATATGGAGTACCCTCCAAGATTAGACATAGGCATAGTCGGTTTAGGCTTTCCTTACGTGTAAACTAGGTCGGTTATGAACTCCCGAGACCCAGCCTATTTAAAGGCTGGGATGGGTGCCGATCTAAGGTGAAGCCATACTCAAACCACCAAAGCTCTAGCGAGATCGACATCTCGCCGGAGCCTCCTTGTAACCACATAATCCCACACGATCAATAACAGACAAGCAGGAAGTAGGGTCTTTACCTCCACCCGAGGGGCCTGAACCTGGTAAATCTTTGACTCTGCTTGACAGCCGATGAAACTACCAGTACTACCACGTTCTCTCCCCATAATCTCAACCCTAGGTCCTAACCATGGGATTTGATGAGTTAACCCTTCGTCAGCGGTACTTCGTGGACCCTAAGGAAGCAAAGCTCATGCAATGGCACGCTGATGAGGAAAAGTCCTCTAGGGTGGCCCGATCTTCACGGATTGACGGAGGGTGTGGACGAACTCACGCAAGAACACGAAGAACACGAGGAAGAACACCAAGAACACAAGAACACACACGATACAAGAACCGTTTCCCTTACGGTCGGTCCAACCGGCCCAATAGAATCCACACGAAGGTGGGAGATCGGCAAGTAGATACAAGAAGGGATCTTGGATGGTTGTTTCTCCAACGGTCAACCGAACCGCTCCAATAAAGTCACCCGAAGATGAAAGATTGGCAAGTAGTCAAACTACAAGTAGAGGTCTTGAATCCACAAGGGGATCTTCTCCACTAGGGGAGGAACCATCCCCACAAGGGGAGGAAGGAGACCTTTGAGAACAAGGAGTCTAGCTCTACTCTAATCTCAAAACATAGTCTATCTAGATCTGGAGGGGGTAGGTGCCTATTTATAGTGTTGACCCAAAAGGGGGGTGATAGAGGCAAAGGTGTCCGATCTTTCGATGAGATGGATAACTACGATTTAGTTGGCGTCGACGTTGACGATCCGACTACAAACGTGCGAGGACGTTGCGCCTTAGCAATCGCTACACCAACTCCGGGAGGTTATTGACGGCGCCGTAGCACAGTCGACCCAACCACTCAGGTCTAGCTCCTGCAATCAATCGAGAACAAGCAAGAACTAAGATTGGCAATCTGGATATTGCGAATAAAGATGAATGATTATATTGAAAGTGGGGTTCCGAAAGGCGGTCTTAATCTGGTCGCTCAGACACAGACGAAGTACGGCGAAGTTGCAACAATGGCTAACTTTAACTAAACAAAACCCAAACCCTAAAGTGACGACCTAGGGTTGTATTTATGGGGAGACTCAAGGGAATTTCGTGCAGCCTTGGAAAAGGGGGCCGAAATCCATCCTAAGTCGGTTTCCCCATCAATACGGACTCTAAAAATAGTCTATAAAAAGGTATTTCGAAAATACATGGGCCTGGCCCAAATATCAAGGTGACGCAGCACCATATAACTCTATGGACGAAAATATGAAGTGTGATCTTGTAGTATTTCGTCCAAGCCTCCATTTGTAGCGTCATCTCCACTCCTTGCATGCTTGCTGCCATCTCCATGAATCACCATGCTCCAATGCTTGTCCTTCTCTTCCTTGCTAGGTCCATTGTTCCTAAGAGTGACAAACATATCCGATTTAGGCAGTAGCATATTCTCATGTATATTTGGAATAGTTCCAAGGAACGAAAGTACCTGATAATTAAGTTGACGCGCACGAGCTCGAGTAATAGCTCCTTGTATAGTTGTAGGACTAGTAGTTGTGACTGTAGGTGGGATGTCCTCATCATCCTCCCCTTCTTGAATTGAAGTCGTCCTCGACACAATCTCATCTTCTTCACCAAAGTAGGGCCTCAAATCTGCAATGTTAAACGTGGGACTAACCCCATAGTCTGCAGGGAGCTCAAGTTTATATGCATTGTCATTTATTTTTTGTAGCACCTTAAATGGACCAGCAGCTCGTGGCATCAATTTGGACTTGCGCAAATCAGGAAAACGATCTTTGCGCAAATGCAACCAAACAAGATCTCCAACATCAAATACAACATGCTTTCTCCCTTTATCCCCATATGTTTTATATTTAGCATTCATGCGTTCAATGTTCTCTTTAGTTGTTGCATGCAATTGTTGAATCAGTTCAGCACGTTGTGTAGCATCATAATTATTTTGCACCGTAGATGGAAGAGGCAATAAATCAATAGGTGCACGAGGAACAAAACCATATACAACCTCAAAAGGGCACATCTTAGTGGTAGAGTGCAGCGAACGATTATAAGCAAATTCTATATGAGGCAAACATTCTTCCCACAATTTTAAATTCTGTTTCAAAACAGCCCTAAGCATGGTAGATAAAGTTCTATTAACAACTTCAGTTTGTCCATCAGTTTGGGGGTGACATGTAGTACTAAAAAGCAGCTTAGTCCCCAACTTAGCCCATAAACATCTCCAAAAGTGGCTAAGAAATTTTGTATCACGATCTGAAACAATAGTATTTGGCACACCATGCAAGCGAATAATTTCACGAAAGAATAAATCAGCAATATTAGCAGCATCATCGCTTTTATGACATGGAATAAAATGTGCCATTTTAGAAAATCTGTCCACAACAACAAATATGCTATCCCTCCCCTTCTTTGTTCGAGGTAAACCCAAAACAAAGTCCATAGATATGTCCTCCCACGGAACACTAGGTACAGGCAACGGCATATATAAACCATGAGGATTAAGTCGTGACTTAGCTTTTTGACAAGTAGTGCAGCGAGCAACAAAGCGTTCAACATCCCGTCTCATCTTTGGCCAAAAGAAATGCGTAGCAAGTACATCCTCAGTCTTCTTGACGCCAAAGTGTCCCATTAATCCTCCTCCGTGCGCCTCCTGTAACAACAAAAGACGAACAGAGCTAGCTGGAATGCATAGCTTGTTAGCACGAAACACAAATCCATCACTAAGGACGAATTTGTTCCATGTTCTACCATCCTTACAATTCTGCACCACTTCTTTAAACTCAGCATCATGCATATACAAATCTTTGATGGTCTCCAACCCAAATATTTTGAAGTCAAGTTGTGAAAGCATAGTGTAACGACGAGACAAAGCATCAGCAATAACATTATCTTTACCCTTTTTGTGTTTGATGACATAAGGAAAAGATTCAATAAATTCAACCCACTTAGCATGTCGACGATTCAGTTTTGCTTGACTACGAATATGCTTCAAAGATTCATGATCAGAATGTATAACAAATTCTTTAGGCCATAAATAATGTTGCCATGTTTCAAGTGTCCGAACAAGAGCATATAATTCTTTATCATAAGTAGAATAGTTCAGACTAGGCCCACTCAATTTTTCACTAAAGTATGCAACAGGTTTTCCCTCTTGTAACAACACACCTCCCAAACCAATTCCACTAGCATCACATTCAAGCTCAAACATCTTATTAAAATCAGGAAGTTGTAGCAAGGGTGCATGTGTTAACTTATCTTTCAACAGCATGAACGCGTCCTGTTGTGCATCGCCCCAAACAAAGGGCACATCCTTCTTCGTAAGCTCATTCAATGGCGCTGCAATGGAACCAAAATCTTTGACAAAGCGCCTATAGAACCCAGCGAGGCCAAGAAAACTCCTCACTTGGGTGACCGTGAGAGGACACGGCCAACTCGAAATTGCCTCAATCTTTGCGGGATCAACTTCAATGCCCTGCGATGTAACAACATAGCCAAGAAACGCAACTCGATCGGTGCAAAAGGTGCACTTCTCAAGGTTACCAAATAAACGTGCAGCACGCAAAGCTTCAAAAACAGCACGCAAATGATTCAAATGATCCTCCAAAGATTTGCTGTATATGAGAATATCATCAAAATAAACCACAACAAATCGCCCAATGAAAGCACGCAAAACTTCGTTCATTAATCTCATGAAGGTACTAGGAGCATTAGTTAAACCGAAAGGCATGACTAACCACTCATATAAACCGAACTTAGTTTTAAATGCTGTTTTCCATTCATCTCCTAATTTCATGCGAATTTGGTGGTAACCACTACGCAAATCAACCTTAGAAAACATGGTAGATCCACTCAACTCGTCAAGCATGTCATCCAAACGTGGTATAGGGTGTCTATAACGAATTGTGATATGATTAATAGCCCTACAATCAGTACACATGCGAGAGGACCCATCTTTCTTAGGCACCAAAATAATAGGAACAGCACACGGGCTAAGAGACTCACGAATATGACCTTTATCGAGCAGTTCTTGAATTTGTCGTTGAATCTCTTTTGTCTCCTCAGGATTGGTGCGGTAAGGAGCACGGTTGGGTAATGACGCACCGGGAATCAAGTCAATCTGGTGCTCTATTCCTCGAATAGGTGGTAATCCCGGCGGCACAGCACTTGGAAAAACGTCCGCAAATTCCTGCAAAACGTTAGCAACAACAGGAGGCAAAGAGGGAGGCATATCCTCAAATGAAAACAGTACCTCTTTGCAAACAATCGCATAGCAAACAGATTCATTGGCATCCAAATCAGAAATATCAGACTTTGTGGCTAAGTAGCATGGATTAGTCAATTTAATTTCGTTAGCAACATTAGTAGATGATGAGTTATTCTTATGGTGCTGCGCAAATTCTTTAGCCACAATCTGATTTTCACTCTTGTGCTGCTCCTGTTTTTTCGCTTTACTAGCTCTAGCAATATCATCTTTCAAAATTTGTTCAGGAGACATAGGAAGTAAGGCAATCTTTTTATCCTTATGAACAAGAGTATACTGATTTGTACCACCATGATGTACAGTTTTTTTATCAAATTGCCATGGTCTACCAAGTAAAAGAGAGCATGCTTGCATAGGTACAACATCACAATCGACAAAATCAGTGTATGCAGCAATGGTGAAATGCACACGAACTGTACGAGAAATTTTAACCTTGCCGCTGTTGTTGAACCATTGGATGTAGTAAGGACGGGGATGTGGCTTGGTTTGAAGTGCTAATTTCTCCACCATCTCGACACTTGCCAAATTATTGCAGCTCCCTCCATCAATAATGATGCGTACACAACGTTCTTTAACTACTCCCTTTGTATGGAACAGGTTATTCCGCTGATCTTGTTCAGCCTTGGTCACCTGCACACTCAAAACTCGTTGAACAATCAAAGACTCGTACCTTTCCGCGGCATCTGCAGCCACACTCAAAACTCGTTGAACAATCAAAGACTCGTACCTTTCCGCGGCATCTGCAGCCATACATTGCACATCAGGATCAGATGCAGTGCCATCTTTTTCCTCATGCGCAATAAGAGCCAAAGTCTCCTCATCATAATCACTAGCGGAATCGTACCCGCCATCTGCGCGAGCTATCATCACACGTTTATTTGTGCACTCACGAGCATAATGACCCCAACCATCACAGCGGCGACATTGGATTCTGCTAGTGTTTCCCGTGGACGTCATGGAAGATGAAGGCTGTGTGGAAGTAGAAGCGCCGTTCCGCGCTGGTGGTGGTGCCTTGCTTGTAAGGTCTTTGCTGGGCATGGCAGCGGCGCTAGCAGGAGGTACGGTGGTGCGTGTAGGACGTGCACGAGTAGTCCATGATGTAGACTGACCTGCAGAAAAATTAGTCCGCGAGGCTTGCCGATCCTGCACTTAACGTTCAGCAATACAAGCAAGATGGAACAAACGGGTGATGGTATGATACTCCTTATACTCCAAAATTGTTTGTATTTCCTTGTTTAACCCACCCCTAAAACGTGCAAGCATAGGTTCAGTGTCTTCAATAACACCACATCGAATTAAACCAGTTTGCAATTCCTGATAATATTCCTCTACAGAGTTTTTGCCTTGTTTTAGGTGCTGTAATTTTTGAAGCAAATCACGTTGATAATATGGAGGCACCCAACGTTTACGCATAGCATCTTTTAAAACAGGCCAAGTGGTGGGAATGTCATTAGGATTTACTCTACAATATTCCGACCACCAAATAGAGGCAAAACCAGTAAATTCACAAACAGCAGCTTTAACACGTCTATCATCAGGATAATGTAAGCATGCAAAACGTTGTTCAGTTTCTAATTCCCATGTAAGATAGGCATCAGGATCATATCTACCCTCAAACGGTGACAAATGTAATTTCAGTTTCGCAACATGATCATCATCGTTCAATACCTGAGGGCGTGGTGCAGCATGAGCATTGCGAATGTAGGCCCGCGGACGACCAGCAGCTTGTCGTCTCGGGTGTTCCCCCTCATTCTCATCCTCCCCTCATAGTAATCATCATAGTTCTCGTGGGCGGCAGCGGCAACGCCGGAGTTCTGGCCGAGCTCACGTGGGACACGTTGCGCTCGCCCCACATTGTTCCGCGGAGGATCAGCAGGTGGTGGTGGGAGACGTGCGAGCAACTCGTTGAACTTGGCGTCAAGTTTGGTGTCAAAACGTTGCTCAAGGCCCTCGATCTTTTGCAGCGCCTCACCAAGCCGTTTATCGACATCCTCCGAGGTCTTCACCACAAGCGTGGCGAACTTAGTATGCAGTTCTTTGTTCGTCAATTTCTCCCATTCAGCATCGGATTCTGACATGGTTAGTAGAAAACAGGATACAAATCACAAGAATATGTTCCTAGCAACTACTATGTGGGTGGAAGAACGCAATCCGTCAAACCAAAATCAAAGCTCTTACAAGTTCTCATCAAGTAGCAGAAGGTGACTGGCAACAAACGGCGTCAATGCTCGCCAAAGATTAGATGAAGCGATTGCCAGGTGGACGTCACAACACACGGTGTAGAAATCTGTGGAGCTTTGGGGAGGCTTAACAATGATTAGCAGTAATCAATTCAGGAATGCAAGTTGAATAAACGCTCAAAGACAGTACCGTGCTGGTCCTAGGCTAGACCGTACTAGAGACGCGAGCCAATAGCACCAACAAAGTCAAGGCGCGGCAACAACAAGCACAAAGGAATAGCTCAAAAGCAAGATAGAATTGAAAATCACAGAAAATTTCCGAACTTTTTTCAGAAAAGTGGCAAAAACTCAACCTTCCTGCACTCTTTTGGGAATTATGAGGGGTTCCCGAGGCCGCAAACTAACGTAGTTGTTTGGGTTGGATGCGGATTTTTCTCACGACGATTTTGAGTGGTCGAACGTCGAAAACGGAGTTCGTATGAATTAGTTATGATTTTTCAAAGTCCGGACAACCAAAACAGAGAAAACCTGCCCCAATTCGGACTATTTCGGAGCTGACTAGTAGAAATCGTGGTCAACCCGACTTGGATGCGGATTTGACTTTTTTTTTTGTTGCTCTTTTTTTTCCAAGTCTAAACCGACACGAATAAAGGAACCACGGATGGAAAGTATCAACAACGGATCACGGAAGGAAGGAAACAGAAATAACGAAACCACGGAGGGAGAGTAAAACAGAACAAACCCTAACCCTAAACTGGCGGCGGTGGTGAAGGGGAGTGGCGGCGAGTATGTGGGCGGTGGTGTTGGTGGGTAGATGGATGGCGGCGGAAGGCTGGTGGGTGGTGGCGAGAGGCGAGTTGTGCGGCGGCGGCAAGACAATTATGAAAAGAACTCGAAACTCTAAAGGACTAGACGCTAAGACCAGCAACTCGACACGACGATGCAGACGAAAATTCAACAAAGCAATGCACTGAAAAGAAAATGCGAAAGGCCCAGACTGGTTGTAGGACGGGATGAACTAACCCTAATTGTATTTTTGGCTTTTTCGTGGACTGTAGGTATGAAGATGCAATCTACACTAGTAAACAGTAAAATCTCACCGAGCAACCTGAAATCTGATACCACTTGATAGAGGCAAAGGTGTCCGATCTTTCGATGAGATGGATAACTACGATTTGGGTGGCGTCGACGTTGACGATCCGACTACAAACGTGCGAGGACGTTGCGCCTTAGCAATCGCTACACCAACTCCGGGAGGTTATTGACGGCGCCGTAGCACAGTCGACCCAACCACTCAGGTCTAGCTCCTGCAATCAATCGAGAACAAGCAAGAACTAAGAATTGGCAATCTTGATATTGCGAATAAAGATGAATGATTATATTGAAAGTGGGGTTCCGAAAGGCGGTCTTAATCTGGTCGCTCAGACACAGACGAAGTACGGTGAAGTTGCAACAATGGCTAACTTTCAACTAAACAAAACCCAAACCCTAAAGTGACGACCTAGGGTTGTATTTATGGGGAGACTCAAGGGAATTTCGTGCAGCCTTGGAAAAGGGGGCCGAAATCCATCCTAAGTCGGTTTCCCCATCAATACGGACTCTAAAAATAGTCTATAAAAAGGTATTTCGAAAATTCATGGGCCTGGCCCAAATATCAAGGTGACGCAGCACCATATAACTCTATGGACGAAAATATGAAGTGTGATCTTGTAGTATTTCGTCCAAGCCTCCATTGGTAGCGTCATCTCCACTCCTTGCATGCTTGCTGCCATCTCCATGAATCACCATGCTCCAATACTTGTCCTTCTCTTCCTTGCTAGGTCCATTGTTCCTAAGAGTGACAAACATATCCGATTTAGGCAGTAGCATATTCTCACGTATATTTGGAATAGTTCCAAGGAACGAAAGTACCTGATAATTAAGTTGACGGGCACGAGCTCGAGTAACAGCTCCTTGTATAGTTGTAGGACTAGTAGTTGTGACTGTAGGTGGGATGTCCTCATCAGGGGGTAGGTGGGAGAGGATAAGGGCCTCCAACCCGTGCTGGTCTGGCTCCGCAGCGGTAGTACCGCTAGGCCTGGCGGTAGTACCGCTGGGGGCCTCCTGAAGCATATGGCGTCCCGCAGCGGTGGTACCGCTGCGCCTGGCGGTAGTACCGCTGGGCAGCGGTAGTACCGCTGTGGTACCGCTGGAGATACCGCTGGGTCCTCCAGAGGGCTGTCTTGGGCGGTAGCGCTGGCGGTAGTACCGCTGCCTCTGGCGGTAGTACCGCCGCCTGGGACTTCAACATCTCCTCTTCTTCTCCTTGGCTCCTCTTCCTTCTCCGTTTCCAAGCCACCGTCTTGTCGGACTCCATTCCTCTTGCGCCTTGGCCATCTTCCCGTGGACTCGTAACCGTGGTGACACACCTAGAAGTGTAAAGGTAACGATGGTCAAGTAGTATACCATTCAAAAGGGTCGGAAGTGAGTTCTCGAAGAGGAATGGGTTCACCTTTGATGTCCATGGTGACTTGTGGAGTGTTGGGTTGCTTAGGGCAGGTTGCACTACATCATCTCCCCTCCCTTTAAAAAGAGTCGTCCTCGACTCTTGCTCTTCATTACCATGCAAAGGAGGTAGATGTGTTGTTGAAGAATTGGGATTCTCCATGCCTACAAACACTAAAGACCAAGCAAACCATGTGTGTGCAAGAAAGAGGAACATATGAACAATGACATGTCTATTCTTTGTCATAGCACCGTTAGCACAACACAATAATATGAAGAGGTAGTTCAAGTGCAAGGTCAAAGCGCAAGCAATCCAATGCAACATCTTCAAACTGTGAGAACACAAAAACTCCATAAAAATATGAGAAGGCCATGTAGGTATCTCATTTTGAACCATATGATCGTCATTGCACACAAGGCATTGGAAGGGACAATTTGTCATCAACCTTGATGCAACAAGAGGAGGATTTGGCAAAAACACACAATGTAGAATGTCCAAAATATCATCATGGTGGCAAACAAAGCACATGAAAGAGCAAGTTTTCAACGAATTTGTTGCAACACCAATTTGGTAGAAACCATTATACTCATGACAAGACATGCACAAAATGTCATTATGGTTGCAAACAAACCATTGGAAAGAACAATTGTTCATCATATTTGTGGCAACACATAAATCATCCATGTGAAAGATCAAGGAAACATGCTTGTCATAAAGGAGACCAAAAACACCATCATGATTGCAAACAAACCATAAGCAAGAGAAATTGTTCAAATTGTTTGATGCAAAACATGAGAAAGATTGGAGAGTTGGATTCAATCCACAACTCAAATGTATGCTCTCAAGAGCTCTTTTTGTCAACTCATGTTCAATTGAGGTTGACATTATCATGCGGTTACCGGCACACACAAGACACCATATGAAGAAATTGTGTGCACGGTATAAGAACACATCATCCATCATGAAGTGTCTCTTCATTTGCATATCACCAACCACACAAAAATCAATTGGAAAATATGACATATGTGGATAGTCACTATGCAAAGTGAAGGATGGAACAAGGTCCATAAGAGAAAACGAAACATCTCCAAAAAGTGAGAAAGCTATGGGGCCAATCTCATTATCAAGCATTTCAACATTAGTGCAAGCAACACATGTGAAAGAGAAATTGTTCAACATGTTGCAAGCCACAATGGGAGAAAAATGGAAACATTCATTACAAGGCATGTCTATGGTAGAAACATCACAAATAGGTAATTCCACATGATCAACATTGGTTTCAAACAAAGTATCACAAGGGAATAAGAACGAATCATATGTGAAATCAATAAAATCATCCATATCATGCAAGCAATCAAAGTTCATCATGTCCACTACCGGGATCATGGTCACATCAACACCCATACCTTTGTAGTCCCACTCATGTGAAGTAGGTGTTGAAGTAGTAGGGGCTTCCATGTAGCCGACTTGTCCAACTTGAAGTAGACATGGGGTGGCATCATCATCATCCTCCATGTACATCTTCTCCATTTGAGGCACCGTCAAGTTGAGGAGTGACGTCTCATTATCCATGGAACCTAGCGCACAGTGAGAAAACACACTAGAGGTAGAGGTTAAGTTGTTAGAAATCGAAATGGCCTCACAAGACCTATCAACTAACTCTCTCAACTCAAGTGGTGTATCACTCATTCCCTGAAAGTGAAAGCACTCAAACTCACATATGGTGGAGGCACTCAACTCACTCTCGCTCTCACTCAAGTGGGCTAAGTGGCTCTCATTCTCACATGGGATTGGTACCATCTCATAACTCAAGCTCATAGGGATAGGCTCAGTTTCCTCATCTCCATACGCCTCCAAGGTTGAAGGGAAACTCCCATGCTCAACCTCCTCAACCAACTCGCCTCCAAAGGTCAATGCCATAGTGTAGGCATCATCACTCGACTCCTTTGCGGAAGGGAAAATCCCATGCTCCGCTTCATCACTTGACTCCATTGCTGAAGGGAACATCCCATGCTCGGCATCATCATCACTTGACCCATGGTCATAGGTGATAGCATTCTCCATGCTCGCCTCCTTGGTCGAAGGGAAAATCCCATGCTCGACCATCTTGTCATCTCCTTGGTCACCGTCTTGTTCACCAACTTTGCACTCCCACATCATGTGACCTCTTCTATTGCATAGTGGGCACAAGAGATTGAGACATTCTCGTGGATCATGGTCTTGGCCTTGGCAATTATCACATATAAGGTCTTCTTCTTGCCATATGGGGACCAAAGTGGTGGTGGCACTTGGTGTAGACGTCATATCAAGAGAAGTGCTTGAGAATGGCGCCGTCTTGGTTGTGGCCTCACGTTTGTGACCATGTTTCTTCCGGCGTCGACGTATTAATTTCTCGAAGAAGTTGTCGATGTCGACCATGAGCTCATGAAAGATAGGACTTGTAGCTCTCGTTGGCACACTTGAAGTGGTAGCACTAGGGGACACCATAGGATGCGCCTTTGTCACCATCTTCTTGTCATGTCGACGTTGACGCTCTTGAGCGGAGGGGTGTCGCCTAAAGTCATTTGGATGCTTCTCCTCATGTTGGCGTCGGCGTGCTTGTTGCTTTGGTGACCTTGTCTTGGAGCTCCCACTCGAACTTGGTGATATGTTCCGAAGCTTGGCGAGTGTGGTGAGGTCATCTTGGAGCTTAGACATGTTGTGGTCCACCTTGGCATCTTTCTTGTGGCGTCTTCTTGAGCGTGATGAAGAATGTAGATGCTTGGCAAGCTTGTCGATGGCGTCCATGAGGTTCTTGAACGTTCGATTAGTGTCGCCAAACTTGTCCAAGGGTGCATCAACCTTGTTCACTTGGTCATCCCTCCTGTTGGCATCTTTCATGTGTCGCCATGATGAGCTAGATGGGTGATATGGGGTGGCCCGATCTTCTCGTTGAGCACGTCGTTGGATGATGGATAACTTGGTGTCACCGATGAACTCTCCTCGCTAGATCCCTGATGCCAATGCAGCAGCTCTCTACCCTTCGGATATTCACGACTTCACACACTTGCGCACGTAGCCGTCGACCACGAAACGGTATAATTGCAATTTACTAATTCCCAATGGAAAGAACAGATCACACTTCAATTGATGTTCACCTCTCCAGATCGATACGAATTGGAGATGTATAATTTCAGATGAATGCTTCTCGCAGTTCAATCTAAAATTCTAGGGTTTTATCTAAACGTGGTCTCTGTTTTACAATAAATCTGGTAGCTATTTATGGACCAGGTGCGCCGCCTCGACGTCCTGTTTCCTTCGCCTGGTCGTCTCGTTTGTGGGCTCCGTTGCTTCCGTGTTTCACATAGGATAGAGCTGGCCCACGTTGGGCCCACCAACTTGAGTATACACGTGAAGGCAGATGTGCAGCTCCACTTGAGTACGTCTTCTCTTGCTGTGCATCGAAGGTGCATGCATATGTTTTGCTTTGCCACACCACACGCACATGGCTGGGGCCCATTTGGATGTAGTTGCTTTGCTTGTAGACATAGGCACATGGTTGGGTCCCACTTGCATGCATTACGTGAATGCACATGAGCTGAATTAGCACTACGAATTTGGTGTGCAGCACTTTGGACGTCCATCTCTTGGTCACCTTGCTCGTGTGTGTTTTGGTCGCCGTTCTCGCGTGTCTTGTGGTCGTCGTCCTCGCGTGTCTGCTGGTCGCCGTCCTCCCTCTCCTCCCGCTGGCGCCATTTTGACGGATACCAAATCTAATCAAATAATAATACAATGATTTAGACAGTATATAATTCTGAGATATCAAAGTATTATTTTTAGCTAGGATTAAATTCACCTGATAATAATATTCAGTTAGGCTTAATATTTCCTTCCAACTCAAGCATGGATAATCACCATAATCCACAGATATATCCTCATCATCCTCCCTTTCTTCAAGAAAAGCCGTCCGCGGCTTTGGATAAGCTGAAAGTGGAAGAAACAAAAAGAACAACGTATACGCATAGTACATGTATATATAGCATGTTGTACCATTTTTCTTGACATGAGGATGAATCTCAATATACAATACACAACTGAAATTGCAAGTACAAGTGAAGCACATATAATCATGATTGTTAATTCCGATATGGAAGATGCAACTCAAATTGCAGATATAAGTGAAGTATAATTTAGTTTGGGACAAATACAACGTATGTGCATAACCATATTCAAATCTAGAAAGACCCGAACAGTCCAACAAAGGTGCTACTTTTGTTTGCTGTAATGCATCAACTAAACGAGAATATATCATATTATCATGAGAATTATGCATTGTCCCAACGCTAAAAGATTTCGGCACATAGCATGTATGACGTAAAATAGGACAGTTTAATTCAACAAGTTTATCATACGTAATGCATATGTGATCCACCAAAAAATTATCATTCATGCTATAATCACCAATCAGATTAATAGTGAAACAACATGCATGAGTACCAGAACGCAAATATGAAATTTCAGATATCTTGTCCATAGCACAACTCAGGTTCATAGGTTCATCTAGCATGACATAAGAAACAATAGTATCAAGTGGAATTCGAGCAAGCATTTCCTTATGTGTAATCAGAACCACATGATCATAATTCGAAATTTGTAAATCACCACGTGGTGCTGAAATATGTATGCTCGTTATATCACAGGAATCAACCAACAAATTATTAGACTCACAAAATGTCGCGCTTGTTGGCTGCAGCTCCAAATCAGTACCCATAGCAATGACAATCTCCTCAGATGTAGTAGGTAATGATTCATCTTCCTGAAGTAGTGATGCAGGTTGTACTAGCGAGGGCTCCCTTTCTTCAAAAGCAACCTGCATAGCACAAGGAACAACACTAGGAACAATGGCATGCTCCTCAGATGTAAGTTGTGATGCAGGTTGTACTATAGGTGGCTCCCTTTTTTCAAAAGCAACCTGCATATCACAAGACACAACACTAGAGGTAGACATGATTACATTAGTAGAAATAACCTCACATGTCTCCTTAATTTCTACTCTCACATTTTCCACAACTCTCAATATCTCATCCTTTATGCCTACACGTTCACTTGATTTAGTCATGGGAATTATAGGAGCGCATAGGTTTTGATTCCTAACCCTCTGAAAGTTTTCAAGCGAAGCATGTATTATCCAATCTTTCTTAGTGGTCCAAAAAAATTGTACATCAGGATAGTAGCTAACAAAATCAACCTTAAATCTGTTGCACCACTTTTCACTCAACATAAGATGACAACAAGTAAACGCTCGAGGAATGACATAACACAAAATTCTCTCCGTATGACCATTAATGGTTAACGGAACAGAAACATCAAGAGTAATGTGAAGTGCATCATCATTAGTAGTTAACATAAATGGTTGCTTAAGTTTCGTTGGAACTAACTGCAAATTTTCAACCACCTCAATACTAACCAAATCATACCGAGAACACTTATCAAGTGTAATAGCAGCATGGCTACCTTCTATGTCCGCGGTAAAGTGGAACAGAGCTGACGTAGGTATCCCACTAGAATCCTCTTCCCAGAATTTATCACTGCACAAAGAATACGACGGTAATGGCTTTTCCCTGATAGGATCAACCATTGTTAGTATATAAAATCGTGATGGCAACAAAATATGTGTATGGTGGAACTCTCACAACTCACTCAAAACAACAAGAAAAGGTAAACTGAAAATTCCAAAGTGAATAGCAATGCGTACCCGGTCGTAGAGATGACTAAATGCACTGATGTGATGAAGTGAATATCAGGGTATGAGAACGGTCACACGACAAAGCAGGGTTATATGGTGGAGCTTGGTTGGGATACCTAACAACACCAATTCATAAAGCCTAGTGCTGATCGTATGACACGGAAATACCCGGAAACACACACGGTGGAGATAAATGGGGCAATTGCAACTATAGGGATGAGCTGAAAAAATTATATATATATGTCGGATAATGCTCGTGTTGCAATGCACAAGAGAGACGCTAGTAAAAAGCTCAATGATAAGGGCACAAGATTGCTCAGACTATTTAGTGCAAGGCAGTTATGTACAGCAATAATGCTCCCAGTAGAATTGAGATCAATATAATAATATCTGGCCACTTTTGTTTTTTCTCGCGTACTGTAGCAACAGTAATTTCGGAACTTAAATTTTTTTTCTCTCACTTTTTTTTTTCTCCACGGTACAGTATTTTCGAATTGTTCTCTTTGTTTTTACCACACAATCTCACGGGAGGAAACAGAATCAGACTGCCAAGAGAAATTTGCACTTTCCAATCCTAATGAGCAGCCCAAAGAGCACAGAATTTACTAGTCTCGTAGGATAGTTCTAAACGCAAAATAATAGAAAGGCTTTTACCTAAGTTATCAAACGGAAGACTCGGAAAAGGAAACACCTAAAGGAAATAACCTAGACGTCTAGACACGAACTGACAACTCCAATATCAGTACTACTGACCGACATGACCTGGTAGTGCATAAAAATCGGAGCAGCAGTAGGCCAAACCGATCCAATCTCTTCCTTCTTTTTTTTTCAACAGGTCCGATTCTGCCGTGTACGCTGCAACGAGATAAAACAAAGTGCACAAAACACGAGATCTGAAATTGTGCTCTTTTCACGTGCAAGGCAGCACAACTACCAGCAGGTTTGTTTAATCGATCAGAAATTCCTCTCTTTCCTTAGTCGTGCTCTACGTGCAGCAATTAATCTAGCCCAAGCAAACAACTCACGCGGCAGAGTTTCTCCAGGAGCCGCGTGCGGCGAAGCAATCGCAACGGCGACTTCGGATTTGACGGAAACAGAACTGACCACGAGTCCGACGACACGAAAACTGACGGAGATATCTAGACACAAACTAAGACTCAGATCGGAAGAAAAGATACGCAAAAAGGACACGATCAGCAACTAAACAAGATGAACCGATGCAAAACTAAGGCTATGACAAATATTTTTGTGGGGCTTTTTCTGTATAGGACGAAAAATAAACTAATCTAGGGATAAATTGGTGGATGCTCACCGAGTAAACCCGAGAATCTGATACCAAGATGATATGGGGTGGCCCGATCTTCTCGTTGAGCACGTCGTTGGATGATGGATAACTTGGTGTCACCGATGAACTCTCCTCGCTAGATCCCTGATGCCAATGCAGCAGCTCTCTACCCTTCGGATATTCACGACTTCACACACTTGCGCACGTAGCCGTCGACCACGAAACGGTATAATTGCAATTTACTAATTCCCAATGGAAAGAACAGATCACACTTCAATTGATGTTCACCTCTCCAGATCGATACGAATTGGAGATGTATAATTTCAGATGAATGCTTCTCGCAGTTCAATCTAAAATTCTAGGGTTTTATCTAAACGTGGTCTCTGTTTTACAATAAATCTGGTAGCTATTTATGGACCAGGTGCGCCGCCTCGACGTCCTGTTTCCTTCGCCTGGTCGTCTCGTTTGTGGGCTCCGTTGCTTCCGTGTTTCACATAGGATAGAGCTGGCCCACGTTGGGCCCACCAACTTGAGTATACACGTGAAGGCAGATGTGCAGCTCCACTTGAGTACGTCTTCTCTTGCTGTGCATCGAAGGTGCATGCATATGTTTTGCTTTGCCACACCACACGCACATGGCTGGGGCCCATTTGGATGTAGTTGCTTTGCTTGTAGACATAGGCACATGGTTGGGTCCCACTTGCATGCATTACGTGAATGCACATGAGCTGAATTAGCACTACGAATTTGGTGTGCAGCACTTTGGACGTCCATCTCTTGGTCACCTTGCTCGTGTGTGTTTTGGTCGCCGTTCTCGCGTGTCTTGTGGTCGTCGTCCTCGCGTGTCTGCTGGTCGCCGTCCTCCCTCTCCTCCCGCTGGCGCCATTTTGACGGATACCAAATCTAATCAAATAATAATACAATGATTTAGACAGTATATAATTCTGAGATATCAAAGTATTATTTTTAGCTAGGATTAAATTCACCTGATAATAATATTCAGTTAGGCTTAATATTTCCTTCCAACTCAAGCATGGATAATCACCATAATCCACAGATATATCCTCATCAATGGGCCTTGGCTTGGCTTGGCCTTGTCGATACACTTCTTGTGGCGCCGCCTTGTTGTCGATGTAGAGTGGCGAGGCTTGGCGCTCTTGGCGTTGTCCTTGTCATGGCACCTTCTTGATGTTGATGGCGAAGGGCGAAGCTTTGCACTCTTGGAAGTAGATGGAGCTCCATAAGATGAACTCATGGTGGTCTTCTTGTCGGAGCACCGTCTTGAGCTTGAACCATAGAAGTAGGTTGTGCCATGACGCTTGGTGGTGTCGCTCTTGACCATGGTAGAGCCAAAGTTCTCGTCGGAGTACTTGGAGTTGTAGTCGTAGTAGTTCTCCATGTCGGTGAAGCTTGAGCAATCTTCGGAGTCGTAGTCGGAGTAGTTGTAGCGGCAGTCTTGGTGATGATCCATCATGTCATGGGGGTCATTGTCGGTGTAGTCGTCGTAGTAGTCCCCCATGTCCTCAATGCTTTGGGCATCATAGTCATGTGACTCATCGTGTAGTCCTCCTCGTAGGCTCCATAGTTGCATTCGCTCTCCCTAGACTGTCAAATCACAAGACAAGTGTATATATGTGGAGTGGAAAGGAACTAGAACACAACCTCTCACCTTGTAGATAGTATTGGACGTCGTGGACAACCAAGGGAAACGATCACAAAGTAAAATGTGTGTGTTCAAGTATCCAAAGCGAACTCCAAAACACACACGGCTTAAAAGTTGGTAGGAAGGTATGTTAGGTGGAAAGCAAATTGAACCAACCGGAAACCAAGATATTGTCAAAGCAAGTAGAGAACCACGATGATCACAAAGCAACAACAAGTCAATCTCAAAAGATAGGAATGTAGTTCAAGGAAACACACGCACGGAGAGATAAATGGGACTCGTGCAACTAAGAAGTGAGCTAAAGAACCAAATGATCCTAGCGAAGACTATAAGCTTGTGTTGCACAAGTACAAGGAGAGCTACTAGCTCGATTGCAATTTATTTGGTGGGCTACAAGATTTGCACAACAATGCACCACCCACAAGATTTTCATCGAGCATGCGCTTTCCTACAAGATATGGCAAGTGGTGTTTCTTTCTTTTGATTTGGCACTTTTTGCTTCTTTTCTCTTTTGACTCTTTCTCTTTTGTACACCCACTTCTTTTTGATGCCAACACAAGATGTATGATATATGAACTAGCGCACAACTTTTGCTCGGAAACTACACGGTACAAATGTGCAAAGCCCAAGCAATCATCAAGAGCTAGCCTCAATAGGACATGGTAATTGCAAAGATATAGTGTGGCTTTCAAAGGAATGGCAAGGGGTAAAGGTGGGCGATGTTATACCTTTCGTCGATGTTCTTCACCCTTTGTTGTAGAAGCTTCATTCTTGCCCACGAATTTTGGTGGTGGTGGATGATGGATCTTCCGCAATGGTGACGAAGGCCTTGATCGTAGCTTCGAAACGAGCCGAAGAACACCAAAAACGGAGTCCGGAATCAAAAGATATGGCCAAAACAATTTTCTGAAAATTTCAGTTTTCTGCAGGTACCGCTGGGAGGGGTGGTAGTACCGCTGGAGGTACCGCTGGGAGCAACAGAAAGCGATTTTTGGCGGTACCGCTGGCGGTAGTTCTGGTAGGGGCGGTAGTACCGCTAGAGGGGGCGGTAGTACCGCTACGGGACGGAGATTTTACGCGAATTTTCGTGATTTTGGGCGGAAAAAACGTCCCGAAAATGGCCAAATCGGAGGGGAAATCGATGGAATTAGGCCATGGGAACGCAAAGGAAGCAAGATCAACTAGTATAGCAATAGATCCACGGATCAAAACTTGCAAAAACGCACTCAAATCTCAGATCGATCCAAAAGCAATTTGGGGCTATTTTTGGTGGAAATTTTCGAATTTCTCAAAATCCAAGAAAAATTTGGGGGATTTGTGGGGGGAACAAAGTCAAATCCATGGCAACCATGCTCTGATACCATATGATGAGGAAAAGTCCTCTAGGGTGGCCCGATCTTCACGGATTGACGGAGGGTGTGGACGAACTCACGCAAGAACACGAGGAAGAATACCAAGAACACAAGAACACACACGATACAAGAACAGTTTCCCTTACCGGTCGGTCCAACCGGCCCAATGGAATCCACACGAAGGTGGGAGATCGGCAAGTAGATACAAGAAGGGATCTTGGATGGTCGTTTCTCAAACGGTCAACCGAATCGCTCCAATAAAGTCACCCGAAGATGAAAGATTGGCAAGTAGTCAAACTACAAGTAGAGGTCTTGAATCCACAAGGGGATCTTCTCCACTAGGGGAGGAACCATCCCCACAAGGGGAGGAAGGAGACCTTTGAGAACAAGGAGTCTAGCTCTACTCTAATGTAACATCCCAATTTTCAAAATTCAAAAGCATTGCATGCATTCATCTGCATCTTGTCACTATTACATTTAAAAACAGAAAATTCTGGAATTTAATATCAAATTATAAAAACTCTATTTTGGTTTTGTTTTAAAAGGGGGCTTATATATATACCCTATACAATATTTCAATTTTGCTAAATTATTGTAGAAGCCATTCTATGGCAAGAATGTTACAATGTGGTCAAATTATACAAATATATTTTTATTAAATTTTTCTACAAAGGTTAAGTAAGTCTTTTGTTTTCCAATGTTTTGAAACAGAAAAAGAAAAGGAAGTAGAACAAAAAAAAAAGGAAGCGGACTGCCACTGGGCCAAATCGACCCAGCAGCCCAGCCCAACCCCGCAGCCCATTCCTCCTTTCGTCTCCAAACTTCCTCCGCACTACTCGCTCCCGCAACCGCCGCGCGACGCGCACGTCGCGCACGCGCCCACGCTCGCCCCCACTCCCCCAAAGCCGCAACGGCGCTCTCGACTCTCGCCCTTAAATCCCCGCTCTCCTCTCCCCATTTTCCCCAGCAAGCGCGCCCACAAATCGCCGCCAGGCTGCCGCTCAAGAACCGCTCAGCCGCCGCCGTTCACCGGCGATTCCGGTGAGCACAGTCGACCTCCGCCCCTCTTGTTTCCTTCTCTGGCATTGTAGTCCTCGTGCGCACGTAGCTGACATCGTTTCGTGACTTTAGGTGATCGGAATCGACGGCTTCGTCCACGACCCGAGCTCTGCGTCCGCCGCCGTTCATCGCCGTTCCCGGTGAGCCGAACCTCTCTCTCACCCTCTCCTCTGTACCATCGAGTTACCCTCGTCACGGCGTTCATCTTTGACAAGATTTCCCTCACTCTCGTCCTCCAGAACGTCCTCACCGTCACCGCCGGATCTCGCCGCCCACTGCTTCTTTTCGGACGAGCAACTGCCGGCGAACCAGACCTCCCCCGACATCCACAACCCCATCATCGACCTCGGCTTGTCACCCTCTGTCACTAGGTATGCACGCAGTAGCCTTCCCCCTATTTTCCTCGAGCACGTGGTCGCCGGCCATGGCGCCACCGCCACGGGAGATGCTCCAGCACACCGACGCCGCTGCTCTCTGCTCCTTAGGATCTGCACCGTTAGATCGCAAATCTGCGGCCCACGTTAGATGACTTAAACGAACCGGTACGGGCTAATAGGATCGTGCCACGTCACCTCGGTTTTCTTTTAAAACTGTGAAACTCGTTTAAATAGACAGAAAACACTGCCAACTTCAAAAATTCATAACTTTTGAACCCCACGTCCGATTTTTGCATTCTTTATACCGTTGGAAAGCTCTAGATGTCTAGTTTATTTCTGTATCATTTGTTTAGCATGTTGCATAGTTTAAATATGAACAAAATGCAGAGTTTCATCTCGGCCTAAAAATACAAAACTTGATTTTTAAAAATGCTTTTGAATTGTAACCTTTTGCAAAATGTAATAAATCACCTCCTCTGTCCAGAGAGACGAAAACCACTATTTTACTGAGAAATAATTTCAAGAGTACCTATTTTACTTGTAAAACTCCCTAGTGTTTAACAAGATTTCTTAATATTAACTAATGCATTAAAACTTGCCCATGTCATCATGTTTTATTTATCAATCAGAGAACTAAATAAGATTGTTAAGTCTTTATAACATTGTGGTTTGCATTCTTGCATGCATATCATGTTTTCCTTGTTTGTGCATTTGTTGATTGGTGTATTTGTTTTGCTTGTGCTATGTTTAGATTGTTCGGAGTGCATTGCGTTTTGTGAGGAGTGTGACTACAACTCTTCATTTGGCCAAGGCAAGTGACACCCCATAAAAGTCCTACTATTTCTACTATTCTGCATTTAGTGTTTTCAGTAGTATGCATGATAGGTTTATTCTTGGGTATTATTACTATGCTATGCTATAAATCCTATGTAGTGTGTAGCCACCCTTATATCCTGTAAATAGCAGCCATTAAACTTGGTAGTCTTGCTTAGCTATGCAATGGATGAAATTTTACTAGTAGTTGAGTAAGGATAAAAATTCTACTAAGTTTAATGAAACACCTGGGTGGATAGATAAATTGCTTGGTTGGTATAAAGTTGAGTGGCACCTCAGGGCCATGTCCATGGTGGTTATCACCTAAGGTAGTTTCTACTATACTTGGGGCCATGGTATGTGGTGGTTTTCACCTGAGGTAGTACACTTGTGGACGGCCACCCAGGAACAAAGAGGTTTCAAAGTCACTCCATGTTTAGATTAGCTTCCAGTGCAGCCACTAGCTAATATGGGCTCTGGCTAGATTAAGTATGTTGTATGAAACCGGCCTGGCGGACAGTTGGAGGATTCTGGGAACGAGTCCGTTAGAAAGGGGGATTACTTCTGAAAGATCTCGTCTCAATCTTCTTCTTTCCTTAGCACTAAATGTGTGCCTAGGAAGTTTGGGTTGATTGAGTCTAGTGGGGAAAGTGCACACACTCTCGAGAGTTCACAAAACTAAGATCTTAGCCGTGTCCCCGGTCACGGACATTTTGAGCAGCTGGACAAGGAATTGATGGAGTTACCTCATCATGCCAATTTCTTTAATAAAATTTTGAAGGGAGAACAAGGGAAAGAGGTGCACTGATTTCTATCAGTGGTACCGAACTGTTTTCAAAAATGAGAAAATGTCTTTCAAAAATAGGATAAAATCAGCTTTGTGCAAATTGGCCATAACACCACCTAGCCAAATATACATGTAGATGAATAGGTTGTCAGTTATATCCACATAGGTGTCATTTGCCATCACAAATCAATTGTGCTGACCAGTATAGTTCTGGCTGTAACTCACCGTTGCAGGCACTTCAGACGATGAGTAAGGAACGAGTAGGGTCACGAGTCTCCAACCAACATGCATTGCCTGTGGCGCATGAAGAAGATGGAGCTCTCTGTATCAATTTGCTTTCCGCTGTGTGTTTATTTCGGTTTGAGCTAGCTTCGAGCTATGCACCTTGTATCGAACCCTTTTATTTCTGGATCATCGTGTAATGACTTTGACGCTTTGTTATGATATTCATCTTAAAACTGTGTGTGCTAGCAAGTCGATCCAGGGACTAGCACTATACACGGGGGTTGCCACCTTATTATAAAAGGGGGACCTTTACAGATGGTATCAGAGCACTGTGTTGCCTGTAGGTTCGTGACCCTAGGATTGGATTAGTACATAGGAAAGACCATAGGAAACAAAAACTCTATTTTTACATGCATTACAGAAATTATTACTTGCATTTTTTTATCAGTTTAAATTCTTGGTTCTTATAACACTTGTCTAATCTTTTTGCACTCTCTCAAAATCTTTTTGTAGATGTCCACCTTCACTCACCGAGTTGTGGCGGGAAACGGAGAGACAGAGCACTTTGACAGGCAGCTGGCCGAGTTGGCCACATTGGTGGGGATAGCTCCGCCGATATTTCAGGGTCAGCTGTTGTACAAGCAGTATGGGATAGAGAGATGGCTGATTGAGACGACGATCCCAGCACGCACTGATGATCCTTCGACACGGGAGGAGATCTATGAGGAGAGGTACCCCGACTGGGAGGTTTCCGTGGAGATAGCCATGCAGGGAGCTATTGCACGCATTTGCGGGATGTACAGTGCATTCATACCCATGGGCTCCCCTTTCCGCTCCTTTGGGAGACGCCGCATGGATGGTACTCCATACTACTTCACCGGCAACGAGTTCATGTCGAGTGTTCGCCTCTACTTGATGGACCGAGAGTGCACCACGACGTACTTCGAGGATATTATGCAGAATGAGATGGGGATGCTTGATCAAGCAATTCAGGCCTTCGAGAAAGCTAATGCCACTATTGAGGATTGTGAGATGGCAAATGTGTTCGTGGACAACAAGAGGAAGGAACTTCAGGAGGCCAACAATGAACTCATGGAAACCAACAAGAAGCTGGAGGAGAGAATTGAGAAGTTGAAGGAACCCCAGAAGCTAGAGGAGGAACTGCTAGAGAACAAAGTGTTCAATGGTATTCTGATCAAAACCATGAACTTAATGATGGAGCGCAGAGATCTCCTATTCAAGGAGAATGTGAGCTGAAGAAGAAGCTGGAGGAGGCGCTAGCAAACCAGAAGGACCAAGGTGTGAAGCCATTAGAGGGTGAAGCATATGACGGACCTTCGCGGCACACTCGCTCTCGCACGCACTTGAGCGTTAAGACCGGCAAGGGGACCTTCAAGAAGTGATTAGATTGACCACCATTAGTCCTTTAGTATTCTTTTCGATTTGAGTGTTGACCTTACCAATGCATGTGGTATGGCAATGCTAGTACGTTTGCTTTCCAAAACTCATTTGCTTGCTTGTTTGAGAACTCATAGGATGTTTGCTTTATGAGAGTTGTTTGTTGTTGCTTTCATATGTTGTTTGTATGGGTAGAAATATTTCCTTTTAGATATATCTCTATCTTTATTCTCATCTATGCTAAACTCACAGATGCCTCCTCGCCGCAACAACCGCAACAACAACAATAATGAGAGAACAATGGGAACAACAACAATGATGCTATGCAACAGCTGATCACTGCACAAGCCCAGTTTATGCAGTTCATGACCCAGTTTATGATGAACAACAACAACAACAACAACAACAACAACAACAACCAAAACAACAACAACCCACCACCACCACCCCCTGTTGACAGACTTGCTAGATTTCTGAGGCTTAGACCCTCTAAGTTCTCTTCTGCCTCCGAGCCAATAGTAGCCGATGATTGGCTGCGTTCGGTTCACAAGGATCTAGTGACATGTGAATGCACTGAGGCTGAGAAGGTGAGGTTCACTGCTCATCTGCTTGAAGGACCAGCAGCACTCTGGTGGGAGACCTATCAGGTTACTCATCCCCTAGAAGGAATGACCTGGGAGGCATTCAAGGAAGGTTTTCGCAATGCTCACATCTCCTCAGGAATAATGAACTTGAAGAGGGATGAATTTCGAAACCTGAGGCAAGGAAACAAAACCCTTAAGGAGTACATGGATGATTTCTGCTCCCTGTCAAGGTACGCCCCTGACGATATCGATACAGATGCCAAGAGGAAAGATAAATTCCTCAGTGGACTGAATGGTGAGCTGAAGATACCATTGTCAGTGGCATATGCCCCAAACTATCAAGCCCTACTTGATCAAGCTATCACTCTGGACAATAACATAAGGAAGGAAGAAAACAGGAAGAGGAAGCACAGTGTTGGCAAGTACCATTCTGAACCCTCACACAAGAGGCACCATCCCTATGAAGGTAGTGGCCACACCTTTCACAAGCATGGCAACTCTCACAACAATGGAAATGGCCACAACCATCATGGTCATAACCATATCGTGGGATTCAAGGGCAGCAATGGAGGATTCAAGGGAAATGGACACAACCCGAACAATGGGCAGCATCGCCACAACCATGAAGTCAAGAAGGATGCTAGTCAGGTGACTTGTTTCAAGTGCAAGAACAAGGGACACTATGCAAATGAGTGCCCAGAGAGGAAGGCTGATGAAGCTGTCAAGCCCAACCCCTTCCAGAAGGGACACGTGAACCATGTCAACGTGGAAGAAGTGATGGATGAGCCTGATGCCGTGATTGGTAAGTTCTTACTCAATTCCTTTCCGGCATTGGTTCTGTTTGATTCTGGAGCATCACATTCATTCATATCAAGAGCTTTTGTTAATAAAAATGGGTTGACAACCGAAACCATAGGGAAACCTATTAGAGTAAGTTCTCCAGGAGGAGAGATGGTTGTTAGTGCCGGATGCAGGCAGATGACCTTAGAAATCGGAAAGTATCATTTTCCAGTAAACCTGATAGTGTTGGAATCCCAAGGTCTAGATGTTATTCTAGGAATGGATTGGATGACACATCATAAGGGAGTCATAGATTGTGCCAATAGGACAGTCACACTCACAACACCAGAGAAGAAAAGGATCAGAATCAAATCCAATTTCGAGCTAAAAGGATCTAAGCTTAATTCTCTTAAGGGGGTTAGCTTAGGAGAGGTGCCCATAGTGTGTGAATATCCGGATGTGTTTCCAGATGAACTACCGGGTATGCCACCAGATAGAGATGTGGAGTTTCTCATTGAACTATTACCAGGCACAGGGCCCATAGCTAAGAGACCTTACCCTATGTCAGTTGATGAGTTAAAGGAACTTAAGATACAGTTGGAAGAACAGCTCAAGAAAGGTTTTATCCGCCCGAGTTCTTCACCATGGGGAGCACCAGTCCTATTTGTGGAGAAGAAAGACAAGAGTCAGAGATTAGTTATGGACTTCCGAAACCTAAATGAAGTGACCATCAAGAATAAGTACCCACTACCAAGGATCAATGATCTATTTGACCAGCTGGAAGGAGCAAGTGTGTTCTCTAAGATAGATCTTCGATCAGGTTACTTTCAGCTGAAGATTAGAGAGCAAGATATATCCAAGACGGCCTTCACCACTAGGTATGGGTTGTATGAGTATACCGTGATGCCTTTTGGTTTAACCAATGCACCGGCCTATTTCATGAACATGATGAACAAAGTATTCATGGAATTTCTGGATAAGTTTGTTGTCGTTTTCATTGACGACATACTAATTTACTCCAAGAACAAGGAAGAGCATGAAGAACATCTGCGACTAATTTTAGAGAAGCTCAGAGAGCATAAGCTTTATGCCAAATTCAGCAAATGTGAATTTTGGTTAAGTGAAGTCGGATTCCTAGGACACATAGTAAGAAAAGATGGAATTGCAGTGGATCCTTCCAAAGTATCAGCAGTAACAGAGTGGGAATCACCAAAGAATGTTGGAGAGATTCGTAGTTTCTTAGGATTGGCTGGTTATTATCGGAGGTTCATAGAGAACTTCTCCAAGATTGCCAAACCTATGACGGAACTGTTGAAGAAAGGGAAGAAGTTTGAGTGGTCTGACGCTTGTGAAATTAGTTTTCAGGAGTTGAAGAAGCGTTTAGTGTCAGCCCCAGTTCTGTGTCTCCCGGATTTAGAAAAGGATTTCCAAGTATACTGCGACGCGTCTCGTCAAGGTCTTGGAAGTGTGTTGATGCAAGGAGGTAGGGTGGCTTCCTATGCTTCTAGACAGCTCAAGAAACATGAAAGTAACTATCCCACACATGACTTGGAATTAGCTTCGGTTGTGCATGCCTTGAAGACCTGGAGGCACTACCTGATGGGAAAACGATGTGAAGTATTCACAGACCACAAGAGTTTGAAATACATTTTTACCCAGAAAGAGTTGAATATGAGACAAAGGAGATGGTTAGAACTCATCAAAGATTATGATCTGAGTTTACAATACCACCCTGGCAAAGCCAATGTTGTGGCAGACGCCTTGAGCCGTAAGGTGTATGTGAACGGCCTCACAGCTGGTGAATTACCGATGACTTGTGTAGAGATTTCAAGGACCTTAGATTGGAGGTGGTGTCAGAAGGATTCTTAGCGTCACTAGAGGTACAACCCACATTGATGAATAGGATACGAGAAGCACAGAAGGTAGATAAAGAAATAGACGCAATCAAGGTCAACATAAGAGAGGGAAAAGTCAAGGAATTCCATGAGGATGAACAAGGAACAGTTTGGTTTGGGAAACGAATCTGCGTACCTCAGGATCTTGATCTTAGGAAACTGATTTTGCAAGAAGCTCACGATTCACCTTACTCCATTCACCCGGGTAATACCAAGATGTATATGGATGTGAAGGAAAGGTTTTGGTGGAACAACTTGAAAAAGGATATTGCTGAGTACATAGCCAGATGTGATGTGTGTAGTAGAGTAAAGGCAGAGCATCAGAAGCCAGCAGGACTGTTGCAACCCTTACCAGTACCCGACTGGAAATGGGAACAAATTGGTATGGATTTCATCACAGGATTACCGAGGACTAAATCAGGTTATGATTCAATTTGGGTGGTAGTTGATCGTTTGACAAGATAGCCCATTTTATACCTGTGAAGACTACTTATTCTAGTGCTAAGTTAGCTGAGATTTACATGAAGAGGATTGTGTGTCTACATGGTGTTCCCAAGAGCATTGTGTCTGACAGAGGGACACAATTCACCTCACATTTCTGGAAGCAATTACACGAGTCCTTGGGTACTAGATTGGAGTTCAGTACAGCATTTCACCCACAGACTGATGGACAGACTGAAAGAGTAAACCAAATCCTTGAGGATATGCTGAGAGCATGTGCGTTAGATTATGGATCTAGTTGGGATGACAATCTACCGTACGCGGAGTTTTCCTACAACAACAGCTATCAAGCCAGCATAGAGATGGCCCCATTTGAAGCTTTGTATGGAAGGAAGTGCACTACGCCATTGCTATGGAATGGTGTAGGAGAACGGAGTTTCTTTGGACCAGACATCATCCAGGAAGCCGAGGAAAAGGTCAGGTTGATCAAGGACAGATTGAAGATAGCCCAATCCAGACAGAAGAGCTATGCCGATTCCAAGCGTAGGGAAGTCACTTATGAAATTGGTGATAGGGCATATCTTAGAGTCTCCCCACTACGTGGTGTGAAGAGATTTGGAATCAAAGGGAAGTTAGCACCACGATTCGTTGGACCATACAAAGTTCTTTCTCGTAAAGGAGAAGTAGCGTATGAGTTGGAACTTCCAGAGTTCTATCAGCAGTACACAATGTGTTCCACGTGAGCCAACTGAAGAAGTGTCACCCGGAGATGGCAGAAACCCCGTTGAAAGACACAGTGCCCTGGAAGAAGTTCAACTAGAGAGTGATCTTACGTATGAAGAAAAACCTATCAAGATCTTGGAGACAGGAGAAAGGATTACTCGTACCAAGACAATTAAATTTTGCAAAGTGCAGTGGAATCATCACACTGAGGATGAAGCAACTTGGGAGCGGGAAGATGATCTTCGAGAAGACCACCCACACCTATTTGCTGACCTATCCGAATCTCGAGGGCGAGATTCATCTTAAGGGGGTTAGGTTTGTAACAGCCCAATTTTCAAAATTCAAAAGCATTGCATGCATTCATCTGCATCTTGTCACTATTACATTTAAAAACAGAAAATTCTGGAATTTAATATCAAATTATAAAAACTCTATTTTGGTTTTGTTTTAAAAGGGGGCCTATATATACCCTATACAATATTTCAATTTTGCTAAATTATTGTAGAAGCCATTCTATGGTAAGAATGTTACAATGTGGTCAAATTATGCAAATATATTTTTATTAAATTTTTCTACAAAGGTTTAGTAAGTCTTTTGTTTTCCAATGTTTTGAAACAGAAAAAGAAAAGGAAGTAGAACAAAAAAAAAAGGAAGCGGACTGCCACTGGGCCAAATCGACCCAGCAGCAGCCCAGCCCAACCCCGCAGCCCATTCCTCCTTTCGTCTCCAAACTTCCTCCGCACTGCTCGCTCCCGCAACCGCCGCGCGACGCGCACGTCGCGCACGCGCCCACGCTCGCCCCACTCTCCCAAAGCCGCAACGGCGCTCTCGACTCTCGCCCTTAAATCCCCGCTCTCCTCTCCCCACTTTCCCCAGCAAGCGCGCCCACAAATCGCCGCCAGGCTGCCGCTCAAGAACCGCTTAGCCGCCGCCGTTCACCGGCGATTCCGGTGAGCACAGTCGACCTCCGCCCCTCTTGTTTCCTTCTCTGGCATCGTAGTCCTCGTGCGCACGTAGCTGACATCGTTTCGTGACTTTAGGTGATCGGAATCGACGGCTTCGTCCACGACCCGAGCTCTGCGTCCGCCGCCGTTCGTCGCCGTTCCCGGTGAGCCGAACCTCTCTCTCACCCTCTCCTCTCTACCATCGAGTTACCCTCGTCACGGCGTTCATCTTTGACAAGATTTCCCTCACTCTCGTCCTCCAGAACGTCCTAACCGTCACCGCTGGATCTCGCTGCCCACTGCTTCTTTTCGACGAGCAACTGCCGGCGAACCAGACCTCCCCCGACATCCACAACCCCATCATCATCGACCTCGTCTTGTCGCCCTCTGTCACTAGGTATGCACGCAGTAGCCTTCCCCCTATTTTCCTCGAGCACGTGGTCGCCGGCCATGGCGCCACCGCCACGGAGATGCTCCAGCACACCGACGCCGCTGCTCTCTGCTCCTTAGGATCTGCACCGTTAGATCGCAAATCTGCGGCCCACGTTAGATGACTTAAACGAACCGGTACAGGCTAATAGGATCGTGCCACGTCACCTCGGTTTTCTTTGAAAACTGTGAATTTTGTTTAAATAGACAGAAAACACTGCCAACTTCAAAAATTCATAACTTTTGAACCCCACGTCCGATTTTTGCATTCTTTATACCGTTGGAAAGCTCTAGATGTCTAGTTTATTTTTGTATCATTTGTTTAGCATGTTGCATAGTTTAAATTTGAACAAAATGCAGAGTTTCATCTCGGCCTAAAAATACAAAACTTGATTTTTAAAAATGCTTTTGAATTGTAACCTTTTGTAAAATGTAATAAATCACCTCCTCTGTCCAGAGAGACGAAAACCACTATTTTACTGAGAAATAATTTCAAGAGTACCTATTTTACTTGTAAAACTCCCTAGTGTTTAACAAGATTTCTTAATATTAACTAATGCATTAAAACTTGCCCATGTCATCATGTTTTATTTATCAATCAGAGAACTAAATAAGATTGTTAAGTCTTTATAACATTGTGGTTTGCATTCTTGCATGCATAGCATGTTTTCCTTGTTTGTGCATTTGTTGATTGGTGTATTTGTTTTGCTTGTGCTATGTTTAGATTGTTCGAAGTGCATTGCGTTTTGTGAGGAGTGTGACTACAACTCTTCATTTGGCCAAGGCAAGTGACACCCCATAAAAGTCCTACTATTTCTACTATTCTGCATTTAGTGTTTTCAGTAGTATGCATGATAGGTTTATTCTTGGGTATTATTACTATGCTATGCTATAAATCCTATGTAGTGTGTAGCCACCCTTATATCCTGTAAATAGCAGCCATTAAACTTGGTAGTCTTGCTTAGCTATGCAATGGATGAAATTTTTTACTAGTAGTTGAGTAAGGATAAAAATTCTACTAAGTTTAATGAAACACCTGGGTGGATAGATAAATTGCTTGGTTGGTATAAAGTTGAGTGGCACCTCAGGGCCATGTCCATGGTGGTTATCACCTAAGGTGGTTTCTACTATACTTGGGGTCATGGTATGTGGTGGTTTTCACCTGAGGTAGTACACTTGTGGACGGCCACCCAGGAACAAAGAGGTTTCAAAGTCACTCCATGTTTAGATTAGCTTCCAGTGCAGCCACTAGCTAATATGGGCTCTGGCTAGATTAAGTATGTTGTATGAAACCGGCCTGGCGGACAGTTGGAGGATTCTGGGAACGAGTCCGTTAGAAAGGGGGATTACTTCTGAAAGATCTCGTCTAAATCTTCTTCTTTCCTTAGCACTAAATGTGTGCCTAGGAAGTTTGGGTTGATTGAGTCTAGTGGGGAAAGTGCACACACTCTCGAGAGTTCACAAAACTAAGATCTTAGCCGTGTCCCCGGTCACGGACATTTTGAGCAGCTGGACAAGGAATTGATAGAGTTACCTCATCATGCCAATTTCTTTAATAAAATTTTGAAGGGAGAACAAGGGAAAGAGGTGCACTGATTTCTATTAGTGGTACCGAACTGTTTTCAAAAATGAGAAAATGTCTTTCAAAAACATAGGATAAAATCAGCTTTGTGCAAATTGGCCATAACACCACCTAGCCAAATATACATGTAGATGAATAGGTTGTCAGTTATATCCACATAGGTGTCATTTGCCATCACAAATCAATTGTGCTGACCAGTATAGTTCTGGCTGTAACTCACCGTTGCAGGCACTTCAGACGACGAGTAAGGAACGAGTAGGGTCACGAGTCTCCAACCAACATGCATTGCCTGTGGCGCATGAAGAAGATGGAGCTCTCTGTATCAATTTGCTTTCCGCTGTGTGTTTATTTCGGTTTGAGCTAGCTTCGAGCTATGCACCTTGTATCTAACCCTTTTATTTCTGGATCATCGTGTAATGACTTTGACGCTTTGTTATGATATTCATCTTAAAACTTTGTGTGCTAGCAAGTCGATCCAGGGACTAGCACTATACACGGGGGTTGCCACCTTATTATAAAAAGGGGGACCTTTACATCTAATCTCAAAACATAGTCTATCTAGATCTGGAGGGGGTAGGTGCCTATTTATAGTGTTGACCCAAAAGGGGGTAGGTGGGAGAGGATAAGGACCTCCAACCCGTGCTGGTCTGGCTCCGCAGCGGTAGTACCGCTAGGCCTGGCGGTAGTACCGCTGGAGGCCTCCTGAAGCGCATGGCGTCCCGCAGCGGTGGTACCGCTGCGCCTGGCGGTAGTACCGCTGGGCAGCGGTAGTACCACTGTGGTACCGCTGGAGATACCGCTGGGTCCTCCAGAGGGCTGTCTTGGGCGGTAGCGCTGGCTGTAGTACCGCTGGCTGGAGCCTGGCGGTAGTACCGCTGCCTCTGGCGGTAGTACCGCCGCCTGGGACTTCAACATCTCCTCTTCTTCTCCTTGGCTCCTCTTCCTTCTCCGTTTCCAAGCCACCGTCTTGTCGGACTCCATTCCTCTTGCGCCTTGGCCATCTTCCCGTGGACTCGTAACCGTGGTGACACACCTAGAAGTGTAAAGGGAACGATGGTCAAGTAGTATACCATTCAAAAGGGTCGGAAGTGAGTTCTCGAAGAGGAATGAGTTCACCTTTGATGTCCATGGTGACTTGTGGAGTGTTGGGTTGCTTAGGGCAGGTTGCACTACATCACACGCGGAAAGGGAGAAGCCTGAAGAAGATCCGGAGAAGGGCAAGATCCTGACACACCCTTCAGACGCTAGCCAGTGGGAAGCATTGGACATCGCCTTTGAAAATTTCGAAGGCGACGCAAGGAACGTCAGTCTGGGTATGAGCACGTATGGACTCAATCCGTTCGGCAACCAGAGTAGCACGCATAGCACCTGGCCCGTGTTTGTATGGCCTTACAACCTTCCCCCGTGGCTGTGCACGAAGCAAAGGTACATACACATGAGTATTCTCATTCAGGGGCCGAAACAACCAGGGATCGACATACATCTGTATCTCGCGCTGTTGAAAGAGGAGTTAGCCACGTTGTGGGAGATGCCAGCCCGTACGTGGGACGCCTACACTAGAGATTATTTCGACATGAGAGCCGCGTTGCTCACGACGGTGCAGGACTATCCTGGTTGCTCATATGTATCGGCCCAGGTAGGCCACGGATTCTGCGCATGTGTCAGGTGCATGGATGAGACCCCGCATCTCCAGCTACCAAGGGATCCCGGGTCTTCGAAAACCATGTTCCCAGGGGCTCGAAGGTGGCTTCGCATGGATTACCCGTGGAGGAAACGCGGTGACCTGTTCAATGGTAAAGACAAGCTCGAAAGAGCCCCGTGCCTGAGGAGCGGCACAGAAATCGACGAGCTTTTGAAAAATTGGGAGGAGTGCCCTGCGCCGGGAAAGAAGTGACCGAGGGTAGCTCCGCTGTTGGGTGTATGGAAAGCGAGGTTTGTTTTTCATGACTTGGAGTACTGGAAGGTCCTCCACACGCCCCATAGCCTCGATGTCATGCACATTACGAAGAATGTTACCGAGAGTCTGCTTGGCACTCTTTCCAACATAGCAAAAGGGTAAAGAAGAACACGGTGGTTCTTCTCGCTGCCTACTTCTCTATGAGTCCAGAGGAGCTCGAGCAGTTTTACAGGTGCCTCCTATGTAATGCCCCGGGAGTTTTCCCCAAATTAGAATTGTTTGTTTTCTTGTTGGCATCCTCATGACATCATCATGCATTTAATCATCACATGTTTTCCCAAAGTATTTTAAATCAAATCAAAGTTATCAAAACTATTTTATAAAACCTTGGAGTCCTTTTCTTTCTTACCTCTATTTTTTTTCCTATCTCTTCCTCTCTTCTTTTTTTCCTGGAAATTGGGAGAAATCCAGAATTCCTACATGGGCCAAGGATGCACCAATCTGGTCCATCTCCTTTTTCCAGCCCAAGCCCATCTCCCCTGTCGCTCCTTCCTACTTTACCAGGAGAGGAGAGGAGCACGCTGCACACACATGGCGTGCCGGCCACCACCACCAGCGCCTCCTCCTCACCTTTTCCCCTCCATAAAACGCCCCACGGCTGCCTCCTACCCAACCCTAGCCTCTCTCACTCCCTTGCACCGCCGCCATCCTCTCTCCCTCCCATCTCCTTCTTCCTCCTTCCGAGCGGTTCCATGGCAAGGGCATGGAGCTCACCACCGCGCCGTCGCTCTGGGCATGCGCAAGACCTGAAACCTTGCCCAGGAGCTAGCCCTTGCTTCTCTCCTGCGATTCCCTACCACGGCGCCTCCTCTTCCTTCTTCGTTCGCTCGGAAATGAGCTCACCCGGGTCACGCTCCACGCCGGTGTCGACGACGTCGCCGTCTAGTCAAGCCTCGCCAAGCACAGGGGCATGTCCTGGAAGCACGCCTCATCGTCCTCCACGACCTGAAGCGAAGGACCGGATCGGAGCAGCCAAGATCTTCGTCCACGACATCGACGCCGTCCGTCCGCGGGAACGCCAAAGCCATCGTCTTCTTCCTCTGCATCGAATTCGTCCTTCTCCGGCCTCTCAAGCCTTCCTTCGACCTCCCCCAAGGTGAGAAACACCTCTGGGTCTCCTTCCCCTTTCCTCCCCTTGGTCTGGGTGCGCGCCGTCGAGCGGCACTGCTGCAGTCCGTCGTCGCCGTCGCCCTGTTCCTGAAGTCTGAACCTTGCAAAGTTCAGTTAACGTCTCCTGTCTGCTTCATCTACTATCCGCACATGAAACAATCACAAGCTTCGCACTAGCCTAGTGGCTGTACACTAGTTGCACATCCCAGGAGGTTTGGGTTCGATTCCGGCAGGAGCCACAAAACAATCCTTTTCTCTGTTTTCTTTTTATTTTGCAACTATGGCTATATCTTATGTTCTATAGCTCAAAATAAAATATGTTATATATGTATTTTGATCCGAAAAATGCAAGGAATATTAATATGACATCCATGATCATGTTTGCATCATCTAGCTTGTTACTTAGTGGTCTTTTGCATTATCACCTAAAATAATTAATATGGAATGTGTTGGGTAATTAATTAACTATTGTCCTATTCCATTTAATTTGTGTAGATCCCCCATGCCATGTCTCACATGCTAATCAGCATTTAATTAGCTGGTTAGATAAATAACTTGAACTTATAATTAATTGTCGGAACCCCGGTTCCGCTTAATTTGGCTAAGTTGCATCTTGCCATGTCATGCATCATATCATGAACATGCTGGATCTTTTGCCGTAGTTGTAAGATGCATCTTTTGCGCTTTTCCAGTGTTTGTTGGGTCTTCGCGAATAGGACGTTGAGATGATGTGAGCAACGACAAGTTCTGCTACCCCTACCGTGTGTCCAGGCAAGCTTTGCTCACTTGCTACCATTACATTGTCTTCCATTCTTGCCATTGATCTATTGCTATCCTTATGTTACGATGCTTGTGTCTCGATCCTATATACATGTTTACCTTGTAGACATATACAGCCTTATCTCCACATCCTATCACCATGTTGCTTGTTTACTGTTGGCCTTGCGAGTCGTAGTTGCATGCTTAGGTTTGTTGTTGCGAGTCTGTCTATCTTTTGCTTCACATGCTTAGTATGATAGGTTGGCTCAACTTTACTTAATATGATGATAATGTTTGTGGATGATAAGGCACTCGGTGGAGGCCAATTCGTTGGTGTTTTGTTCTGCTAAGTGCCACACTAGGAACTCAGTTCTTGTCCTCTTATCCAAGTACGAGCGCACTACCCACTCGTTGGAGGTCCAATGGAACCCCCTGCGACTCTGACCGGAACTTAAGCTTGTCCAGGCGCCACAACTAGTTCGGGTTTTCCATTTGCTCATATGCATCTGCACGTGACTTGATGATGAGAGGTTCGATGATATGGGGGGTCATATAGGTGCGATGCGATGCTAGGTGGGTATACCCATGGCCTCTGCCCACTTAGTGCGTAGGCACAAACGATTGAGTCTGCTACGGAGGTATCGGCCGGACTCTGGACGCGGGTAACAACTCAGATGGGTGGTACCTGGACTTGCTATAGTGAAGGAACATAATCGTGTTGAGAAGCCCTACCTTTTATCTTGGTTGATCGAACGTGCATGGGTTAACCATAGTGCACCCCTGCATAGTCAAATCTTTTCGAGAAGCCGAGTCCGCGGTTATGGACAACTTGGATCGGATGCTGGCTAACAAGATCATAAACAATTTACACCTAATAATTCTAATTAACTTGACTAGTAAGTTAGACTTACTTCCACAATAAGATGTAACTAAAATTTGACAACTGCGTGATTTTCCCTCGATTGCTTCCTCATACTTGGTTGAGGGGGTGAATCTGGGAAGTGTTATGCTTGGTGTTAGAATTTAGTTGGTTTGGTCGCGCTCTCTTATCTCTCTCTTTTAGCCGGAAGTTGTAGAGTGTCTCTATAGGTTGTTTAGTGTTGCTGCTACCGCTCAGTCCACCTTCCTTTACTTTTGGTAGCCCTTGTGTTGGTATCTTGTGAGCATTGCTTGCCAGGCGGTTGTGCCTGACCCATTTTTGGGTTGTACTCTTTTGTGCAGCCAACAGGTTTGAAGTCTGATGACGTTAGCTTGGGTATCCCTCCGGCTCGGCCTGGGCAGGGATATGGACGCCATGGTTATCTTCAGGACTCTTAGTCCAATTTGTATCTTGTCCTTAGTCGGACGCTATTTCGCTTTCGCTGTGCTTTAGATCTTTGTAATGTATCAGTTGTATCCTGATTCGTTTGAGTTGTTCTTGTATATATATCTCCTTCTGTTGTTGTTGTTGTTGTGGATTCTTTCGTGAACTGTTGTAATGTTATCACAATTCCACCCACATAACGCGCATGTTTCGGCGTGCACGTTATGTCTGGTGGGCGACCTAAAATCGTTATTATGCGGATTTTGGTGTGATCTCTTAAATCTGCATAGTACCGATTTTGGGGCGTCACAAAGTGGTATCAGAGCTTTGGTTCCGAAACCCTAGGTTGTTTCGATACAAATGGTTATCGAAGCAGCAGGTCTGCAAAGCCTGTAGGATAACCTCGCTAACGGTCGTTGTTTGTAGAGTGTCAACTATTTTGTCTAAATCTATTTTTGAAATATCTTAATAGGATTCTTGTCTATTCCTTATCTCAATTCTAATTCTCTTCTTACCTTATTTGTTTTGGAGTCTTCTCTCTTATCCATCTTTCAAAGTTATAGGATCCAACGTGGGTGGACGATCTCTATACCTTTTAACCTAGTAGGTTTGATCTTTCGAAGTCTTCCTCGACGTGAGCAACAACCCCTTGTTAGTGGTGTCGACAACTTGAAGGTGGAGTTACAACTTCTTGTTAGTGGTGTCGAGAAGATCAACATGGAACATGAAGATTGGGTAGTTTACCCCTCTCTTGTTGTTGCCTAGGCTTGGATCGCGGGGGCGCGATCCCTTGTTAGTGGTGTCGATTGTAATGCCCCGGGAGTTTTCCCCAAATTAGAATTGTTTGTTTTCTTGTTGGCATCGTCATGACATCATCATGTATTTAATCATCACATGTTTTCCCAAAGTATTTGAAATCAAATCAAAGTCATCAAAACTATTTTATAAAACCTTGGAGTCCTTTTCTTTCTTACCTCTATTTTTTCCCTATCTCTTCCTCTCTTCTTTTTTTTTCCTGGAAATTGGGAGAAATCCAGAATTCCTACATGGGCCAAGGATGCACCAATCTGGTCCATCTCCTTTTTCCAGCCCAAGCCCATCTCCCCTGTCGCTCCTTCCTACTTTACCAGGAGAGGAGAGGAGCACGCTGCACGCACATGGCGTGCCGGCCACCACCACCAGCGCCTCCTCCTCACCTTTTCCCTCCATAAAACGCCCCACGGCTGCCTCCTACCCAACCCTAGCCTCTCTCCCTCCCTTGCACCGCCGCCATCCTCTCTCCCTCCCATCTCCTTCTTCCTCCTTCCGAGCGGTTCCATGGCAAGGGCATGGAGCTCACCACCGCGCCGTCGCTCTGGGCATGCACAAGACCTGAAACCTTGCCTAGGAGCTAGCCCTTGCTTCTCTCCTGCGATTCCCTACCACGGCGCCTCCTCTTCCTTTTTCGTTCGCTCAGAAACGAGCTCGCCCGGGTCACGCTCCACGCCGGTGTCGACGACGTCGCCGTCTAGTCAAGCCTCGCCAAGCACAGGGGCATGTCCTGGAAGCACGCCTCATCGTCCTCCATGACCTGAAGCGAAGGACCGGATCGGAGCAGCCAAGATCTTCGTCCACGACATCGACGCCGTCCGTCCGCGGGAACGCCAAAGCCATCGTCTTCTTCCTCTACATCGAATCCATCCTTCTCCGGCCTCTCAAGCCTTCCTTCGACCTCCCCCAAGGTGAGAAACACCTCTGGGTCTCCTTCCCCTTTCCTCCCCTTGCTCTGGGTGCGCGCCGTCGAGCGGCACCGCTGCAGTCCGTCGTCGCCGTCGCCCTGTTGCTGAAGTCTGAACCTTGCAAAGTTCAGTTAACGTCTCCTGTCTGCTTCATCTACTATCCGCACAAGAAACAATCACAAGTTTCGCACTAGCCCAGTGGCTGTGCACTGGTTGCACATCCCAGGAGGTTTGGGTTCGATTCCTGCAGGAGCCACAAAACAATCCTTTTTCTCTGTTTTCTTTTTATTTTGCAACTATGGCTATATCTTTTGTTCTGTAGCTCAAAATAAAATATGTTATATATGTATTTTGATCAGAAAAATGCAAGGAATATTAATATGACATCCATGATCATGTTTGCATCATCTAGCTTGTTACTTAGTGGTCTTTTGCATTATCACCTAAAATAATTAATATGGAATGTGTTGGGTAATTAATTAAATATTGTCCTATTCCATTTAATTTGTGTAGATCTACCATGCCATGTCTCACATGCTAATCAACATTTAAGTTGCTGGTTAGACAAATAACTTGAACCTATAATTAATTGTCGGAACCCCGGTTCCGCTTAATTTGGCTAAGTTGCATCTTGCCATATCATGCATCATATCATGAACATGCTGGATCTTTTGCCGTAGTTGTAAGATGCATCTTTTGCGCTTTTCCAGTGTTTGTTGCGTCTTCGTGAATAGGACGTTGAGATGATGTGAGCAACGACAAGTTCTGCTACCCCTACCATGTGTCCAGGCAAGCTTTGCTCACTTGCTACCATTACATTGTCTTCCATTCTTGCCGTTGATCTATTGCTATCCTTATGTTACGATGCTTGTGTCTCGATCCTATATACATGTTTACCTTGCAGACATATACAGCCTTATCCCCACATCCTATCACCATGTTGCTTGTTTACTGTTGGCCTTGCGAGTCGTAGTTGCATTCTTAAGTTTGTTGTTGCGAGTCTGTCTATCTTTTGCTTCACATGCTTAGTATGATAGTGTCGCAGCAGTGGAACATGGGGTTCCCCTAGTGCTGCCAAAGTGGGTCCACCCCATGTGGGCCCAAGATGAAGATGGACAAGACCAAGACTCAAGTCAAGCTGGCGGGTTCACCGTCAGGACACGCAAGGCCTACGTCGACAAAGGGCTCCGGTCCTGGGGGCCTGCCGAGCCCCCGAATCAAGCAAGGAAGGACCTGAGAGCCCGAGTCCCCGGCAGGAGGCCAGGCTCCCTCTCGGGTACTTCCCCACGTCCCTGTGGATAAGCTCTCCACCACACGCTCGAAGACCTCAGAAGACTTGGAAGCAAGGCGAAGGCAGCGCAGGCGGGAAGCACAGCCCGTGGTGGTGTCAGCTCCTGTGCACCCCAAGGCGAATGCTCCCACCTAACCCAAAGGAGACGCTAGGCTGAGGAGAGGCCACGTCTCCTCCTAAACTACATGAGGAGGGTCCTTCACCCCGAAGGTCCCTCATGCCCTCACGTGACCCTGTGGCAACCCCTTAGCCTATAAAACGAGGACCAAGGCACGGGGAAGGGAAAGGAGGAGGAACAGAAGGAGGTCGAACCAAGGCACAAGCCCAACCAGAGCAAGATTAGACTAGGGTTGCGAAGGTAGAGGGGAAGGTGATCTCCTCCGGGCCAGGATCTGTCCTTCTTCTACCTCCAGCCAAAACCCTTCCGGGTACCCCATCCGGGAGGTTCCATTGTAAGCTACACTATGAAGAACCCATCAATCCAGACATGCAGGAGTAGGGCTTTTAGCCTCCGGGCGGCCTGAACCTGGGTAGCTCCTTGTGTCCCTTTGGTTGCATGCTTTGATCGTGGAGAGGAGAGCTTGATCTAGACTCCGCCCGAGAAGACAATTCTCAGCCTCCTTCGCGCCCCGTGCTGAATCTAAAAGGGGGTATCCTATACTCCCGGTGTCCGTGCATCGAGACACGACATCTGGCGCGCCAGGTAGGGGGCGCAAGCGCTGGTTTCATCTTCATAAAGTTCATCGGCAAGTTCTTCGTCAAGCATGCCGCCGAAGAAGATGGGAGACCCTGCGGCGTCCAAGCCGGTTTCTCCCTCGCACACTCAAGCTTCAGCTGAACGTTGTGCTGCTGGCGTACGGCGGAGCGTCTCTCCGTCCCCGCCTCCCATGGAGAGGGTGGCGCCGGACGAAGTGGACGGTCGCGACAAGGACAACGGCCCTGGCGGAGCGGTGGCTCCAAAGGGCACCACCATGCCTCCTCCTCGCTCGGGGGAGAAGAGCGTCTGCAATGGCGCTGGCAAGGAGCCCACCGCTGGAGGAGGGAACCACGGCGTTCGCCCCAGCGTGGATCCACGAGCATCCAAGAGCAAGACCTCCGCGCACTCGCCTTCGGACGCGCAAGCTCGCCATGATGCTCTAGTCGCTGCCAAGGCCCTGATGCAGTTCCCTCCAAGCAGCGGCGATCCCAAGGTCTACCAAGAATGGAGGACTCGCGTCGAGAGGCTCCTCGACTTCGCCGATGGTGGTCCATGGGTCGAACCCACTCAAGCCCCCACCGTCGACGATCCCGGAGCAGCACCAGACAAGACACGTGATCCGCGAGGCCAGCCTCGTGGTGAACGTCAAGCCAAGACGACGCCTCCTCGCACCGCGCCACCGATGGCTGATCGGCTAAACTGCGATCACGGTGAGGCCATCTCCATTGGGTCGTCTACCTCGCATAACCCAGATTTTCGTGACGAGCTCAACAGCCGTCAGAACGAGGATATGCGCACCCGCATCGAGCGTCGCCGAGAATGTCACCGCCGGGAAGATCGGGGCATCGACCTCGCCGAAGGCTGCCTCGCCCTCGCCCCCGAGTTCCGCCACTTCAACTGGCCCAAGAAATTCAAGATCGACGTTCTCCGCTACGACGACACCACGAACCCCCGGGACTTTCTGCAGATCTACTCTCTTGCTGCAATGGTTGCCGGGCCGACAAGGTCATGATGGCCAACTGGTTCCCATTGGCCCTGAAGGGAGACGCCCCGGGGAGGATGAAGGAGCAGTTTCTGGGGGCTTTCCAATGCGGGTACGAGCGCCCGGGGGCTCCCAGTGATCTCCACGACTTCAAGTAGCTGCCGGGTGAAACTCTCCGCAAGTTCATCCAGCGCTTCACCCATAAGATGAACACCATCCCATGCATCAAGGAGGAGTTGGTGATCCAGTCCTTCCACGCCAACGTCCATAACCCCAAGATGCGCGAGAAGCTGAGCATCCATCGCGTCGAGTCTGCACGTAAGCTCTGGGAGCTTGCAGATCGGTGTGCTCGAGCTGAAGAAGGAGTCAAGTTCCCCGGGGAGGATGAACCCGAGGACAAGGTCACTCCAGCCAAGAACAAGAAGCGGGACCCTGGACCCGACAAGCGGATCTTCGTCACCGAGCCTCTTCCGAAGAAGGCCAAGCCCGTGCCGACTTCCGAGGAAGAAGGTGAAGGTGATCCCTGGTGCCACATCCATCCAGAAGGCAACCACTTGCTCAAGGACTGCCGCATGCTAAAGAACCTCGCCATCCGGGAGCAGCGTCGAGCTGACGGGGTCAGTCAAGACGGTTGCTACAACTGCGGCAAGGCGGAGGCGGCCGTGGATGGAACCGAGGCGGTGGCCACGGGGGCCGTGGAGGAGGACGCGGCGGTCTAGGTTGTCGCGGGTACAACACTCCATAGGCCGCCCACAGCGGCAACGGGGAGGCTCCGGCTCCCCAAGGAGGCAACGGCGGGAAGTATCAAGAAGTCACTGGAGTTGTCGGGTGCATCCACGGAGGGTCTTCTCTGCCTCCCTCCAACGGCGCCTGCAAGAGACTTTTCCGGGAGCTTAACGCGGTTGCTTCTGCTCCGTCCAAGCCCCTGGACTGGTCCAGTCAAGTCATCACCTTCGACCCAGAAGACAACCCTGCCAACACTGCCGGGGTCGGGACCCTGCCGCTGATCGTGTCGCCCGTCATCCACAACTACAAGGTCACCAAGATGCTGGTCGACGGAGGCTCCAGCCTCAACTTGCTGACGGCGAAGGTCCTGGCTATCCTTCAAATTCCCCTGTCTCGCCTGCAAGACACCGGGTGTTCCGAGGCGTGAACGGAAGTGTTACTCGGCCCCTCGGGAATATCACCCTTCCAGTCACCTTCGGCAACTCCAAGAACTTCCGCACGAGGAAATCGTCTTCGACATCGCCGACACCCCGCTACCGTACGACGGCATACTTGGCAGACCTGCTCTGGCCAAGTTCATGGCCGTCTCCCACTTCGCCTACAACACTGAAGATTCCGGCACCGTGGGGCGTGATCAAAGTCAAGGCCGACATCGACGATGCTATCTACTGCGTTCACCAGCTGAACCAGACAGTGGCAATCATGGCGGATGTCCCTCAAGGTGTACAGGAGGATGATGATGGGGCTCTCCCCGGGGCGAAGGGCACCCTGGGGGCTCCACATCTACTCCCCCAAGAAGGCGCCATTCCATGGCGATCCGCAGCTGACCAAGAAGGTGGCGCTAACCAGCGACGGAGTTCGCTCCATCACCATCGGCGCCCGCCTCACCGACAAATAGGAAAGCGCGCTCGTCGCCTTCCTTCGGGAAAACTCTGATGTCTTCGCGTGGGAGGCGTCAGGTTTACCCGGCGTTCCAAGGGAGGTGATCGAGCACAAACTGGCGGTCAATCCGGGGGCTCGCCCCGTGAAGCAGGTTCTCCGGAACCAAAGCAAGGAAAAGCTGGAATTCATCATCGCCGAGGTGGACAAGTTGATAGAAGCTGGTGTCATCCGGTCGGTTCCACATCCTTGGGTGGCCAACCCCGTGGTTGTACCGAAACCCATGACCTTCAAGTGGAGACTCTGCATCGACTTCACAGACCAGAATAAGGCCCGTCCCAAGGACCCATTCCCCCTGCCGCGGATCGACATGATCGTGGACTCCACAGCCGGGTGTGAGCTGCTGTGTTTCGTGGACGCCTTCTCCAGGTACCACCAGATCATGATGTCGCTCGAGGACCAAGAGAAGACGGCCTTCATCACTCCCAAGGGCTGCTACTGCTACACCCGGATGCCTTTCGGCCTCCGGAATGCCGGCGCTACCTTCCAGCGCGCAATGCAAGCATGCCTTGGGCCTCAGCTGGGCTGCAACGTTGAAGCGTACATCGACGACATCGTGGTCAAGACCCGGTACAAGGACTCCCTCATCCAAGACCTGCACGAGACCTTCGAGAACCTCCGCCGGGTCAACTTCAAGCTCAACCCCGACAAGTGCGTGTTCGGGGTCTCCTCCGGCAAGCTGCTGGGTTTCCTGGTCTCTCACCGAGGGATCGAGGCGAATCCGGACAAAATCAAGGCAATCGAGCACATGGAGGCGCCCCGGCGGGTCATGGACGTACAGCGCCTCAACGGGTGCATCACTGCACTCGGGCGCTTCTTCTCAAGGCTTGGGGAACGGGCCTTACCGTTCTTCAGGCTGCTCAAGAAGTCAGGCCCCGTGGAGTGGACCTCCGAGGTTGAGGAAGCCCTACAGTCCCTCAAGCGCTACCTCGCCTCGCCACCAATCCTCGTGGCACCAGAAGAAAAGGAGCCCCTACTACTGTACATTGCTGCCACCAACCAGGTGATCAGCGTTGTGCTTGTGGTAGAGCGTGACGCTCCTCTGAAGAAGTCAAGCAAGATCAAGGGCAAGCGACCCAGGAACTCCCTCCCGGGACAACCATGCAAGAAAAGGCTGCCGGGTGACCAGGGGTCTCGCGATTCGGACGTCACTGCAACCTTACCAGACGGTGGGGAGCCCGTCAGGAGCGGAGAATCTCCCTCCGACGAAACTTCGCCGGGGGCTACATCGTCCCCACCCCAAGACGTCGACGTGGAGGAAGCCGAGCTCTTTCAGGACTCGGCGACCCGCAAGGTGCAGCACCCGGTCTCTTCGTCAGCGCAGTGCTGCGCGTCGCCCGGGAGCGGTACCCCATGATGCAGAAGCTGCTGCTGGCAATCCTCATTGCCTCCCGCAAGATGAGGCCGTACTTCCAAGGCCATCCCATCACGGTGGTATCCAAGTACAACCTAAGAAGCCCCCTGGAGAACCCACCTGCCATTGGTCGCATATCATGGTGGGCCATGGAGCTTCAAGGTTTCGGCCTCAAGTTCGAGCACACGGACAACATCAAGAGTCAGGCGCTGGCGGACTTCACGGCCGATTGGACCGAGACGGCATTCGACGACCCATAAGAGGAAACCTGCCTCCCCGGGAAGCAAGATCCTAGCGCCTCGACCATGCACTTCGACGGCTCCTACACCAAGGGGAAAGGAGGTGCAGGGGTTGTCCTAACCTCACCAACCGAGGACCGGCTGAAGTATGTCATCCATATGCACTACCAAGGGAACATCTCCAACAACACGGCGGAGTACGAGGGCCTGCTCGCAGGACTTTGTGCTGCCATCGGCCTCAGCATCAACAAGATCGTCGTCAAGTGTGACTCTCAGTTAGTCATCAAACAAGTGAACTAGGAGTACGCGTGCCCACAGATGGCACCATACGTCGAGGAGGTCTGGAAGCTAGCGGCGCTTCGACAACTTCCGGGCTGTGTACGTCCCACGGGGAGAAAACATGGCCGCGGATGAGCTATCGCAGGTGGCGTCCAAGCAAGAACCAGTGCCTCCTGGGGTCTACATCGAGGTCCTCGGGAGACCTTCGATTCCACCCGAGAGGTTCGCGGCAAGATCTGCGCCGGGGGCTGGCGACCCTTCTACCTCGACAACACGGGTAGCCAGCCCAGAAGCTCAAGACCCGGCAGCCCCTCTGGCGTAGGAAGCTATGCTTTCTTTCCGTCGGATGGTGCTACCGGTGGAAGGAACCCACCCACCCTGGGCCCGGGACATCGTCAAGTACATCATGGAGCACGCCCTCCCGGAGGATGATCACGACGCCGAGCGGGTGGCTCGTCAAGCCAAGCTCTACGTCATGATCGACGGCGAGCTCTACCGGCGACGGGACAACGGAGTCAAGCTCCGCTGCATTCCTCAAGAACAAGGCCAAGTACTGCTAAGGGACATCCACGAGGGCACATGTTCAAGTCATGTGGCATCAAGATCACTAGCTGATACCCGATGAGCAAGTCTTGATGCCTGCACAAAATAAACGGGATTAGGTTGAGACTCCAAGTGCAGAGTGTATAGTATAGTGGAAGACAGTTTTCCCCACGAGGGGTGACTCGAGGGTTTAATATCGAACTCTCGGGGAATCTGAAGTGGTAGATTTATCTTCTTATCCTTCTTTTGGTTACCTACAAAACAAGGTTAGATGTTTTGGTCCTCAACCTCACCTGTGGTTGTCAAGCACAAGGTGTAAGAATGATATCAGGATAGTTATGCAATGCAAACAAGAAATAAATATGCAATGATGGTGGATGCAATGATAAATGATATTTTTGGGTTTTTGAATGATGTATGCAAGATGAAAAGTATTTTTGTATTTTCGGATTTAATGATGGCTGAAAATAGAAAAGTGGTATATGGTGTTGGAAAGGTGTTTCTTATGATTAAAAATGGACTGGGGTTCATGGTTTCACAAATGCACTCTCTCTTTATAAAGTGGTAGACAATGGAACACACAAAGTTAACATATGAGATTGCAACACAGGGTTTGATAACAAGTTACTTAGATATATGGGCATCACGTCCTAACATAGAGATCTTTTGGTTATTAACCTCTCTTATACTCCACCAAGATGCGAACTAAATCATAACACCTCAGTAATTAAGATAACTCAGAGTATAGCATTAAGTATCATGACATGAAGTGAAAATAAGAACATGCTAGATCTAGTCATGGAGTAGTGGCAATGGTCACGCCCACATCCCCGGTAGCATGGTATTTTAGTTTATCCCTAGTGAGGTAACAAAGTAAGGTAAAGATACCAAAGTGGATCGCAGAACTTTCTCTCACGTTCACACACCACCCCCCGTTACTCCAACTAATGCACACGTTCCCCCACACACGCTCTCATAAACATGCTTGATCAAAACAAGTAGACAAGAACGGGGTACATAATATGCATCTATACTCATAACTGAAACAAACATTGCAATCTCAAACATATATTAACTCATAAAGATCCACCACAAAGGTATTACAACGGTGACCGTAATCATGTTCAGCAGCTCATACGGTGCTAATTAGTGAAGCTCAAGAGAGGAGAGATACATAAGTTACTTCCACAAACCCATAGTCCAGAGGTGGACTACTCCCTCTTCATCATGGAGACGGTGGAGAAGTCGATGGAGAAGATGGAGACCACGCCGGCAGCGCCCCGCCGGAGTTTTCCCCCTCCAATCTGCAGCTCCTGATCTCCGTTTCGGTGTTTCTGTGTTTGTGCGGCGCTCCTTCCAGAGAACGTCGGGGGACCTTTTTTATAGGCGTTTTTAGGTCAAGACGATGTCGGTGGAGAAGATCGACGGCAACGGAGCCACGAGGCCCAAACGGGTGGGTCCCACGCGGCCAGTACTGGCCGCGTGGGCCACCCGTTTGGCCCTCGGGCCTCCGTTTGCTTGCTTCCTTTTTCCGTAGTCCTTCTTCCTTCCAAATATTGACGCCCGTAAATTTCCAGGTGATTTCGTTGACGTTTGGGTCCCTGAAACATTAAAATACAAAACTAGGGTTTTCTGCCTGTGCAGGGTTAATTCCAAAAAATGGAAAACTATGAAGTATTCCCAAAATCATGATAAAACATTGATATAACCCTTATATGATGCAAATATGATTGGAATATAAGCAATTAAAGTGCAAAGTTCATGTATGCATTTTACATGCATCAACATCCCCAAGCTTAATCCATGCTCGTCCTCGAGTATGAAGATGATAAAACTAACATGGACTTTGCAATTTAATACTTAACAATGGATATCAAAGATGATTACTATTGCTACATATAGTCAAATGATTCATTCTTCAAAGGAGTAGCAATATGCAAATAGTTTATGAAGTGATATCAAGTATTCAAGACAAGGATGTTCATTGATAGTTCACAAAGTGTAACATAGTAGCAAGTAATATGGAACACATGTATGCATAATGATAAGTAGAACATCCTACAATGGTCATAGAGTGTAGATGAAAATCTGAATATGATAGGTGTACACTTTGGAAAGATGTATATGTGAGTAGAGGTAAAGCATGCATAAGTTTCATCCAACTTCCAAACTCTTCTACTTAAGTTAATGATTGCAATAAGGTATTCATTGGTGTCAAGCTCTCATTGCCCCTATCATAGCATCTTGAATGATTAAGGTTAAAGTGAAAGCAAATATGAGTAGTGTGCTTGATAAAGTAAAGGTTGATGTCTCATGCCCCTTGAATACAAGTACTACACCATGTTACTCAACTTAGGAAACAAAGCAAGTTCAATTAATATCATTGTAAGTAATAATAGTATCATCAAGAGCGTCAACTGGGGTACCTCTTGTCCCAGATATGGAACAAGCCCATATCAAAATGACAAGACAAACAAACAAATGAAAATCTCAACACCCTTTTTATTTACCATTTGGAATAGTTTTTTTTGCAAGGTGTATCACAGAAGGTTCACCATAGTATGTAAGTAAATTTCCACCATGAATGATGCATGGCTTAGATTAGCGGCCCAGGCGTCTCTCTAACCATTTATACAAACTCATTTAAACTACTTCATTTCCACCTCATTTCACATGATAGCATCCATAACAAAAGTACATGATATCAACTAAATGAGATGAAGGAGCATGTTGAAAGCTTTGCATGTGACAGCACATATGGGCTAACTCCAACCCGAACATTTATCAAGCCACTAGCATCATAATCTTAATCACAATGGGTCATGTTTTATTATGCAAATAAAAGAACATTGTGCATCAAGTTCGTGAGAGCTATATAACCAATTTTTTCCATTGCAATCAATAACATAAACATTTTCATTCAGAGGTAAGATAACACAAACAACATGTTAAACATACTCGGAATAGCATAAAGCCAATAGGTAGATATGGTGGACTCACTGGAATAACTTTGGTTGAAGGTGTTGGAAACAAGTTTTTGCTTGTTGGAGTTTTTGGGCTAGCAAAAGGGAGAAAGTTGACCATCTAGATGCATGCATGAGTGTCCATAGAACTAACTAATCCATGTTAAACCAAGTAAATAACAATCAGCACCAAAACATGAATAAGTGATAGCTCTACAAAAAGAATTTGCAAACTATTACTCATAAACAAGCTCATGAATCATGCAACTATATGTATCATTAAAAATCAAGTCAAACATCCCTTTTCCCAATCTTATAAAAGCATCCAACATATTTCAACCCATATTTCCAGTAGCTCTCTCATATATAATTGATAGTGTGGTGGTCTCTCAAGACTCAAACAAAAACAAAAAACGACGCTCCAAGTTTATGCGATAAAGTGTTTCGATCGAAAAACAGAAGTTGGACGTGTGCAAACCGAGAGTGTGTAGGTCCAGCGGGGTTGTCTTCACATCCCCAAGCTTATGGTCTTCACCATCCTTGGATAGCTCTTGGTGCATCTCCTCCAATCCCTGTGAAAAAACTTCAAAACACCGTTTCTCCCATCTCTTTTCTGTGGGGTGCATTAATAGTGATAAACAAATAGGTTCCTTGCTGCATATAATCCTTGAACAAAAATTCATATGACATGTCCAGAAAGTGTATAATGTTGTATGCCTACTCATAAACTCAATTGGATCAAAAAGATTCAACTTAAAAGCTCAAAGCATGCATCAAACAAAATGGGACAGAATCTGTCCAGAAAAACAGCAGCAGCAAAACGTATTTTTCTACCCTACCAAACTTTCTCGAAAAATTCCGAAAAAATTCATGCATACAGAGGATGAAAAGTTGCAACTACAGTTCAAATATGAGCTCATTCGGAGTTACAGAATAAGAATTAAAAATCATACCGTGCACTGATTCGTGCAGGAATAAAATCTCCGAACGCTATAAGCAACTTTTTCAAACCAAAAAGGGTAAAACTTGGCACTTTATTAAAAACTCCAGAACCTAACTAGACACAAAATCTCTTGTTACAGCAAGAGGACACAAAGAAAAATCACACACAAAAATAACCGGGTTGCCTCCCGCAAAGCGCTTTCTTTATAGCCATATAGCTAGGCTTCTTACTTGTTGTTTTATTGTGGACGAAGCTCATGAGGGAGCTTGAACTTTGGTGGTTCCCTCTTCCTTGGAAAGTGTTCCATGCACTTCTTGTGTGGAAACTGAAACTTTACATTCCCTTCCTTTGAATCAATGATAGCACCTGTGGTACGAAGAAAAGGTCTTCCAAGAATAATAGGACTAGAGGTTTTATTCCCCATATCCATGATTAGAAAATCCACAGGCACAAAAGTCATATGTAACTCTACCATAACATCACTTACTTTTCCCAAAGCATGTTTAATAGAGTCATCAGCAAGTGCTAGTTCAATAGAGCATTTTTCAAGATTTTTCAATTCAAGCACTTCATATAGTTCTTTAGATAAAACAGAGACACTAGATCCTAGATCAAGTATGGCATGGTGTGTCTCTTTTCCAATAGTTACTAGTACCTTAGGTATCCACATATCCCCAAGCTTAGGTGGTATCATAGCCTCTTGGTTGTACCTAGCAATCTTTTCTTTCAAGACATGATTAGCAATATAAGAACCAAAACCTGCTTGGTTAGTGTTGATGGAAGGATCACTTGCAAATTTTTGTAAGATAGATATTAATTCATGCAAGCTACAATTTTCTAAGTCAAGCAAAGGATCCTTGACTTCATTAAGCATTTTAACTTCCTCAACTTTCTTTTCCAACTCAATCAGCATAAGAGATTCATCATGTTCAGTTTCTTTAGCTTCTTCTTTTAAACTACCAAGTTGAGACATGAGTGGCAACAAATATTCAGGGTAGTTCAATAATTCATCAAGAGTTTCCTCCAAAGTAAGAGGAACATTTTCAGCAATGTTAACAGAATTCATTCCAACCACAGGTGATGCTTGTGGTTTCCCTGCAGACATACTCAATAAAGTGGCTTGATTATCAGCTAGTTTAGACAAAGCTTTGTCTAGTCCTGCAGCTTGGAGTTGTAAGCCTTTAATATCAGAACTAATAGAAGCAACAGACTTATTCAACTCTTGTATCATGTATTATGACTAGCAACTTGTTCCATGAGAATTTTGTTAGCCTCAGAATTATCATTGCGTGATAACATAGGCTTCCAATTATTATCATTAGCATTAGGATATGGAACAAAAGGACGATTGTTGGGAACATATGGGGGTTTATTATAAGAGTTATAATTGTTGTTACCATACCCATTATTACCATAGTTCCTAATGAAGTTGACATCAATATTTTCAGAATTGTTTCCAACTAGTTCTTGCAAAGGAACATTTTCAACACTAGGTTTATTAAGCAAAGCAAGAATAGTATCCATTTTAGATGACAAATCATTAGTTTCTTCAATAGAGTTCACTTTCTTAGAAGGATTAGGTGCCCTATCAGTATGCCATTGACTATAGTTTTGTAAAATGCTTTCCAATATATTTTTAGCTTCTACTATAGTCTTACTCATAAAAGCACCTCCAGCAGCAGAATCAAGTATGTTTCTAGACATGTAGTTTAAACCATTGTAGAAAGAGTGTAATATGGTCCATTCATTAACTCCATGTGAGGGACAAGTTCTAAGCATAAGTTTTATCCTATCCCAAGCCATAGCAACATGTTCATTTTCATTTTGCCTAAAAGAAAGGATGTTGTTTCTATTTTGCAAAATTTTAACAGGGGGATAATATTTCTTAATGAAAGCTTCTTTTAGATCATCCCAAGAATTAATACTACCAGATGGCAAGGAATGCAACCACTCTTTAGCTTTTCCTCTAAGTGAAAAAGGAAATAACTTCAGTTTTAGGATATCACTTTCCACATTTTTAAACTTTTGCATGTCACATATTTCAACAAAGTCATGAAGATGCATAGAGGCATCCTCCATAGCACTACCACCAAATTGTTCCCTAGTTATCAAGTTCAACAAACTAGGACTTACTTCATAACTCTCAGCATTTATCTTAGGTGTGGCAATAGCTCTCGTGATAAATTGATCATTAGGAGTGTTTGTGTAGTCACACAACTTAGTTCTTTCTCCCATTTTAGCAAGTTTTTTTTGGTATTTTTAATTTTTTATGCAAAACTGAAATAAATATGATATGATATGCAATGACACTAACAAAACAAATAAATTGCTTTGTAAGTAAAGATGGATAAGATGGTGCTCACGTAGGTGCAACCTCCCCAAGCTTAGGTGTTAGCACAAGTTGGTGACGTTGACTTTGTTGTGAGATGAATGCGATGATGCACACCCTTGGATAAATCTCTCAGCTACGATTCCCCGGCAACGGCGCCAGAAAACGTCTTGATCCCGAAGAGCAAGTCTTGATGCCTGCACAAATAAACGGGATTAGGTTGAGACTCCAAGTGCAGAGTGTATAGTAAGTGGAAGACAGTTTTCCCCACGAGGGGTGACTCGAGGGTTTAATATCGAACTCTCGGGGAATCTGAAGTGGTAGATTTATCTTCTTATCCTTCTTTTGGTTACCTACAAAACAAGGTTAGATGTTTTGGTCCTCAACCTCACCTGTGGTTGTCAAGCACAAGGTGTAAGAATGATATCAGGATAGTTATGCAATGCAAACAAGAAATAAATATGCAATGATGGTGGATGCAATGATAAATGATATTTTTGGGTTTTTGAATGATGTATGCAAGATGAAAAGTATTTTTGTATTTTCGGATTTAATGATGGCTGAAAATAGAAAAGTGGTATATGGTGTTGGAAAGGTGTTTCTTATGATTAAAAATGGACTGGGGTTCATGGTTTCACAAATGCACTCTCTCTTTATAAAGTGGTAGACAATGGAACACACAAGTTAACATATGAGATTGCAACACAGGGTTTGATAACAAGTTACTTAGATATATGGGCATCACGTCCTAACATAGAGATCTTTTGGTTATTAACCTCTCTTATACTCCACCAAGATGCGAACTAAATCATAACACCTCAGTAATTAAGATAACTCAGAGTATAGCATTAAGTATCATGACATGAAGTGAAAATAAGAACATGCTAGATCTAGTCATGGAGTAGTGGCAATGGTCACGCCCACATCCCCGGTAGCATGGTATTTTAGTTTATCCCTAGTGAGGTAACAAAGTAAGGTAAAGATACCAAAGTGGATCGCAGAACTTTCTCTCACTTCACTGCACTAGCCACCCCCGTTACTCCAACTAATGCACACGTTCCCCCACACACGCTCTCATAAACATGCTTGATCAAAACAAGTAGACAAGAACGGGGTACATAATATGCATCTATACTCATAACTGAAACAAACATTGCAATCTCAAACATATATTAACTCATAAAGATCCACCACAAAGGTATTACAACGGTGACCGTAATCATGTTCAGCAGCTCATACGGTGCTAATTAGTGAAGCTCAAGAGAGGAGAGATACATAAGTTACTTCCACAAACCCATAGTCCAGAGGTGGACTACTCCCTCTTCATCATGGAGACGGTGGAGAAGTCGATGGAGAAGATGGAGACCACGCCGGCAGCGCCCCGCCGGAGTTTTCCCCCTCCAATCTGCAGCTCCTGATCTCCGTTTCGGTGTTTCTGTGTTTGTGCGGCGCTCCTTCCAGAGAACGACGGGGGACCTTTTTTATAGGCGTTTTTAGGTCAAGACGATGTCGGTGGAGAAAGATCGACGGCAACGGAGCCACGAGGCCCAACGGGTGGGTCCCACGCGGCCTGGTACTGTGGCCGCGTGGGCCATGCCCGTTTGGCCCTCGGGTCTCCGTTTGCTTGCTTCCTTTTTCCGTAGTCCTTCTTCCTTCCAAATATTGACGCCCGTAAATTTCCAGGTGATTTCGTTGACGTTTGGGTCCCTGAAACATTAAAATACAAAACTAGGGTTTTCTGCCTGTGCAGGGTTAATTCCAAATAAATGGGAAAACTATGAAGTATTCCCAAAATCATGATAAAACATTGATATAACCCTTATATGATGCAAATATGATTGGAATATAAGCAATTAAAGTGCAAAGTTCATGTATGCATTTTACATGCATCACTAGCGGGTAAAGTCTTTCGTCATGGGTTCTACTGGCCAACAGTCCTCAGTGATGCCGAGCAGCTAGTCAAGACCTGTGAAGCCTGCCAGTACTATGCGAAAACATACATCAGCCGGCGCAAGCTCTGCAGCCAATTCCAATCTCCTGGCCGTTCGCGGTCTGGGGGCTGGACATCGTGGGAAAGATACCGAGGTCTGTCGGGGGCCATGATACCTTTTCGTGGCCATCGACAAGTTCACAAAGTGGGTGGAAGTGATGCCAGTACCAAGGCAGACAGCTCAAGCAGCCATCAAGTTCATTGAAGGGATCATGTACCGCTTCGGAGTACCCAACAGAATCATAACGGACAATGGCTCTCAGTTCACAAGCCGATCCTTCCTCAACTTCTGTTAAGAGCTGGGCATCAAGGTGTGTTTTGCCTCGGTGTCCTACCCAAGGTGCAATGGGCAAGTGGAGCGAGCCAATGCGGAGGTCCTAAAGGGTTTGAAGACCAAGGCCTTTGACAAGTTAGAAGACAAGGGCAAGAACTGGATTGAGCATCTACCAAGTGTCTTGTGGTCCCTCAGAACCACACCAAGCAGAGCCACTCAAGAAACACCATTCTTCCTTGTCTATGGAGCCGAAGCCGTCTTGCCAACAGAGCTCAGGCATGGATCCCCCCGGGTACTTGCCTATGATGAAGACGCACAAGCTGAGAGGAGGATTGATGACATCAACTTCCTGGAAGAGGTGCGGTGTCGAGCTTCTTTACGATCTGCTCGATACCAGCAAGGGCTCCGTCGCTATCATGATCGCCATATCCGTTCACGGGTACTGGAACCCGGAGACCTGGTTCTCCGCAAGAAGCAGAAACTTGATAACATGAACAAGTTGTCGTCCAAGTGGGAAGGACCTTATCGGGTGACGCATACCCTGAGACCCGGAGCTGTTTATCTGGAGGACGAGAAAGGCAGGCCGGAGGGCAACGCCTGGAACATCGAGAATCTCCGGAAATTCTACCCCTGAATACGAACATGAATCGCAGATAGTTCGAGTCAACTAAGCACGCCCAAGGGGCTAGTGTTCTGTATAAGGGTGTAAGAATCGTCGCCAAGGAATAAAAGATAAGTTTTTCAATTCCGTGAGCCTCTCTTGTTGTCGTGAAGTGTGTTATCCGTAACAACCCCCAAGCAGGGGGCTGACATGGTGCCGGTGTCTGACAGGTCGAGCGCGAGTAGCCTATCAGTAGGCGCTGCCACCTGATCGTGCCGTACTGCCGCGGTAAGAAGTGGAACGGGCAGTGCTGTGTTTTAAAGAACATAAACACAGAAATGCACATTCAACTTTGCTTGCGGGTTTCTCCGGATGAAACACTTTCACGACATGTAAGGGAGGGTCCATTCTTTTCCTACTGAAAGTGTGTTATGTGTAGCGCCTCTCCCGGGACAGGAATGGATGCTGAAGAGCGGCTCAGGAGTGGGTACCCGTAAAGGACAGAGCAGATCAAGAGCACGGCAAAAATCAGCTAAGTCTTTGCATGTGCATCTTGCATTCTAGGCATAATATCTCGCTCGGAGTCAATATACCACCAACCTGCGCATGCTTGACAGTTGATGAGAACCTTTGCGGGGGTAATGCGTCCTCCCCGGGAACGGTCAGATTTCCCTTCTGGCCTAGTACCCGTGGCTGTGGAGTGGACTCCCGGAAGGCATAGTGCTCTTAGGGGTACTGCTACCGGTACAGGCGGTTAGAGTACTTGTCACCTAAGAGATCTCCTCTGAAAACTTGACGGCGCGTTAGTGCAAGGGGAGGTTTGGGAAATGACCCGTGAGTTGAGCCCTAGGATTGCATTCATCTGAACTTACATTCTGAATTTACAATTCTGAGTTACATTCAGTCGAAGCTTTCCCTGGATACATATCTAGCCTATGCTACTAAGGCCAGCTCAGAGCTCCTGGCTGTGCAGATCTGTCTTTTGTTTTATTGCCTGCCGGGTGCACTCTTTTCTTCCGGGGACGCCTGGATGAAAGGATAACACGCGTGCAGGATCTTGTCAGGCGCGTCGAAGAGCTCGACCCCTTCTGCCGACCAGGGCGCTGCAGGGCCAAAGAGACGGGAGATCCCGTCCGCCAGTTCGCCTACGGACTGACTCCCGGCCCACGAAAAGCAGTCCAGGTCAAGATCGAAGTCATCCAAGAAAAAAGGCGGAAAAACAGAGAAGAGCAAACAGTGAACCTGTTCGATGGCCTCGAGCTCAGCAACAACCAAGGACAGCTCCGGAATACCGGCAGTCCTTTCCTTCAGGATGGACCACAGGTGCGCCCTCCTCACTGCCCTAATCCTTGCCTCTTCTTGGGCAACAGGACCGAGACAGTCGCCAGGCGAGCAACATTCTGGGCAGCAGAAGAACGGGACGCAACCTCGCCATCAGTGGCTCGGGCTCCAGCTTCGCTGGGTGCCTCCACCGCGCCTCGGAAGATGGACTCCGCCGTCGACACGTCGGACAAGGCCATCTCTGCCTCGCCAGACATTGTTCTGCGGGGCGGAGAGGCAAAGGAAGAAGAGGAGCGGAGCAAGGCGAGAAGACGTGTCAAGGGAGTTGGAGTCTGGAGGGTCTTTTATAGGCCTCCCACGCTCCAACTACCCCTTGGCGCTACGGCTGCTGCAGTAATGGGAGCGCGTTTTGCAAAAAACTCGTTCTCATTCACACAAGCGCGACACGGAGATAAGGAGGAAACAAGATCTTCTTCATTTACAAGGACTACAAGGGGACGATCTTCTTTACAACAAAAAGGTTGGCTCCCATCGAGCAAGGAGCACCGCCGTACAATGGAAGGCGCTACTTCCAGAAATACATCGTCAAGGCCGCCGGGGAGGAGGTCAACGAGATCTCCATGGCGCTCGTCCGAAGCTCCTCGCCTTCAGGAAGACGAGCTCCACTCGACCTTGATGTCAGATGAGTTTTCCTCATCTTCATCCTCATCGTAGGAGCTCGAACTACCGCTGCTGCTCTCCATGCAGCACTCCAGACGTCCGCCACCGACACCGAAGATCTTCACGGAGAGCGTCGCATCTCCGTCGTACCGGAACGCCAAGCATTGCCCCCGGGACAGGCGGCGGGCACGGGAGAACGACTTCCACCCCGGACCCAGAAGCATGGCGCCTTCAGTGGTGCGCTCCGCCATGGCCCAGGAGGGGCCATTGGGGCAGCCTTCCACTTGCAGCCAGAAGCCAGAGGCTCCGATGTCCTCTGTCGCCATCGCGAAGGAATACGGCAGGAGAAGCCGGCTGCGAAGCCTGTGGTTCAGATCCACGATGAACTCGAACGGCGCAAAGCTGGTATGAACCATGCTCCTAGGGGGGGAGCAGCAGTGCCGCGGCCTCCACGGCCGCCGCGACCGCGAATCCCACGACCTCGCGAAACAGCTCGACCACGAGTGGAGGGGCCACTCTCCGCAGCAGCTGAAGAAGAACGAGGGCGCCCAACTCCTCTCCTCGCTCTCGCCATTGGCGCTGGTGGCTTGTGGGGAGACCTGTAGTTGGACTGAGGAAGAAGATGAACAAATAAGCCAGGGGTGCGCCTCGCTTTTATAGCCGCGGCGGCACCTCTGTCAGGCGTCTCCTCGGTTCTTCTGTTACTGGGAATCGAGGGGGCCATCGCAGTTACTCCCCAAGCGGAGTAACTCCAAGACCTTCAAGGCCATCATTGAAGCAGAGCAAGGAAGACCAGGTGCCCGGGGACCCACTTTGACCTATCTTTAGGCCATGGCCCCGGCAGCTGGAGCAAGAGCCGCCGGGACCATGCCCGGGGGCTACTGTCGCAGCAGTGGAACATGGGGTTCCCCTAGTGCTGCCAAAGTGGGTCCACCCCATGTGGGCCCAAGATGATGGACAAGACCAAGACTCAAGTCAAGCTGGCGGGTTCACCGTCAAGACACGCAAGGCCTACGTCGACAAAGGGCTCCGGTCCTGGGGGCCTGCCGAGCCCCCGAATCAAGCAAGGAAGGACCCGAGAGCCCGAGTCCCTGGCAGGAGGCCAGGCTCCCTCTCGGGTACGTCCCCACGTCCCTGTGGATAAGCTCTCCACCACACGCTCGAAGACCTCAGAAGACTTGGGAAGCAAGGCGAAGGTAGCGCGGGCGGGAAGCACAGCCTGTCCACCCCAAGGCGGACGCTCCCACCTAACCCAAAGGAGACGCTAGGCTGAGGAGAGGCCACGTCTCCTCCTAAACTACATGAGGAGGGTCCTTCACCCCGAAGGTCCTCATGCCCCTCACGTGACCCTGTGGCAACCCCTTAGCCTATAAAAGGAGGACCAAGGCACGGGAAGGGAAAGGAGGAGGAACATAAGGAGGTCGAACCAAGGCACAAGCCCAACCAGAGCAAGACTAGACTAGGGCTGCGAAGGTAGAGGGGAAGGTGATCTCCTCCGGGTCAGGATCTGTCCTTCTTCTACCTCCAGCCAAAACCCTTCCGGGTACCCCATCCGGGAGGTTCCATTGTAAGCTACACTATGAAGAACCCATCAATCCAGACATGCAGGAGTAGGGCTTTTAGCCTCCGGGTGGCCTGAACCTGGGTAGCTCCTTGTGTCCCTTTGGTTGCATGCTTTGATCGTCGAGAGGAGAGCTGTCTAGACTCCGCCCGAGAAGATGATTCTCAGCCTCCTTCGCGCCCCGTGCCGAACCAAAAAGGGGTATCCTATACTCCCGGTGTCCGTGCATCAAGACACGACAGATAGGTTGGCTCAACTTTACTTAATATGATGATAATGTTTGTGGGTTATAACTAAATGATAAGGCACCCGGTGGGAGGCCAATTCGTTGGTGTTTTGTTCTGCTAAGTGCCGCACTAGGAACTCAGTTCTTGTCCTCTTATCCAAGTACGAGCGCACTACCCACTCGTGGGAGGTCCAATGGACTCCCCTGCGACTCTGACCGGAACTTAAGCTTGTCCAGGCGCCACAACTAGTTCGGGTTTTCCATTTGCTCATATGCATCTGCACGTGACTTGATGATGAGAGGTTCGATGATATGGGGGGTCATATAGGTGCGATGCGATGCTAGGTGGGTATACCCATGGCCTCTGCCCACTTAGTGCGTAGGCGCAAACGATTGAGTCTGCTACGGAGGTATCGGCCGGATTCTGGACGCGGGTAACAACTCAGATGGGTGGTACCTGGACTTGCTATAGTGAAGGAACATAATCGTGTTGAGAAGCCCTACCTTTTATCTGGGTTGATCGAACGTGTATGGGTTAACCATAGTGCACCCCTGCAGAGTCAAATCTTTTCGAGAAGCCGAGTCCGCGGTTATGGACAACTTGGATCGGATGCTGGCTAACAAGATCATAAACAACTTACACCTAATGATTCTAATTAACTTGACTAGTAAGTTAGACTTACTTCCACAATCTTATATTTACTAATTGAAGGCACCATACGAGGCTCCACGTTAATCCTAGAGATTAAGAAATTTTTGTAATCTATCCAAAGCCGTCGGATTTACTTGCGCGTGGCCCTCTGGCTGTATCCGGTTGTCATGAGTTCGAATCCCCTAATATGCACCGTATCAACCTCTAATTAATTCGTGTCGCCCCATATAAAAAAAATATCATGTCAGGATGGTAATCGTAACAGGCCCCATGGCCAATCTGCATCATATTGATTAGGCGTCTCGACGGCGGTAATGACAGAAGTTTGCACCATCCCCCACGCCTCGCCCAGCTATATCAGGCGCAGTAGTATCGCGCGCCCCGCCGCCCTGTACTCAGCTTGAAGACCAATATTGCTGATCGCAGGTGAAGTTCTAGCAGGACGTTTTGTTTTTTCCTATCAGATCGGTCTAACAGTTTGATCTAGAAAATTTAACACTCTTTCGTTCCATGTTCCCAGCCAGATCTGTCCAATACTTTGATATATATGACACTGGAGAGAAACAAAGTAGTTTAATTCTTCCATATATTGGTTGGAATTTCTCCGTGCACGCACCGGTGATAAACACTTCGCCATGCGGCAGATTGCACTTGCCAAGCGACGCAGGTTCTAGGTAGATTTCTCTCTCTACTTAATCAAGTTAATCTTTGCTTTGTTTTGCGTCAGTAGCCAAACATCTTGACTTCTCTATTTTTTTTTGGTCATGCAGAATATATGGCGCATTTTTTTTTGCGTCAGTAACCACATTTAATATGTTACGTTGTTACCTATTTTATCGCCCAAGTGTTGCGGCTACTCAATCAGATGTTCATATATTCTGCTTAGCTATAAAGTACTAACTACCCTTTTCTTATTTTACATGTCTCAATAAGTTGGTTGGAAAATGCCCATTATTTGCTGGCAAGATGTCAAGAACCATGATGATTGATCACGTGAAAAAGTTTAATAGCAGCAAGCTATTTATGTGCTAAGTTTTACTCCGTACTTCAGAAGATGTGCATATATTGGCACTGTTTACTCGAGCTACTTACAATTACACTCCGCATTACAAATTGGAAGACAGGTAACACATGATCTTTACTCAGCCACTTGATTTTGGTTTCTCATATAATGTAGGTTTTAAGTCGACGAATATGGATATTCTTGGAAAAAATATTACTTCTAACTCAAAACAGATACGTATTGAAATATAATATGAAACATCTATTTTGTAGAGATGGCTGGGTTTAATAGATCACAGCGTGCAGAAAACGAAGTTAATCTGATTTCTCGGACTCCTATATTGGTTCACATGCATTTTTCAAGAAATTCAGGTTAACGTGTAATACTGAACTCGAATAATATAAATGTACTGACAAATTGTGATATTTTTCCAGGAGAAAATAGAGAAATGTATCGATCTTATATTGTAGAAAGGTATAATCTATTTCCTAATTGATCGACCATTGTATAACATACTAACCAACAGTTTAGTTTTATACACTTTTCTCATTTCTAACCGAAGCTAAGAAAATGAAATACATCATATACACATTATTAAAATTAGTAATGCCTATGATAAGCTAAAATTGTCGCCAAAAATCAACGTAGCCAGTACAATACAATTAGAAGGTAGAACTTCCAGCGCTTTTTTCCATATCGGAGATAGTAGTTGATATGTCTTTACAAATATTTCACATTTCCATTTTCTACATTTTTCAAGCAAAACGATATTATACACACTTTTATGTGTATGATGAATTAGTAGGAATTTTTAAAGCGTGCAGTATGAATTTTTCCCAAAGCAGCTAGCCCGTGCAGGAGCACGTGTTAACGACTAGTAAGATGTAACTAAAATTTGACAACTGCGTGATTTTCCCTCGATTGCTTCCTCATACTTGGTTGAGGGGGTGAATCTGGGAAGTGTTATGCTTGGTGTTAGAATCTAGTTGGTTTGGTCGCGCTCTCTTATCTCTCTCTTTTAGCAGAAGTTGTAGAGTGTCTCTATAGGTTGTTTAGTGCTGCTGCTGCCGCTCAGTCCACCTTCCTTTACTTTTGGTAGCCCTTGTGTTGGTATCTTGTGAGCATTGCTTGCCAGGCGGTTGTGCCTGACCCATTTTTGGGTTCTACTCTTTTGTGCAGCCAACAGGTTTGAAGTCTGAAGACGTTAGCTTGGGTATCCCTCCGGCTCGGCCTGGGCAGGGATATGGACGCCATGGTTATCTTCAGGACTCTTAGTCCAATTTGTATCTTGTCCGTAGTCGGACGCTATTTCGCTTTCGCTGTGCTTTGGATCTTTGTAATGTATCAGTTGTATCCAGACTCGTTTGAGTTGTTCTTGTATGTATATCTCCTTCTGTTGTCGTTGTGGATTCTTTCGTGAACTGTTGTAATGTTATCACAATTCCACCCACATAACGCGCATGTTTCAGCGTGCACGTTATGTCTGGTGGGCGACCTAAAATTGTTATTATGTGGGTTTTGGCGGGATCGCTTAAATCTGCATAGTACCGATTTTGGGGCGTCACATCCTAGGAGTCAAATTTCCTCATGGTTACGCGGGGAAGATAAGCAGATATCTGGACACAACAAAGAAGAGGTTCAGCGGGATGAAGTCTCACGATTGTCACGTGCTGATGACGTAGATACTTCCCGTTGCGATCCGAGGGATAATGGACGAGCACGTCCGTGATACGCTGCTTGGCCTTTGCAGCTTTTTCGACGTCATCACCGGGAAGTCGATCGGCGTGAGCCAGCTGGACAGGCTACAGGAAGAGATCGTGATGATACTATGCGAGCTCGAGATTTACTTCCCACCCGCTTTCTTTGATATCTGCGTGCATCTCCTTCTCCATGTCGTTGATGACATCAGGCAGCTCAGGCTGACGTTCCTGCACTACATGATGCCGTTCGAAAGGCAGAACGGTGTCATGAAAGGATACGTTCGCATCAGGGCCCGTCCAGACGCAAGCTTGGCTAAGGGCTTTCTAACCTACGAGTGCATCTCCTTCTGCCAGAATTATCTAAGCACCGAAAACCAGGATGTTGGTCTGCCCACCAGGACGCACCTCGGCAGGCTCGATGGATTTGGTCACCGCGAGGGCTACCGCTCACTCCCTGTCGGCATTCATGGTCAACATGACGACTTCGACAGGGCTCACGGGGTCGCGCTACAACACTTACAATTGATCGAACCTTGGGTGGAAGAGCACAAAAGCTTAATCGAGCAGAATTACATCGACCTGGGCCGGCCGAGAAAGAAGGGAGACGTAACCAGAGAGCACAACTCCAGCTATCTAGGAGTATCAGTACCACTTTTAGGTCATCCTTACCGACATGCGCCACTCTACCCTTCTGGGCACACGTGCACCACTCCTAGCCATCTAGGAGTATCCATACCCTCTTTACGTCATCTGACCCACGTGCACCCCTCCCAGCCATCTAGGAGTATCAGTACCACTTTTAGGTAATCCTTAACCACGTGCGACACTCCTAGCCATCTGGACCCCGTGGGCCACTCCTAACCGTCAAGGAGTATACGTTCCCTCTTTACGTCATCTGACCCACGTGCACCCCTCCCAGTCATCTAGGAGTATTAGTACCACTTTTAGGTCATCCTTACCGACGTGCGCCACTCCTAGCCTGCTGGGGACACGTGCACCACTCCTAGCCATCTAGGAGTATCCGTACCCTCTTTACGTCTTCTGACCCACGTGAACCCCTCCCAGCCATCTAGGAGTATCAGTACCAATTTTAGATCATCCTTACCGACGTGCGCCACTCCTAGCCTGCTGGGCACACAGGCACCACTCCTAGCCAACTAGGAGTATCCGTATCCTCTTTACGTCTTCTGACCCACGTGCACCCCTCCCAGCAATCTAGGAGTATCAGTACCACTTTTAGGTCATCCTTACCCACGTGCGACACTCCGAGCCATCTGAACCCCCGTGGACCACTCCTAACCATCTAGGAGTATACGTACCCTCTTTACGTCATCTGACTCACGTGCACGCCTCCCAGCCATGTAGGAGTATCAGTACCACTTTTAGTTCATCCTTTCCGACGTGCGCCACTCCTAGCCTTCTGGGCACACATGCAACACTCCTAGCCATCTAGCAGTATCCGTACTCTCTTTACGCCATCTGACCCACGTGCATCCCTCCCAGCCATCTAGGAGTATCAGTTAGCACTTTTAGGTCATCCTTAACCATGTGCGACAATCCTAACCATCTGGACCCCCGTGGACCCCTCCTAGCAATCTAGGAATATACATACCCTCTTTACGTAATCTGACCCACGTGCACCCCTCCGAGCCATCTAAGAGTATCAGTAGCACTTTTGGTCATCCTTATCCACGTGCGACAATCCTAGCCATCTGGACCCCCGTGGACCCCTCCTAGCCATCTAGGGTAGGTCCCGATGTTCACAGATTTGGGCGGAGGAACGATGAACATGAAGTACACAAGAACACAAGAGGGGAAAAACAAGTAAAGATAACTAGCAAGACAAATCCGGACGAAATCAATCGGTAACAAGTCCCCATGGGCAGCCCCCGATTCTCCTTCTCCAACTACACCTTACTCTTACGATTGTTTCTCTCAACGGTCAATCGAACCGTCCCAATAGAGTCACCCGAAGATGAATGATCGGCAAGTAATCGCAACTACAAGAAGAGGCCTTGGAATCCACTAGAGGGATTTTCTCCACAAGGGGAGGCCTTGATTCATCTCCACATGGGGAGGCCTTGATTCATCTGCTAAGAGGCATCTCCTAATAGGCCTCACCATCTTGGGTGGATAAGGAGCTAAGCTCAACTCATATCTCAGCTTAGTCTCCCCTAGAAAGGAAGAGGTGGAGTGCTATTTATAGTCTTAGTACAAAAAGGGGCGGATGCAGGAAAGCCGGTCTGGGAGCCAGCCAGGCCGGGCTGGAGGCTGGCCTCCTCGGCAGGTAGGCCGGCCTGTGAGCCAGCCAGGCCGGGCTGGAGGCTGGCCGCCTCGGCAGGTAGGTCGGCCTGGGAGCCAGCCAGGCCGGGTTGGAGGCTGGCCTGGCAGGTTTTGCCATCTTCTTCATCTTCGTCTTGTCGCTTCCTCCTCCTCTTGCACGCGTACGCCTTGGATGATCTTGAGTCTTGGGCTTCCTTGCCATCTCCCCGAATGTCCGTACTTGTCATGTGATACCTAGCGTAGCAAAGGGGTAGATGCTCAAGTAGTATACCATCCAATGGTGCACGAAATGGGTTCTCATCGAGGAAGGAGTTCACCTTTAAGCTCAATCACGACTTGTCATATGTTGGGTTGCTTGACATGATGATGGGCCTAGGCTGCACTACATCATCTCCCCCCCTTTAAAAAGAGTCGTCCTCGACACTTACTCATCACCATGCAAAGGATGTAGATGTGTTGTCGAATAATTGGAATTCACCATGCCTACAAACACCAAAGACCAAGCAAACCATGTGTGTGCAAGAAAGAGGAGCATATCAACAATGACATGTCCATACTTTGTCGTAGCACCATTAGCACAACACAAGAATATGAAGAGGTAGTGCAAGTGCAAGGTCAATGTGCAAGCAATCCAATGGAACATCTTCAAAATGTGGAAACACAAAAACTCCATGAAAATATGAGGATGCCATCTAGGTATCTCATTTTGAACCATATGATCATTATTGCACACAAGGCATTGGGAAGAACAATCTGTCATCATCCTTGATGCAACAAGAGGAGAGCTTGGCAAAAACACACAATGAAGAATGTTCAAACTATCATCATGGTGGCAAACAAAGCAAATGAAAGAGCAAGTTTTCAACATATTTGTTGCAACAACAAATTGGTAGAAACCATTATACTCATGACAAGACATGCACAAAATGTCATTATGGTTGCAAACAGGCCATTCGAAAGAACAAGAGTTCATCATATTTGTGGCAACACGTAAATCATCCATGTGAAAGATCAAGTAAACATGCTTGTCATAGAAGAGACCAAAAGCACCATCATGATTACAAACAAACCATAAGTAAGAGAAATTGTTCAACTTGTTTGATGCAAAACATGAGCAAAGTATTAGAGTTGGATTCAATCCACAACTCACATATATGCTCTCAAGAGCTCTTTTTGTCAACTCATGTTCAATTGAGGTTGACATCATAGCATGAGGCTCAATGCACATGAAAAACCAAAGAAAGAAATTGTGTGCATGGTATATGAACACATCATCCATCATGAAGTGTCTCTTCATTTCACATCACTAACCACACTAAAATCAGTCGGAAAAGATGACATATGTGGATGGTCACGATGCAAAGTGAAGGATGGAACAAAGTCCATAAGAGTGAACGAAAGATCTTCAAGATGTGAGAAAGCTATGGGGGCAATCTCATTATCAAGCATTTCAACATTATTGCAAGCAACACATGTGAAAGAGAAATTGTTCAACATGTTGCATGCATCAATGGGACAAAATTTCAAGCATTTGTTACAAAGCATGCGGAAAGTGTGATCATGGTTGTCAACAAACATTGGGGAAGAGCAATTGTTCATCATGTTTGAGTTGACAATGTTAAAGAATTTGAAACATTCATAAGAAGGCATGTCCATGGAAAAATCATCATGAATAGGTAATTCCACATGATCAACATTTGTTTCAAACAATGTATCACACGGGAAGAAGAAAGTATCATATGTTGTATCAATGAAATCATCCATAGCATGCAAGCCCTCAAAGTTCATCATGTCCACTAGTGGGAAGATGGTCACATCAACACCCATACCTTTGTTGTCCTTCTCATGTGAAGTAGGTGTTGAACTAGGGGCCTCTATGTAGCCGACCCGTTCATCTTGATGTAGGCATGTGGTTGCATCATCATCATCCATGAAACCTAGTACTCAATGAGAGAACACACTAGAGGAAGGTGGTAAGTTGTTAAAATGCAAAGTGGCCTCACTTGACCTATCAACTACCTCTCTCAACTCATGTGGTGTATCATTCATTCCCTCAAAATAGAAACACTCAAACTCACATATGGTGGAGGCACTCAACTCACTCTCACTCTCACACAAGTGGGCTAACTAGCTCTCATACTAACATGGGATTGATGCTATCTCATCATTCAAGCACATAGGGGTACGCTCGATGTTCTCAACTCCATAGGCCTCCTTGGTTGAAGGGAAAATCCCATGCTCAACCTTCTCGACCCCATCGCCTCCAAAGGTGCATTCCATAGTTGGGACATCACCCAAAGTAATAGTATCGTACATGCTTGCCTCCGTGGTCGAAGGGAAAATCCCATGCTCGACCATCTTCTCGTTGATGAGGACATCCCTAGTTCTTTACCATCTTCTCCTATTAATGATGTTGTTGTACAAGACAAAGCTAATGAAGTAAGGATTGGACCAATGACAAGAGCTCGAACCAAGTTACTTGAGCAACAGGTGAACTCACTCTTAGTTGAATATGATGTTTGTGTTAATGAGAATTTTATACTGCCAAAGTCAATGCATTTATGTATAATCAGGCTTGTTAATAACACAAGCATTGGAGGAGGAGACGAGCTACAGCAAGGAGAAGGACATCCACTGATTTCCAATATCAGCAAGTGCGCGAGGGAGGAGAGGGAGGCCGGCGCATCAGGGCAATGAAGGAAATCGCACGTTTGCACGTCAGGGGGATCCAGTGGCGCACTAGGACATAATGAAGATGATATTAGTCTAAGGTGCAACGCAAGAGGCCTGCGTGCCATGTTTAGGCCGAACCTGCCATGGGTCGGTTTCAGTCTGAGTCGAACAAGGTTTGGGTTCAGGCCCGAATTGAGTCCTAGTTTCGGCCAGCCCCTTTAAATAGCCAAGGGCTGCGCCATAGAGAGGTAGACCACGTTTAAAGATAAACCCTAGATCGAATTGCTTGAAGCTTTCATCTATATTCGAGTTCCTCTGTGTTGCGCTCAGGAATTCAACCTCTCCACTATGTTGCGCTCTGGAGATTATCGTTACCAAAGTTTGAGTGTGATCTGTTGTTCCACTGGGAATTAGTAGATTGCAAAAACCGCTTCGTGGTCGGCGGCTATGTTGCAACTAGTGTGAGGTGTTGCGAATATCCATTGGGTTGAAGAGCTGTTCCATTGGCAACAGGGGAGCAGCCGGAGAGTTCGTCGGAATCTCGCAAGTTATCTTTCACCATCATCCATCTATCCACCGCTCACTGAGAAAATCGGGCCTCCCCCATATCATCTTGGTATCAGATTTCCAGCATTTACTCGGTGAGCATCCAAATCCATCCCCGTAGATTTACTATTTTTCGTCCTATACAGAAAAAACCCCACAAAAATATTAGGTTTAGATTTCGCCATAGCCCTAGATTGCATCGGTTTACAAGTTTTAGTTGCTGGTCGTTATTTTCCTTTGCGTACCTTTTCTTGTCCGAGTCGTAGAAGTCTAGGTTTCTGTTAGTTTCTTTGTTTGCAAGTTGAGTCGGAGTCTAAACAGAAAAATACCAAAAAGAGTCGAGTCCGAGTTCGGGTTGGTTTTCGCGACGCGTTTTTGGCCGCGACGTGTTTCCAAGTTGTTTTCGTTTTTCGTTTCCGAGTCCACATAGAGTTCTGCTTCCTTTTCCGTTTGACAACCTTAGAAAGCCTTTCTTTTCGTGTAGTAACATACCCACGAGACTAGCTTTGTCTTTGCTCTAGGGCTGCTGTAACGCCCCGACCACCCCCGGGCCGGGCCTGTCACCCCTGGCAGCTCTCTAGGATCTCCAGACTGGCCCCACAGATCAACACCGGTCTTTTCTACGCACTTTGTCCTCACTCATGCGCACCCGGGAAGTACTTCCCGGTCGGTCACCCATCCTTGGGAGTGCTCCGGGCCAAGCACGCTTAACCTCGGAGTTCCTTCCAGATGAGCTTCCGGAAAAGAAGTTGCAACTTGTTGATATGAGTATTCTATCAATCCTGTTAAGCCCTGAGCCAGGATCCCACAGCTGCTCAATTAGGAACGTTTTGTGTGCACGTTTTCTGCGGAGGTGTTTTCGTTTTTCCTTTTCTGCTCAATTTTTCCTGTAGCTACAGTGCCCCGAACGTTGACTACATTGCTAGTTTGGTAAAATAGAAAAGAAGTATAAAAAAAAGGATCGAAAAGAGAGAAGAAGCTGAACGATTGTGGATATATCCTGCAGTTTTGTGCTTGTTTTCGTGCTGGTTTCCCTAGTAGAATTGAGCAATCTTGTGCCCTTATACTTTGAGCTTTTGCTAGTGTCTCTCTTGTGCATTGTGACACTCTTGTTTCATAGTTGCTTTGCCCTGTTTATCTCCACCGTGTGCGTTTCCTGAGTGTGTCATACGATCAGCACTAGGATTTGTAAATTGGTGTAGTTAGGTATCCCTACCAAGCTCCACTAAAATACCCTGGTTTTGTTGTGTGATGCTTTGAGACCCATAATATTCGCTTCACCCCACCAGTGCACGTTCTGCCCTACGAGAGGTAAGCTTTTGCTATTCACTTTGGAACGGTAAGGTACACAATTTCTTTCGGTTTTGAGTGAGTTGAGAGTTTTCCACATATATAAATATATTTTGGTGCGCACTAATCATGTCTTCAGACGACGAGAGGGATAGCGTGGTGCGGCAAAAGAAGGACGGAACGGCGACTGTTACTTGGAGAGAATATGAAGCTCTTCGTGATCATTTATCCCTTCAGTTCAACAATCAGTGTGACAAGATACAAACTGATTTGGCTGCCACGGATATGAAGCTTGAGAATGTTCAACAACCAGTGTGACAAGATACAAACTGATTTGGCTGCCACGGATATGAAGCTTGAGAATGATTCAGCGGCTACATTGACGACCATACAGACGAGTTTTAACACTTTGACTCATGCTATGCGGACGTTGACACAGCTCAACAACCAGCATGCTGATGATGCAAGTGTTCATGCTGATCACGGAGCTGACATTGATGCTGAGGAGTTGGCGGAGGATGATCCTGCTCGGATGCCACATGCTAATGCTGGGCGTGGCGTCGGTTGAGGAGCTATACCTCCTGGTTGAGGCTTTGCGCCTGTTGGTGCGTGCCGTAATCTTGGTCATGCTGCCCATGGTGATGATGATGTGCTGGGCAAACCGAAATTCAGCATTTCTAAATTTGAAGGTTCTATTGACGTGGAAGAATACATCAATTGGGAGCTGAAGATGGAGAAATTATGGCGTTTGCATGACTGTACTGAAGATAGAAAGATCAAGCTCGCATCTTCTGAGTTTGATGGGTATGCTTTGCTGTGGTGGGACGGCCTTGTGAATGCTAGGCGTGATGCTAATGACTTGCCCATCCTTTCTTGGCGCGAGATGAAGGAAGAGATGCATCATCGTTTTATCCCTCGTAATTACATCCGTTCTTTATATGACAAGTTGCAGAATTTGAAGCAAGGCACCCTGTCCGTCGATGAGTACTACAAGGAGATCGAGATGATCATGCAGCATGCTAAAGTGCGAAAAGAACCTGAACAAACCATGTGTAGAACCCCCACCTTTTAACGAAGGTTGGGATTCCCCGTGTAACGTGCTAGTCCGTGGATCGACTTGCTAGCACACACAGTTTGAGATGCAATACCATAACATTGTATCAAAGTATATTACACGATGATCCAGAATTTAAAAGGTTCGATACAAGGTGCATAGCCGAAGGCTAGCTCAAACCAAAGTAAACACACAGCGGAAAGCAAATGATACAGTGAGCCCATCATCTTCATGTGCCACAGGCAAGCATGTTGGTTGTAGACTCGAAACCCTGTCGCAACCTCACTCATCGTCTGACGGACCTGCAACGGTGAGTTACAGCCCAACTATATGGGTCAGCACAATTGAATTGTGATGGCAAGATGACACTTATGTGGATATAAATGGCAACCTATATTCTACATGAATATTTGGCTAAGTGGAGTTTGAGGCTGGTTTGCATAAAGCCAGTTTCATCCTATCATTTGTAAAACAATTTTCATCTTAGACAAAGAGTACCACTGATTGACATCAGTGAACACCTTTGACAACTACTCACAACAAGCACCACCGATAGACATCAGTGAGCTCCCAAACCCTTGTTCACCCTCAAATTTTAATTTAGAAATTGGGATGAGGAGATCTTCAACAGCTTCCCGGTCTAGTTGCTCAAAATTGTCCATAACCGGGGACACGGCTAAGTATACTTAGTTTTAACTCTCGAGAGGGTGTGCACTTTCACCACAAGACCCAATCATTCCCTCCTCCATTGCAACCAATTATAAAATGGAAAAGAGAAGACTGAGACGAGATATTTCGGAAGAACTTTCCCATCCCATACCGGCCTGACGCGCTTCACCTATAAACCTCTACCACCACCTGTCAAGCCGGGATGAGTCCGCTCAACTTACTCCATCAAGACAGAGCCCATACTCCATGTGGCTGCACTAGAAGCTACTGAACAAGGAGAGTCTACAATCTCTTTAAGCCTGGGTGACTTTCCACAATTGTGCACTTCCGCCAAGGGCAAATTACCATAGACATGAACCATAGACATGGACCCCCTGAGTAGTCACCCACCATGGTTCTCCAACCAGCACCCAGGTAGTTCATTGATTAGTTATTAGTTTCCATCACTATCCAACTAATCAAAACATTTTCCATAGCATGACTATACTAAGTTTCATACTACAAAGTTCTGGGTGGGGGATGGCTACACACTAATAGGAGCATAGCATAGTATAATATTCAGTAACAAGCCTATCATGCATACTACTGAAAACACTAAGTGCATAGTAGTAAAAAGTAGTAGGACTTTTATGGTGTCACTTGCCTTGGCCAACTGAAGAGTTGAAGTTACACTCTTCACAACACGTAAAGCTCTCCGTACAATCTAAACATAGAGATAACACAATCATAAACAAACAATTCAACAACATCATTGCATACAAAAGCAAACATGCACATCAAGGTCTTCACGAAACTTTGGTCGAGGTTCAACACTTAATTCATTATGCAAAAAGAATTAATGTGATTGGGTTTAGGGTTTTCCATTTTGTTTAAAAGTTGGTCGAGCAATTATGTATGAACATCATGGATGTCATATATAATTTGTTGTGGTGTTCTATGGGTTCTAGAAGGTTGATCTTTGATCAAAATGGTCACATAAGGCATTTTGTAAATGGTTTAACACATTTTAAAATAAGGATTTTTGCAACACAATCTTTTTAGAAAGATCTTAAACACAAACCTTAATAATTTGAGTTGACGAATGATTCTAAAATATGGGTTTTGTTCTCTCTGGTCAGAGGCAACTATTTGGGTCACTTTTCAAAAAGAAACCATATTAAAATAATTTATATGATTTAAATTCTATCCAAAATACTCCAATTGAGTATCTGGTTTTAAAATTGTTTTAAAAGTATTCAAAAATATTTCTAAAAGTAAATAAGCTATTCTACAGAACCTAAGGTTTCCAAAAATATTTTATTTGCCAATTTTGGACTTGTAAAATTAAAGTTATGCTAAATATACTTAAATCTCTCATTTGTAATTTGAATGATTTAAACTTCGTCAAAACAGAACACTAATAGTTCTAAAAGATTCTACAAGTCCAGAGCTTTTCAAAAATATAAAGTTTGCTAAATTTGGCCAAACCAATAAAAAGTTGTGATGGTTTGAAGTTGCAGGGGTTTTCTGCAAAACTGCTAAATTAAAACAAATCGGGATAATTCTCAGAAAATCCCGGGCTACGTGGCTGTTTCCTATTGGTCCGTACCGATTCGCTAAAATAATCTAATCTTGACCGTTCCCTACGGATCGGACGGCTTAGGGCTAGGGTTCTCACCGGGCGGCAATGGAGGTCGCCGGAGATGGCGTAGACGGCGGCGCAGCGCTCCGGTGATCGACGGCGTCGACGTTTCCGTGCTGCTCCGGCCTCGTGAGGAGGTCCGCGACGTGCAGCACAATGCGGCGAGGACGATGGTGAGGTCGTCGTCGTCGATCTCTTCCTGGGACGGCGGCGCGACGCGGATGGAGCGGTGCGGACGCCGGCGACGCGGCCGTGCTCGAATTCGTCGATGCCGCTGCAGAAAAATTCGAGGAAGGGGTCAGTGGGGTGCGCCATGACACGGGGAGAAGGATGGTGAGGGACTCGGGCTCCGGTGCTCGCTCACTTCGCCGGAAAGGGAGGAAGGCGGCGGCGGCAGTGGCGTACTCCGGCGAGCGATTTGGCGGCCTGGGGGCGCGGATGGTTCGGGGTGGGGGCAAATGGACGAGATGGTGCTGGGGATTTAAAGGCGGGGGTCGGGCGCTCCTGTGGGTCGTGGGCGAGTGGGGGGGAGCGCGCGAGGTGGAGGTGGTCGTGGGCGCAGCCATGGACGGTTGGGGAAGAAGACCCTGACAGGTGGGTCCCACCTGTCTGTGAGAGCGAGGACGCGCGTGGGCTGCGTTAGCTGCTGCGCGGGCGGTAGGTTAGGTTTTGGGCCGGCTCAGCTGGCCCGTTAACTTTGTTTTTTTTTTGTTCTGTTTTCTTTTTCTTTTCTGTTTTCTTATTTCTTTTATAACTTTTGTTTTACAAATCCAAATCCATTCAAACCCATTTCTATAGATTTGAAAAATCCAAACCTTTCTCTTAAAACCTTCCAATATACTTTTCCAAACATTTTTAAATTTGAAATTTCAAAATAATGTATAAAGGTTTTATGTATACCTTTATGTCATTTTCAAAATAGATTTCTATAACTTCCTTTTGAACACAAATTCAACCAAAGAAACATAGTAAGAGTAATATCATTCAACATGATAGACTCAACAAAACAATTTGGTTCATAGTATTTTTATTTACAAAGAGTTTGATAAAAACACATTAAATACAAATAATCATTTGAAGTATCAAATAGATGTTTTACTTTAAAATCCTTAAATCTTAAAAAAATAGGAGGTAAGGAATATTTAAAATATATTTCAAAATCAGATTTCAAAAATATTGTATAATTATTTTGTTAAATTTTGAAAATGGGTTTTAAGAAAATCATTTGTGGTTTTAAAGGAAATCAAGGAGATTTACCACAAATACATATTTTGAAAAAGACTTACCAAGAATCATTTCAAAATCATATGAAGAGTTAAAACCAATTTTTGAAAAAAAAATAGAGTATGTTCAAATAACCCAAAACCATTTATAAATAGGGATTATTAAGAAATTGGAAGTAATATATTGGATTCCACTTCAACTTCGTGTAATTTATTTTATTCAAACAAAAGTTTCAATTTTTAGTGATTTTTAAAACATTCCAAAAATCTGGGATGTTACAGACTACCACCCTTAAAAGGAATCTCGTCCCCGAGATTCGCAGAGGCTAGCAAAAAGGATCGGTTTGGGGTATCTGGGTGGCTACCACCCTTAAAAGGAACTTTTGTGGGTCGTCTAACTTTCTTGTTTTCTTGTGTCGAGGTGACTCTATAGGTCAGCTATATCTTTAGTTGTCTCAGTTATGCTTCATCCTCATGGGTTCACACATAAAGTATGTACTGACATTTTCAAATGAATGAGTGCTTGAACAATTAATTGATCTTGGACTTACTGTTCATATCTTCATGCCCATGGTATACTTCTTCCACATTCACATGATTCACATGTACCTTCTTGAATGGGTTTGGCTTAACTTGGTCTGCTTTCTTCTCTGGGCACTCATTGGAGTAGTGTCCCATTTTCTTACATGAGTAGCATTGCACCTGGCTGTTATCCTTTTTCTCCGAAGGGTTGTGGCGATGTTGTCCATGGTTGTTATTCTCTCCGTTGTGGTTGTCGAATCTATATCCTCCATTATGGTGATGGCCATGGTTGTGATGGCCATTTCCTCCATGTTGATGTCCATTGCCACCCTGTTGATGTCCATTGCTATCATGCTTGTGGAATCCTGAGTTACTACTGCCATCATGGAAACTACGCATTTTCTGAGGTGGTCCAGAGTTGTACTTCTCAGAGTTGTGCTTCCTTTTCCGGGTTTCAGCCTGCCTTTGCTTACTCTCCAAGATAGTGGCCTTGTCAAGTAGTGACTGGTAGTTGGGTGTGTAGACCACCGACAGTTGAATGGCTAACTCATCATTCAGACCATCCAAGAACTTCTCCCTTCTCTTGGCATCTGTGTCAACGTCATCTGGAGCATAGCGTGCTAGATTGTTGAATTCCTCTATGTACTCTGCAACTGTGTGGTTACCCTGTCGCAGGTTGCGGAATTCTCTCTTCTTCAAGCTCATCACACCAGTGGATATGTGTGCAGTGCGAAAACCTTCCTGAAATGACTCCCAAGTGACCTCCTCAATTGGGTGAGTGATCTGATAGTTGTCCCACCAGCTGGCTGCAGGTCCTTCCAAAAGATGTGCTGCAAATCTAACCTTCTCTTCATCAGTGCATCCAATGGTCACCAGATTCTTATTCACCGAGCGTAGCCAGTCATCAGCTACAACGGGTTCTGAGGCGCTAGTGAAGGTTGTTGGCCTCAGCCTCAGGAATCGGGTGAGCATGTCCACTTGAGGGGGTGGTGGTGGTGGGTTGTTGTTGTTGCTGTTGTTGTTATTGTTGTTCTCTAAGATCTGGGTCATCACTTGCACAAGCTGGGTCATGACTTGTTGTAGCCCATTGTTGTTGTTGTTCTCATTGTTCTCCTCATTGTTGTTGTTGTGGTTGTCACGTCGAGGAGGCATCTGTGGGTTTAGCATAGATGAGATAAAGATAGAGAGGTCTAAAGAGAAAATTCCTACCCACCAGTAGATCAAGGCAACTCATAACAACATACGACATCTAGCAAGCAACGCAATCAAACAATCCTTTCCTTAAAAAGCCAATCCTTTGATAAATTCGATTTAAACAACTAAGGTGGTTTGGAAAAACAAACGTATCAACATCGCCATTCCACAGGGGTTGGTATGGTCAATACACTAACGCAACGTTGTTTCGAATAAAACTAATTTGGGGTCCAATCTAAGGTAAACAGGGTGATACATTTCCTTGCCAACATGTTCTTCCTCCTTACTTCAATTCTCTTCACTTCATGGATGCAATCTGGGCATCCTTAGAACGAATCAGGTCTTCCTGATTGGAGAGTTCCAAAGCCATATTTACTATGTCAGTCTTCAACTGGTTCACAGTGGTCTTCAAGGCATTAGTACTCTCATTCTCCTTCTCAAGAAGATGGGTACACTGGGCTTGCAGTTCGAGAATTTGTGCCTCCTGGTGTTCAATCTTGGCTTCCAACTTCATGTTGTCAATATCAAGTTTCATTTTGTCTTCGATGAGAGCATCCTTCTCCAAATCCATCTCTTGTTTCTGTGCGTCGATTTCCTCTCCTATCTCCTTGAGTTCATCGAGGTACTTCTGGGTGTTGTGAAGCCTAAACGTAGTCTTTTTCCGAGACACTCGATAGCTTCCCAGGCTGCACTCCTTGCTGAATCAAAGAAGGAAGTTCGGACTATGGGATTGGTGTACATGCAGCATCCTTCGGTCTTGTGGTCATCGTCTTTGCTCTTGTATATGTGGAGTTGCACCCACCAGTACTCCTGACCTTCGCCCACAAAAGGGAAACCCTTGTACACTGCCTCACCTTCATAACCCAAGCTCTTCATGTTATCCTTTAGTACCCTTGGGAAATCAGTCTCGCAATGGAGAGTCATGGTCATCACCGGTCCTTTCTTGATGGATTCGATGAGGCTGGTCATCTAAAACAAAAGAAGATACTTTCAGAAGTTAGATACTAGACGAGAGTACAAGAAGAGGTACCATGAATTGTATATAAATTTTAGAAAACTGAATCAAAATAGATTTTCAATCCTATGGTCAAAACCTATTTCTATCCAAACCTAGGGTCACGAATCTACAGGCAACACAGTGCTCTGATACCATCTGTAGAACCCCCACCTTTTAACGAAGGTTGGGATTCCCCGTGTAACGTGCTAGTCCCTGGATCGACTTGCTAGCACACACAGTTTGAGATGCAATACCATAACATTGTATCAAAGTATATTACACGATGATCCAGAATTTAAAAGGTTCGATACAAGGTGCATAGCCGAAGGCTAGCTCAAACCAAAGTAAACACACAGCGGAAAGCAAATGATACAGTGAGCCCATCATCTTCATGTGCCACAGGCAAGCATGTTGGTTGTAGACTCGAAACCCTGTCGCAACCTCACTCATCGTCTGACGGACCTGCAACGGTGAGTTACAGCCCAACTATATGGGTCAGCACAATTGAATTGTGATGGCAAGATGACACTTATGTGGATATAAATGGCAACCTATATTCTACATGAATATTTGGCTAAGTGGAGTTTGAGGCTGGTTTGCATAAAGCCAGTTTCATCCTATCATTTGTAAAACAATTTTCATCTTAGACAAAGAGTACCACTGATTGACATCAGTGAACACCTTTGACAACTACTCACAACAAGCACCACCGATAGACATCAGTGAGCTCCCAAACCCTTGTTCACCCTCAAATTTTAATTTAGAAATTGGGATGAGGAGATCTTCAACAGCTTCCCGGTCTAGTTGCTCAAAATTGTCCATAACCGGGGACACGGCTAAGTATACTTAGTTTTAACTCTCGAGAGGGTGTGCACTTTCACCACAAGACCCAATCATTCCCTCCTCCATTGCAACCAATTATGAAATGGAAAAGAGAAGACTGAGACGAGATATTTCGGAAGAACTTTCCCATCCCATACCGGCCTGACGCGCTTCACCTATAAACCTCTACCACCACCTGTCAAGCCGGGATGAGTCCGCTCAACTTACTCCATCAAGACAGAGCCCATATGACATGTGGCTGCACTAGAAGCTACTGAACAAGGAGAGTCTACAATCTCTTTAAGCCTGGGTGACTTTCCACAATTGTGCACTTCCACCAAGGGCAAATTACCATAGACATGAACCATAGACATGGACCCCCTGAGTAGTCACCCACCATGGTTCTCCAACCAGCACCCAGGTAGTTCATTGATTAGTTATTAGTTTCCATCACTATCCAACTAATCAAAACATTTTCCATAGCATGACTATACTAAGTTTCATACTACAAAGTTCTGGGTGGGGGATGGCTACACACTAATAGGAGCATAGCATAGTATAATATTCAGTAACAAGCCTATCATGCATACTACTGAAAACACTAAGTGCATAGTAGTAAAAAGTAGTAGGACTTTTATGGTGTCACTTGCCTTGGCCAACTGAAGAGTTGAAGTTACACTCTTCACAACACGTAAAGCTCTCCGTACAATCTAAACATAGAGATAACACAATCATAAACAAACAATTCAACAACATCATTGCATACAAAAGCAAACATGCACATCAAGGTCTTCACGAAACTTTGGTCGAGGTTCAACACTTAATTCATTATGCAAAAAGAATTAATGTGATTGGGTTTAGGGTTTTCCATTTTGTTTAAAAGTTGGTCGAGCAATTATGTATGAACATCATGGATGTCATATATAATTTGTTGTGGTGTTCTATGGGTTCTAGAAGGTTGATCTTTGATCAAAATGGTCACATAAGGCATTTTGTAAATGGTTTAACACATTTTAAAATAAGGATTTTTGCAACACAATCTTTTTAGAAAGATCTTAAACACAAACCTTAATAATTTGAGTTGACGAATGATTCTAAAATATGGGTTTTGTTCTCTCTGGTCAGAGGCAACTATTTGGGTCACTTTTCAAAAAGAAACCATATTAAAATAATTTATATGATTTAAATTCTATCCAAAATACTCCAATTGAGTATCTGGTTTTAAAATTGTTTTAAAAGTATTCAAAAATATTTCTAAAAGTAACTAAGCTATTCTACAGAACCTAAGGTTTCCAAAAATATTTTATTTGCAAATTTTGGACTTGTAAAATTAAAGTTATGCTAAATATACTTAAATCTCTCATTTGTAATTTGAATGATTTAAACTTCGCAAAACAGAACACTAATAGTTCTAAAAGATTCTACAAGTCCAGAGCTTTTCAAAAATATAAAGTTTGCTAAATTTGGCCAAACCAATAAAAAGTTGTGATGGTTTGAAGTTGCAGGGGTTTTCTGCAAAACTGCTAAATTAAAACAAATCGGGATAATTCTCAGAAAATCCCGGGCTACGTGGCTGTTTCCTATTGGTCCGTACCGATTCGCTAAAATAATCTAATCTTGACCGTTCCCTACGGATCGGACGGCTCAGGGCTAGGGTTCTCACCGGGCGGCAATGGAGGTCGCCGGAGATGGCGTAGACGGCGGCGCAGCGCTCCGGTGATCGACGGCGTCGACGTTTCCGTGCTGCTCCGGCCTCGTGAGGAGGTCCGCGACGTGCAGCACAACGCGGCGAGGACGATGGTGAGGTCGTCGACGTCGATCTCTTCCTGGGACGGCGGCGCGACGCGGATGGAGCGGTGCGGACGCCGGCGACGCGGCCGTGCTCGAATTCGTCGATGCCGCTGCAGAAAAATTCGAGGAAGGGGTCAGTGGGGTGCGCCATGACACGGGGAGAAGGATGGTGAGGGACTCGGGCTCCGGTGCTCGCTCACTTCGCCGGAAAGGGAGGAAGGCGGCGGCGGGAGTGGCGTACTCCGGCGAGCGATTTGGCGGCCTGGGGGCGCGGATGGTTCGGGGGTGGGGGCAAATGGACGAGATGGTGCTGGGGATTTAAAGGCGGGGGTCGGGGCGCTCCTGCGGGTCGTGGGCGAGTGGGGGGGAGCGCGCGAGGTGGAGGTGGTCGTGGGCGCAGCCATGGACGGTTGGGGAAGAAGACCCTGACAGGTGGGTCCCACCTGTCTGTGAGAGCGAGGACGCGCGTGGGCTGCGTTAGCTGCTGCGCGGGCGGTAGGTTAGGTTTTGGGCCGGCTCAGCTGGCCCGTTAACTTTGTTTTTTTTTTGTTCTGTTTTCTTTTTCTTTTCTGTTTTCTTATTTCTTTTATAACTTTTGTTTTACAAATCCAAATCCATTCAAACCCATTTCTATAGATTTGAAAAATCCAAACCTTTCTCTTAAAACCTTCCAATATACTTTTCCAAACATTTTTAAATTTGAAATTTCAAAATAATGTATAAAGGTTTTATGTATACCTTTATGTCATTTTCAAAATAGATTTCTATAACTTCCTTTTGAACACAAATTCAACCAAAGAAACATAGTAAGAGTAATATCATTCAACATGATAGACTCAACAAAACAATTTGGTTCATAGTATTTTTATTTACAAAGAGTTTGATAAAAACACATTAAATACAAATAATCATTTGAAGTATCAAATAGATGTTTTACTTTAAAATCCTTAAATCTTAAAAAAATAGGAGGTAAGGAATATTTAAAATATATTTCAAAATCAGATTTCAAAAATATTGTATAATTATTTTGTTAAATTTTGAAAATGGGTTTTAAGAAAATCATTTGTGGTTTTAAAGGAAATCAAGGAGATTTACCACAAATACATATTTTGAAAAAGACTTACCAAGAATCATTTCAAAATCATATGAAGAGTTAAAACCAATTTTTGAAAAAATAGAGTATGTTCAAATAACCCAAAACCATTTATAAATAGGGATTATTAAGAAATTGGAAGTAATATATTGGATTCCACTTCAACTTCGTGTAATTTATTTTATTCAAACAAAAGTTTCAATTTTTAGTGATTTTTAAAACATTCCAAAAATCTGGGATGTTACAGACTACCACCCTTAAAAGGAATCTCGTCCCCGAGATTCGCAGAGGCTAGCAAAAAGGATCGGTTTGGGGTATCTGGGTGGCTACCACCCTTAAAAGGAACTTTTGTGGGTCGTCTAACTTTCTTGTTTTCTTGTGTCGAGGTGACTCTATAGGTCAGCTATATCTTTAGTTGTCTCAGTTATGCTTCATCCTCATGGGTTCACACATAAAGTATGTACTGACATTTTCAAATGAATGAGTGCTTGAACAATTAATTGATCTTGGACTTACTGTTCATATCTTCATGCCCATGGTATACTTCTTCCACATTCACATGATTCACATGTACCTTCTTGAATGGGTTTGGCTTAACTTGGTCTGCTTTCTTCTCTGGGCACTCATTGGAGTAGTGTCCCATTTTCTTACATGAGTAGCATTGCACCTGGCTGTTATCCTTTTTCTCCGAAGGGTTGTGGCGATGTTGTCCATGGTTGTTATTCTCTCCGTTGTGGTTGTCGAATCTATATCCTCCATTATGGTGATGGCCATGGTTGTGATGGCCATTTCCTCCATGTTGATGTCCATTGCCACCCTGTTGATGTCCATTGCTATCATGCTTGTGGAATCCTGAGTTACTACTGCCATCATGGAAACTACGCATTTTCTGAGGTGGTCCAGAGTTGTACTTCTCAGAGTTGTGCTTCCTTTTCCGGGTTTCAGCCTGCCTTTGCTTACTCTCCAAGATAGTGGCCTTGTCAAGTAGTGACTGGTAGTTGGGTGTGTAGACCACCGACAGTTGAATGGCTAACTCATCATTCAGACCATCCAAGAACTTCTCCCTTCTCTTGGCATCTGTGTCAACGTCATCTGGAGCATAGCGTGCTAGATTGTTGAATTCCTCTATGTACTCTGCAACTGTGTGGTTACCCTGTCGCAGGTTGCGGAATTCTCTCTTCTTCAAGCTCATCACACCAGTGGATATGTGTGCAGTGCGAAAACCTTCCTGAAATGACTCCCAAGTGACCTCCTCAATTGGGTGAGTGATCTGATAGTTGTCCCACCAGCTGGCTGCAGGTCCTTCCAAAAGATGTGCTGCAAATCTAACCTTCTCTTCATCAGTGCATCCAATGGTCACCAGATTCTTATTCACCGAGCGTAGCCAGTCATCAGCTACAACGGGTTCTGAGGCGCTAGTGAAGGTTGTTGGCCTCAGCCTCAGGAATCGGGTGAGCATGTCCACTTGAGGGGGTGGTGGTGGTGGGTTGTTGTTGTTGCTGTTGTTGTTATTGTTGTTCTCTAAGATCTGGGTCATCACTTGCACAAGCTGGGTCATGACTTGTTGTAGCCCATTGTTGTTGTTGTTCTCATTGTTCTCCTCATTGTTGTTGTTGTGGTTGTCACGTCGAGGAGGCATCTGTGGGTTTAGCATAGATGAGATAAAGATAGAGAGGTCTAAAGAGAAAATTCCTACCCACCAGTAGATCAAGGCAACTCATAACAACATACGACATCTAGCAAGCAACGCAATCAAACAATCCTTTCCTTAAAAAGCCAATCCTTTGATAAATTCGATTTAAACAACTAAGGTGGTTTGGAAAAACAAACGTATCAACATCGCCATTCCACAGGGGTTGGTATGGTCAATACACTAACGCAACGTTGTTTCGAATAAAACTAATTTGGGGTCCAATCTAAGGTAAACAGGGTGATACATTTCCTTGCCAACATGTTCTTCCTCCTTACTTCAATTCTCTTCACTTCATGGATGCAATCTGGGCATCCTTAGAACGAATCAGGTCTTCCTGATTGGAGAGTTCCAAAGCCATATTTACTATGTCAGTCTTCAACTGGTTCACAGTGGTCTTCAAGGCATTAGTACTCTCATTCTCCTTCTCAAGAAGATGGGTACACTGGGCTTGCAGTTCGAGAATTTGTGCCTCCTGGTGTTCAATCTTGGCTTCCAACTTCATGTTGTCAATATCAAGTTTCATTTTGTCTTCGATGAGAGCATCCTTCTCCAAATCCATCTCTTGTTTCTGTGCGTCGATTTCCTCTCCTATCTCCTTGAGTTCATCGAGGTACTTCTGGGTGTTGTGAAGCCTAAACCGTAGTCTTTTTCCGAGACACTCGATAGCTTCCCAGGCTGCACTCCTTGCTGAATCAAAGAAGGAAGTTCGGACTATGGGATTGGTGTACATGCAGCATCCTTCGGTCTTGTGGTCATCGTCTTTGCTCTTGTATATGTGGAGTTGCACCCACCAGTACTCCTGACCTTCGCCCACAAAAGGGAAACCCTTGTACACTGCCTCACCTTCATAACCCAAGCTCTTCATGTTATCCTTTAGTACCCTTGGGAAATCAGTCTCGCAATGGAGAGTCATGGTCATCACCGGTCCTTTCTTGATGGATTCGATGAGGCTGGTCATCTAAAACAAAAGAAGATACTTTCAGAAGTTAGATACTAGACGAGAGTACAAGAAGAGGTACCATGAATTGTATATAAATTTTAGAAAACTGAATCAAAATAGATTTTCAATCCTATGGTCAAAACCTATTTCTATCCAAACCTAGGGTCACGAATCTACAGGCAACACAGTGCTCTGATACCATCTGTAGAACCCCCACCTTTTAACGAAGGTTGGGATTCCCCGTGTAACGTGCTAGTCCCTGGATCGACTTGCTAGCACACACAGTTTGAGATGCAATACCATAACATTGTATCAAAGTATATTACACGATGATCCAGAATTTAAAAGGTTCGATACAAGGTGCATAGCCGAAGGCTAGCTCAAACCAAAGTAAACACACAGCGGAAAGCAAATGATACAGTGAGCCCATCATCTTCATGTGCCACAGGCAAGCATGTTGGTTGTAGACTCGAAACCCTGTCGCAACCTCACTCATCGTCTGACGGACCTGCAACGGTGAGTTACAGCCCAACTATATGGGTCAGCACAATTGAATTGTGATGGCAAGATGACACTTATGTGGATATAAATGGCAACCTATATTCTACATGAATATTTGGCTAAGTGGAGTTTGAGGCTGGTTTGCATAAAGCCAGTTTCATCCTATCATTTGTAAAACAATTTTCATCTTAGACAAAGAGTACCACTGATTGACATCAGTGAACACCTTTGACAACTACTCACAACAAGCACCACCGATAGACATCAGTGAGCTCCCAAACCCTTGTTCACCCTCAAATTTTAATTTAGAAATTGGGATGAGGAGATCTTCAACAGCTTCCCGGTCTAGTTGCTCAAAATTGTCCATAACCGGGGACACGGCTAAGTATACTTAGTTTTAACTCTCGAGAGGGTGTGCACTTTCACCACAAGACCCAATCATTCCCTCCTCCATTGCAACCAATTATGAAATGGAAAAGAGAAGACTGAGACGAGATATTTCGGAAGAACTTTCCCATCCCATACCGGCCTGACGCGCTTCACCTATAAACCTCTACCACCACCTGTCAAGCCGGGATGAGTCCGCTCAACTTACTCCATCAAGACAGAGCCCATATGACATGTGGCTGCACTAGAAGCTACTGAACAAGGAGAGTCTACAATCTCTTTAAGCCTGGGTGACTTTCCACAATTGTGCACTTCCACCAAGGGCAAATTACCATAGACATGAACCATAGACATGGACCCCCTGAGTAGTCACCCACCATGGTTCTCCAACCAGCACCCAGGTAGTTCATTGATTAGTTATTAGTTTCCATCACTATCCAACTAATCAAAACATTTTCCATAGCATGACTATACTAAGTTTCATACTACAAAGTTCTGGGTGGGGGATGGCTACACACTAATAGGAGCATAGCATAGTATAATATTCAGTAACAAGCCTATCATGCATACTACTGAAAACACTAAGTGCATAGTAGTAAAAAGTAGTAGGACTTTTATGGTGTCACTTGCCTTGGCCAACTGAAGAGTTGAAGTTACACTCTTCACAACACGTAAAGCTCTCCGTACAATCTAAACATAGAGATAACACAATCATAAACAAACAATTCAACAACATCATTGCATACAAAAGCAAACATGCACATCAAGGTCTTCACGAAACTTTGGTCGAGGTTCAACACTTAATTCATTATGCAAAAAGAATTAATGTGATTGGGTTTAGGGTTTTCCATTTTGTTTAAAAGTTGGTCGAGCAATTATGTATGAACATCATGGATGTCATATATAATTTGTTGTGGTGTTCTATGGGTTCTAGAAGGTTGATCTTTGATCAAAATGGTCACATAAGGCATTTTGTAAATGGTTTAACACATTTTAAAATAAGGATTTTTGCAACACAATCTTTTTAGAAAGATCTTAAACACAAACCTTAATAATTTGAGTTGACGAATGATTCTAAAATATGGGTTTTGTTCTCTCTGGTCAGAGGCAACTATTTGGGTCACTTTTCAAAAAGAAACCATATTAAAATAATTTATATGATTTAAATTCTATCCAAAATACTCCAATTGAGTATCTGGTTTTAAAATTGTTTTAAAAGTATTCAAAAATATTTCTAAAAGTAACTAAGCTATTCTACAGAACCTAAGGTTTCCAAAAATATTTTATTTGCAAATTTTGGACTTGTAAAATTAAAGTTATGCTAAATATACTTAAATCTCTCATTTGTAATTTGAATGATTTAAACTTCGGCAAAACAGAACACTAATAGTTCTAAAAGATTCTACAAGTCCAGAGCTTTTCAAAAATATAAAGTTTGCTAAATTTGGCCAAACCAATAAAAAGTTGTGATGGTTTGAAGTTGCAGGGGTTTTCTGCAAAACTGCTAAATTAAAACAAATCGGGATAATTCTCAGAAAATCCCGGGCTACGTGGCTGTTTCCTATTGGTCCGTACCGATTCGCTAAAATAATCTAATCTTGACCGTTCCCTACGGATCGGACGGCTCAGGGCTAGGGTTCTCACCGGGCGGCAATGGAGGTCGCCGGAGATGGCGTAGACGGCGGCGCAGCGCTCCGGTGATCGACGGCGTCGACGTTTCCGTGCTGCTCCGGCCTCGTGAGGAGGTCCGCGACGTGCAGCACAACGCGGCGAGGACGATGGTGAGGTCGTCGTCGTCGATCTCTTCCTGGGACGGCGGCGCGACGCGGATGGAGCGGTGCGGACGCCGGCGACGCGGCCGTGCTCGAATTCGTCGATGCCGCTGCAGAAAAATTCGAGGAAGGGGTCAGTGGGGTGCGCCATGACACGGGGAGAAGGATGGTGAGGGACTCGGGCTCCGGTGCTCGCTCACTTCGCCGGAAAGGGAGGAAGGCGGCGGCGGCAGTGGCGTACTCCGGCGAGCGATTTCGCGGCCTGGGGGCGCGGATGGTTCGGGGGTGGGGGCAAATGGACGAGATGGTGCTGGGGATTTAAAGGCGGGGGTCGGGGCGCTCCTGCGGGTCGTGGGCGAGTGGGGGGGAGCGCGCGAGGTGGAGGTGGTCGTGGGCGCAGCCATGGACGGTTGGGGAAGAAGACCCTGACAGGTGGGTCCCACCTGTCTGTGAGAGCGAGGACGCGCGTGGGCTGCGTTAGCTGCTGCGCGGGCGGTAGGTTAGGTTTTGGGCCGGCTCAGCTGGCCCGTTAACTTTGTTTTTTTTTGTTCTGTTTTCTTTTTCTTTTCTGTTTTCTTATTTCTTTTATAACTTTTGTTTTACAAATCCAAATCCATTCAAACCCATTTCTATAGATTTGAAAAATCCAAACCTTTCTCTTAAAACCTTCCAATATACTTTTCCAAACATTTTTAAATTTGAAATTTCAAAATAATGTATAAAGGTTTTATGTATACCTTTATGTCATTTTCAAAATAGATTTCTATAACTTCCTTTTGAACACAAATTCAACCAAAGAAACATAGTAAGAGTAATATCATTCAACATGATAGACTCAACAAAACAATTTGGTTCATAGTATTTTTATTTACAAAGAGTTTGATAAAAACACATTAAATACAAATAATCATTTGAAGTATCAAATAGATGTTTTACTTTAAAATCCTTAAATCTTAAAAAAATAGGAGGTAAGGAATATTTAAAATATATTTCAAAATCAGATTTCAAAAATATTGTATAATTATTTTGTTAAATTTTGAAAATGGGTTTTAAGAAAATCATTTGTGGTTTTAAAGGAAATCAAGGAGATTTACCACAAATACATATTTTGAAAAAGACTTACCAAGAATCATTTCAAAATCATATGAAGAGTTAAAACCAATTTTTGAAAAAAAAATAGAGTATGTTCAAATAACCCAAAACCATTTATAAATAGGGATTATTAAGAAATTGGAAGTAATATATTGGATTCCACTTCAACTTCGTGTAATTTATTTTATTCAAACAAAAGTTTCAATTTTTAGTGATTTTTAAAACATTCCAAAAATCTGGGATGTTACACCATGCAGCATTTCTTATCAGGTTTGAGTGTTAGTATCAAGCGAATTGTGCGTCATCACCAATATGGAGATGTACAAGATTTATTGCATCAAGCACGTGAGGCTGAATTACAGTTGGCCGAAGATGCCAAGTATGCGCCTCGTTCTTCCTATGGCCGAGGTAGTTTTACACCACGGACTACACCTAGTGCTGTGACGCCTAGTTCTATTCCTAGTTTTCGTGGTACTGCACCCTCCAAATCAGTTTCGGTTGCCCCTCCTGCTAAACCATCCCCGCAGCCTGCAGAGAGTGGTACGGATTCTACTAATTCCACAGCCCGCACACGTGATAAGAACTGCCATACGTGTGGAGGCAAGGGTCACTTCAAGCGTGAATGTCCAAATAAAAAGGTGATGTTGACCAATGAGGATACAGGAGAATATGAGAGTGGTGATGAGGCTGATCCGAATTTTGAACTTGTGGAGGAAGGCGAGGATCGTTTGCATTATGCGTATGCTACACGATTGCCATCCATTGTTTGCACACCTAGAAAATTGAGTGTTACACCTTGTCCTGCGGAACAGCGCTGCAATTTGTTTCAAACAAGAGCTGTTGTTGGTAATGGTAGGTCGTGCAAAGTGATCATTGATGGTGGCAGCTGCCACAATTTGGCTAGTAAAGAGCTTTGTCAAAAACTGAATCTGAAATATTTGCCGCACCCACACCCATACTACATCCAGTGGTTGAGAGATAGTGGGGAGATGAAGATCAATCACATAGTGCGCATCGAGTTTCAGATTGGCCCATATAAGGACACCGTGGAGTGTGATGTAGTTCCAATGACGGTGTGCCATTTGTTGTTGGGACGTCCCTGGCAGTATGATCGTGATGTACGTCACAATGGGAGAACCAACACTTACCAGCTCAATTGGGAAGGCAAGGAGATTCTTTTGCAACTTTGACACCACAAGATATTGTAAATGACTCTCATCAAAAGGTTGAGGTTCACCGTGAGGATGAGCGTGAGAGATTAGCTAGTAGAGAGACTCCACCTTCGGTGAGTGAGAGCCACAAGCCAAATTCGAGTGGTAAAAAGAAAAGTGAGGGAGAGAAAAAGTTAGTCATGTTAGCCACCAAATCTGATTTGAGAGAGTTTAGTGAGGATCCTACTCTAGTACCTCTTGTACTTATGTGCAAGGGCAAAATTCTAGTTTCTAATGACATGACCCCTATTCCTCTTGGTGTTTCTAATGTGTTACAGGATTTCGAGGACGTTTTTCCCGACGCGGTACCGGCTGGTTTGCCACCTTTGCGAGGCATAGAACATCAAATTGATCTGATTCCAGGAGCTTCTTTGCCGAACCGAGCCCCTACCGTACCAATCCTGACGAGACGAAGGAAATTCAGCGACAAGTACAAGAACTTCTGGACAAAGGGTATATTCGTGTAAGCTTAAGTCCTTGTGCTGTTCCTGTTATTTTAGTTCCTAAGAAAGATGGTACATGGCGCATGTGTGTAGATTGTAGAGCAATTAATAACATCACTAGTCATTATCGTCACCCTATTCCACGCTTGGATGACATGTTAGATGAATTAATGGTGCTGCTATTTTCTCTAAAATTGATTTGCGTAGTGGTTATCATCAAATTAGGATGAAAGAAGGAGATGAATGGAAAACTGCCTTTAAAACAAAATTCGGTTTATATGAGTGGTTAGTGATGCCTTTTGGTTTAAGTAATGCACCTAGTACTTTCATGCGATTAATGAATCATGTTTTGAGGCATTTCATTGGAAAATTTGTGGTAGTATATTTTGATGACATATTAATTTATAGCCACAACGAAACTGAACATATTGCTCATATTCGACAAGTTTTGCAAGTGCTGCGTGACAATAAGCTTTATGGTAATCTTAAAAATGCGCATTTTGCAAAGACAAGGTCTTTCTAGGATTTGTTGTTTCTAAGCATGGGGTCGAGGTAGATGAATCTAAAATTGAAGCAATTAAAAATTGGCCTACCCCCATGAATCTGAGTCAATTACGAAGCTTTCTTGGTCTTGCTGGTTTTTATAGACGCTTTGTGCGAGACTTTAGCACTATTGCTGCAGCCTTGAATGATCTTACTAAAAAAGGTGTTGCATTTGTCTGGGGCGCTGCCCAAGATGCTGCATTTGATGAATAGAAACGTTGTTTGATTTCTGCACCTTTGCTTATGCTTCCTAATTTCAATAAGAAATTTGATGTTGAATGTGATGCTAGTGGCATTGGAATAGGAGGTGTGTCGATGCAAGAGGGAAAACCAATTGCATATTTTTCTGAAAAATTGAATGGTGCACAATTGAACTATCTTGTTTATGATAAAGAATTGCATGCGCTTGTTCGTGCTCTTGAGGTTCGGCAACATTATATGTCGCCAAAAGAATTTATCATACATTCTGATCATGAGGCTTTGAAATTTTTGAAGTGCCAAAATAATCTTAATAAACGTCATGCTAAATGGGTTGAATTCATTGAATCTTTCCCATACATTATTAAGTATAAGAAGGGTCAAGAAAACGTTGTTGCTGATGCACTCTCTAGGAAATACATGCTTTAGACACACCTTGATGTTCAAGTTCCGGGTTTAGAGAGTTTGCGTGATTTATATGCTAATGATACTGATTTTTCCATGCCTTTTGCTAAGTGTTCTGATGTGAAAGCTTGGGAAAAATACCATATGCATGATGGATACTTGTTTAGAGCTAACAAATTATGTGTACCAGAATCATCTCTGCGTTTGTTGTTATTGCAGGAATCACATGGCGGCGGCTTGATGGGACACTTTGGACGTGAGAAGACGTTGCTGATGTTGGCTGATCACTTTTATTGGCCACGAATGAGGCGTGATGTGGACAGGTTTGTTAAGCGTTGTATCACTTGCAACAAGGCAAAGTCCAAACTGAAGCCTCATTGTTTGTATACTCCTCTTCCTGCACCTACAACTCCATGGGAGGACATAAGCATGGATTTCGTGTTAGGCTTGCCTAGAACCAGGAGATGACATGATTCGATTTTTGTGGTAGTGGATCGTTTTTCTAAGATGTCACATTTTATTGCCTGCCACAAAAGCGACGATGCGTCGCATATTGCTAACCTGTTTTTCAGGGAGATCGTGCGCATACATGGTGTACCCAAGACGATCGTTTTTTACCGTAATGTGAAGTTCATGAGCTACTTCTGGAAGACACTTTGGGGCAAGCTGGGAACGAAGCTGCTGTTTAGTACCACTTGTCATCCCCAAACTGATGGTCGGACGGAGGTGGTGAACCGCACACTTTCGGCGTTGCTGTGGACAATGGTCAAGAAAAATCTGCGCGTGTGGGAGGAGTGTTTGCCGCATGTGGAGTTTGCATATAACAGGGCGGTACACTCGACCACGCAATTGTGTCCGTTTGAGGTGGTCTATGGTTTTAAACCCATTACACCACTTGATTTGCTGCCGCTTCCAATTCAAGAACGTGTCAACATGGAGGCACTGAAGCGAGCAGATTTTCTAAGGAAAATACATGAGAGAACTAAAGAAGCTATCGAGAAGAAAGGGAAGTACAATGCTGATCGTGTTAACAAGAAAAGAAAGGAGGTGATTTTTCAGCCCGGCGACATGGTTTGGGTGCACTTTCGCAAGGACAGATTTCCTGTTCAGCGCAAGTCTAAATTGATGCCACGTGGTGATGGTCCTTTCAAGGTTCTTGCCAAGATAAATGATAATGCATACAAGATAGATCTTCCTACAACTGAGTTTGGCGTGAGTAATATGTTTAATGTTGCTGATTTGACGCCATTTGCTGGAGAAGACCTGACGCGTCGAGGACGACGCCTTTTCAAGGGGGGGGGAGGATGATGAGGACATCCCTAGTTCTTTACCATCTTCTCCTATTAATGATGTTGCTGTACAAGACAAAGCTAATGAAGTAAGGATTGGACCAATGACAAGGGCTCGAACCAAGTTACTTGAGCAATAGGTGAACTCACTCTTAGTTGAATATGATGTTTGTGTTAATGAGAATTTTATACTGCCTAAGTCTATGCATTTATGTATGATCAGGTTTGTTAATAACACAAGCATTGGAGGAGGAGACGAGCTACAGCAAGGAGAAGGACATCCACTCATTTCCAATATCAGCAAGTGCGCGAGGAGGAGAGGGAGGCCGGCGCACCAGGGCAATGAAGGAAATCGCACATTTGCACGTCAGGGGGATCAAGTGGCGCACTAGGACATAATGAAGATGATATTAGTCTAAGGTGCAACGCAAGAGGCCTGCGTGCCATGTTTAGGCCGAACCCGCCATGGGTCGGTTTGTATCAGTCTGAGTCGAACAAGGTTTGGGTTCAGGCCCGAATTGAGTCCTAGTTTCGGCCAGCCCCTTTAAATAGCCAAGGGCAGCGCCATAGAGAGGTAGACCACGTTTAAAGATAAACCCTAGATCGAATTGCTTGAAGCTTTCATCTATTTTCGAGTTCCTCTGTGTTGCGCTCAGGAATGCAACCTCTCCACTGTGTTGCGCTCTGGAGATTATCGTTACCAAAGTTTGAGTGTGATATGTTGTTCCACTGGGAATTAGTAGATTGCAAAAACCGCTTCGTGGTCGGCGGCTACGTTGCAACTAGTGTGAGGTGTTGCGAATATCCATTGGGTTGAAGAGCTGTTGCATTGGGAACAAGGGAGCAGCCGGAGAGTTCGTCGGAATCTCGCAAGTTCTCTTTCCCCATCATCCATCTATCCACCGCTCACTGAGAAGATCGGGCCTCCCCCATATCACTTACCTTTCTTGTATTTGATTACAAAGGTAAAAGAGTCAATGAACTCAGCCCACTTAGCATGTCTTTTTTTCAAATTTGTTTGACTTTTCCAATATTTCAAGGATTCATGGTCGGAATGAATGACAAACTCCTTAGGACGAAGGTAGTGTTGCCACACATCCAAAACACGAACCAAAGCAAACAATTCTTTGTCATAAATGGAATAATTCAAATGAGCTCCATCTAGTTTCTCACTGTGGTATGCAATGGGTCTACCATTTTGCATAAGCACTCCACCAATGCCCAATCCACTTGCATCACATTCAATCTCAAATGTCTTAGAGAAAGGAGTGGTGCTTCGGTTAACAACCGTTTGAGCTCATTGAAGGCAAAATCATGTGCGTTGCCCCAAATGAAAGGTACATTTTTCTTTGTAAGTTCATGGAGAGGGCAAGCAATTGTGGAAAAATCCTTGATGAACCGGCGGTAAAATCCGGCAAAACGAAGAAAACGTCTCAATTCTTCTAGTGACATCGGAAAAGGCCAAGTCCGAATTGCTTATATCTTTCCTTCATCAACTTCAACTCCATCCGAAGAGACAACAAAACCCAAGAAAACAAGCTTTTTGGTGGCAAATGTGCACTTTGAAAGATTGGCATAAAGCTTTTCATTGCGAAGAACAAATAAAACTTGAGCAACATGAGAAGTGTGCTCTTACAAAGATTTGCTATAGATAAGGATGTCGTCAAAGTATACTGTCGTGTCTCGTTGCACGGACACCGGGAGTATAGGATACCCCCTTTTAGGTTCGGCACGGGGCGCGAAGGAGGCTGAGAATCGTCTTCTGGGCGGAGTCTAGATCAAGCTCTCCTCTCCACGATCAAAGCATGCAACCAAAGGGACACAAAGAGCTACCCAGGTTCAGGCCGCCCGGAGGCTAAAAGCCCTACTCCTGCATGTCTGGATTGATGAGTTCTTCATAGTGTGGCTTACAATGGAACCTCCCGGTCAGGGTACCCGGAAGGGTTTTGGCTGGAGGTAGAAGAAGGACAGATCCTGACCCGGAGGAGATCACCTTCCTCTCTACCTGCGGTTCTAGCTTGTGTTCGTCCTTGGTTCGACCTCTCCTCCTCCGTGCCTTGGTCCTCCTTTTATAGGCTAAGGGGTTGCCACAGGGTCACGTGAGGGGGTGAGGGACCTTCGGGGTGAAGGACCCTCCTCATCTAGTTTAGGGGGAGACGTGGCCTCTCCTCAGCCTAGCGTCTCCTTTGGGTTAGGTGGGAGCGTCCGCCTTGGGGTGGACAGGAGCTGACACCACCACGGGACGTGCTTCCCGCCCGCGCTGCCTTCGCCTTGCTTCCCAAGTCTTCTGCGGTGAGGTGGAGTGCTTATCCACAGGACGTAGGGAAGTACCCGAGAGGGAGCCTGGCCTCCTGCCGGGAACTCGGGCTCTCGGGTCCTTCCTGGCCTTCTTGCTTGATTCGGGGACCCGGAAGGTCCCCAGGACCGGAGCCCTTAGTCGACGTAGGCCATGCGTGTCTTGACGGTGAACCCGCCAGCTTGACTTGAGTCTTGGTCTTGTCCATCTTCATCTTGGGCCCACATGGGGTGGACCCACTTTGGCAGTACTAGGGGAACCCCATGTTCCACTGTTGCGACAGTAGCCCCCGGGCATGGTCCCGGCGGCTCTTGCTCCAGCTGCCGGGGCCATGGCCTAAAGATAGGTCAAAGTGGGTCCCGGGCACCTGGTCTTCCTGCTCTGCTTCACTGATGGCCTTGAAGGTCTTGGAGTTACTCCGCTCGGGGGAATAACTGCGGGGGCCCCCTCGATTCCCACTAACGGAAGAACCGAGGAGACGCTTGACAGAGGCACCGCCGTGGCTATAAAAGCGAGGCGCACCCCTGGCCTTTTCGTTCATCTTCTTCCTTAGTCCAACTCCAGGCCTCCCACAAGCTGCCAGCGCCAATGGCGAGAGCGAGGAGAGGAGTTGGGCGCCCTCGTACTTCTTCAGCTGCTGCGGAGAGTGGCCCCTCCACTCGTGGTCGAGCTGTTCCGCGAGGTCGTGGGATTCGCGGTCGCGGCGGCCGTGGAGGCCGCGGCACCGCTGCTCCCCTTCCTAGGAGCATGGTTCATACCAGCTTCGCGCCGTTCGAGTTCGTCGTGGATCTGAACCGCAGGCCTCGCAGCCGGCTTCTCCTGCCGGATTCCTTCGCGATGGCGACGGAGGACATCGGACCCTCCGGCTTCTGGCTGCAGGTGGAAGGCTGCCCCAATGGCCCCTCCTGGGCCATGGCGGAGCGCACCACTGAAGGCGCCATGCTTCTGGGTCCGGGGTGGAAGTCGTTCTCCCGTGCCCGCCGCCTGTCCAGGGGGCAGTGCTTGGTGTTCCGGTACGACGGAGATGCTACGCTCTCCGTGAAGATCTTCGGTGTCGATGGCGGACGCGTGGAGTGCTGCATGGAGAGCAGCAGCGGCAGCTCGAGCTCCTACGACGAGGATGAAGATGAGGAAAACTCATCTGACATCAAGGTCGAGGGGAGCTCGTCTTCCTGAAGGCGAGGAGCTTCGGACGGGCGCCATGGAGATCTCGTTGACCTCCTCCTTGGCGGCCTTGACGTCGTACTTCTGGAAGTAGCGTCTTCCATTGTACGGCGGTGCTCCTTGTTCGGCGGGAGCCAACCTTTTTGTTGTAAAAAAGATCGTCCCCTTGTAGTCCTTGTAAATGAAGAAGATCTTGTTTTCCTCCTTGTCTTCGTGTCGCGTCCGTGTGAATGAGAACGAGTTTTTTGCAAAACGCGCTCCCATTACTGCAGCCGTAGCGTCAAGGGGTAGGTGGAGCAGGGAGGCCTATAAAAGACCATCCAGACTCCACCCCTTCGCCACATCTTCTCGCCTTGCTCCGCTCCTCTTCTTCCTTTGCCTCCCCTCGTCCCGCAGAACAATGTCCGGCGAAGCAGAGAGGGCCTTGTCCGATGTGTCGACGGCGGAGTCCGTCTTTCGAGGAGCGGCGGAGGCACCCAGCGAAGCTGGAGCCCGAGCCACTGACGGCGAGGTTGCGTCCCGTTCTTCTGCTGCCCAGAATGTTGCTCGCCTGGCGGCCGTCTCTGGTCCTGTTGCCCAAGAAGAGGCAAGGATTAGGGCAGTAAGGAGGACGCACCTGTGGTCCATCCTGAAGGAAAGGACTGCCGGTATTCCGGAGCTGTCCTTGGTTGTGGCTGAACTCGAGGCCATTGAGCAGGTTCACTGTTGCTCTTCTCCATTTTTCCGCCTTTTCTTCTTGGATGACCTCGATCTTGATCTGGACTTTTGCAGGCCGAGAGTCAGTCCGTAGGCGAACTGGCGGACGGAATCTTCCGTCTCTTTGGCCCTGGAGCGCCCTGGTCGGCAGAAGGGGTCGAGCTCTTCGACGCGCCTGACAAGATTCTGCACGCGTGTTATCTTTTCACCCAGGCGTCCCCGGAAGAAAAGAGTGCACCCGGCAGGCAATAAAACAGAAAGACAGAGCTGCACAGCCAGGAGCCCTGAGCTGGCCTTAGTAGCATAGGCTAGATATGTATCCAGGAAAAGCTTCGACTGAATGTAATCAGAATTGTAAATTCAGAATGTAAGTTCAGATGAATGCAATCCTAGGGCTCAACTCCCGGGGTCATTTCCCAAACCTCCCTTTGCACTAACGCGCCGTCAAGTTTTCTGAGGAGATCTCTTAGGTGACAAGTGCTCTGACCGCCCGCACCGGTAGCAGCACCCCTAAGAGCACTATGCCTTCCGGGAGTCCACTCCACAGCCACGGGTACTAGGCCAGAAGGGAAATCTGACCGTTCGCCGGGGAGGACGCATTACCCCCGCAAAGGTTCTCATCAACTGTCAAGCATGCGCAGGTTGGTGGTATATTGACTCCGAGCGAGATATTATGCCTAGAATGCAGATGCACATGCAAAGACTTAGCTGGTTTTTGCCGTGCCCTTGATCTACTCTGTCCTTCCCGGGTATCCAGCTCCTGAGCCGCTCTTCAGCATCCATTCCTGTCCCGGGAGAGGCGCTACACACAACACACTTTCAGTAGGAAAAGAATGGACCCTCCCTTACATGTCGTGAAAGTGTTTCATCCGGAGCAACCCGCAAGCAAAGTTGAATGTGCATTTCTGTGTTTAGGTTCTTTAAAACACAGCACTGCCCGTTCCACTTCTTACCGCGGCAGTACGGCACGATCAGGTGGCAGCGCCTACTGATAGGCTGCTCGCGCTCGACCTGTCAGCCACCGGCACCATGTCAGCCCCCTGCTTGGGGGTTGTTACGGATAACACACTTCACGACAACAAGAGAGGCTCACGGAATTGAAAAACTTATCTTTTATTCCTTGGCGACGATTCTTACACCCTTATACAGAACACTAGCCCCTTGGGCGTGCTTAGTTGACTCGAACTATCTGCGATTCATGTTCGTATTCAGGGGTAGAATTTCCGGAGATTCTCGATGTTCCAGGCGTTGCCCTCCGGCCTGCCTTTCTCGTCCTCCAGATAAACAGCTCCGGGTCTCAGGGTATGCGTCACCCGATAAGGTCCTTCCCACTTGGAGGACAGCTTGTTCATGTTATCAAGCTTCTGCTTCTTGCGGAGAACCAGGTCTCCGGGTTCCAGTACCCGTGAACGGATATGGCGATCATGATAGCGGCGGAGCCCTTGCTGGTATCGAGCAGATCGTAAGGAAGCTCGGCACCGCACCTCTTCCAGGAAGTTGATGTCATCAATCCTCCTCTCAGCTTGTGCGTCTTCATCATAGGCAAGTACCCGGGGGGATCCATGCCTGAGCTCTGTTGGCAAGACGGCTTCTGCTCCATAGACAAGGAAGAATGGTGTTTCTTGAGTGGCTCTGCTTGGTGTGGTTCTGAGGGACCACAAGACACTTGGTAGATGCTCAATCCAGTTCTTGCCCTTGTCTTCTAACTTGTCAAAGGCCTTGGTCTTCAAACCCTTTAGGACCTCCGCATTGGCTCGCTCCACTTGCCCATTGCACCTTGGGTAGGACACCGAGGCAAACACACCTTGATTCCCAGCTCTTCACAGAAGTTGAGGAAGGATCGGCTTGTGAACTGAGAGCCATTGTCCGTTATGATTCTGTTGGGTACTCCGAAGCGGTACACGATCCCTTCAATGAACTTGATGGCTGCTTGAGCTGTCTGTCTTGGTACTGGCATCACTTCCACCCACTTTGTGAACTTGTCGATGGCCACGAAAAGGTATTCATGGCCCCCGACAGACTTCGGTATCTTTCCCACGATGTCCAGCCCCCAGACCGCGAACGGCCAGGAGATTGGAATTGGCTGCAGAGCTTGCGCCGGCTGATGTATGTTCTTCGCATAGTATTGGCAGGCTTCACAGGTCTTGACTAGCTGCTCCGCATCACTGAGGACTGTTGGCCAGTAGAACCCGTGACGAAAAACTTTACCCGCCAGTGATCTTGATGCCACATGACTTGAACATGTGCCTTCGTGGATGTCCCGTAGCAGTACTTGGCCTTGTTCTTGAGGGATGCAGCGGAGCTTGACTCCGTTGTCCCGTCGCCGGTAGAGCTCGCCGTCGATCATGACGTAGAGCTTGGCTTGACGAGCCACCCGCTCGGCGTCGTGATCGTCCTCCGGGAGGGCGTGCTCCATGATGTACTTGACGATGTCCCGGGCCCAGGGTGGGTGGGTTCCTTCCACCGGTAGCACCATCCGACGGAAAGAAAGCATAGCTTCCTCCGCTGGAGGGGCTGCCGGGTCTTGAGCTTCTGGGCTGGCTACCCGTGTTGTCGAGGTAGAAGGGTCGCCAGCCCCCGGCGCAGATCTTGTCGCGAGCCTCTCGGGCGGGATCGAAGGTCGCCTGAGGACCTCGATGTAGATCCCGGGAGGCACTGGTTCTTGCTTGGACGCCACCTGCGATAGCTCATCCGCGGCCGTGTTTTCTCCCCGTGGGACGTACACAGCCCGGAAGTTGTCGAAGCGCCGCTGCAGCTTCCAGACCTCTTCAACGTATGGTGCCATCTGAGGGCACGCGTACTCCTTGTTCACTTGTTTGATGACTAACTGAGAGTCACCCTTGACGACGATCTTGTTGATGCCGAGGCCGACGGCAGCACGAAGTCCTGCGAGCAGGCCCTCGTACTCCGCCGTGTTGTTGGAGATGTTCCCTTGGTAGTGCATCTGGACGACGTACTTCAGCCGGTCCCCGGTTGGTGAGGTTAGGACAACCCAGCACCTCCTTTACCCTTGGTGTAGGAGCCGTCGAAGTGCATGGTCCAGGCGCTGTGACACCCCTCCCTGGCACATCTTGCCAGAGAGGCAGTCGTCCCGTGCGCCATCCAAAGATAACTGGCCGCACGTCACAACAGTGTATCATAATGGAAATCATTACACAATCAGGCACAAAGTGCTACAAAAGGGTTTACAAGGCCGTCGAGGCTTTACAAAATATCAAGCCAAGCATGGCCCAACTCAGAGTTTTAACTGGCAGCGGAAGACATAAATGAGGCAACGGCTTGGAGCGGCTCCACTCCACAGGTTCTGGCTGGGCTACTGATCCTGGCATGCTCTTGTTCCAACTCCTTGCTAAGGTAGAAGATGGATCCTTGCTGGAAACTGGTCATTTGAATAACCAACGTGAGTGCAATGATGTACTCGCAAGACTAACAACCGCTCGACACGAGCAGTCCAACAATCATGCAACAAGTTATACAATGGAAATAAGATCTACAACATGGCAAGTATCTACTCAAGATAGATCAACATGTTGACATAAGGATAGCATGGCATCTCAAGCAAATCATGGCATAATCAGACAACAGGAGTATCGCCAGTACAGAGTCCAAGCCAGGTGGGGTTGGATCGTATACCGGCAATCAAACAAAGAGACTACCTGTGACGAGTAGACGAGTGTACCGGTTGGTACCACATCTTTTAGGAAGTTTCGTTGTTGCTAGAGTGAGATCACGTTTCTCATTCACAACCTCTAGGCGGTCAAGCCTCTAGCCAACTCTGGCTATCCTCTGGGCATGCACGGTTGATGTGGGCTCTGGCCTAACTATAGGCTTCCCAGCGCATCACACCGTCATCCCTAAACACGGTTCATGTCTCCAGTAACATTCCCTACATCACTTTATTGTTCACTTAGTGAAATCAGGTTGTTCATCTTTCTTTTCAAACAAGCCTTAAGTTTAACCTCCTGACACGACACGGACACACAGTGTGACTAACACTGAACTGATTGTTCCATAACCTTGGAACTAGGCTAGATATCCAGATTTACACTCTCGAGAGGTTGCAATACTTCACTAATCTAAGTGGATCATTAACAACCGGTACTTTAGGATCACATCCATAAGACGGTCTGATACACTCACTCAACCGTTCACGCCATCAAGACAGTCCCTATATAGCCACCGACATAACTATATGCCTTATGTAGAAGTGAATCCGGCACGTCCCCCCATGAGCGACGCCTAGCTCCGGAACCTTCGCAAGACTAGCCCCGACCAACTATGGTACTGATAAGGGGTGGCCCGATTTTCTCTTGTGAGCAACACGAATTTATGGTGGATATATGGTGGATGATTGATAACTAGTGCCTCACTGAAAACTCTCCTCGAACAATCCCTGCTGCCAATGCAACAACAATTGATTCCTTCGGATATTCTCAACTACACACTCTTGCACACGCAATCAAAGATCGCGGGTGGTCCTGTATCCCCTTATTCCCAATGGAACAACAAGATAGCACGTAAGATTTGCAATGGTATTAATTCAAGATGAAAGCTTAGCAGCAATTCGATCTAGAGGCTAGGGTTTTAGTTTTAACTTGGTCTCACCCTAATCCACACGCAGGTGGTATCTATTTATGGGGAAGGGGTGCGGCCACAAGCCTCTTGCGCAAGCACCTCTACCTCAACTCGGACTGGACTCCTAATTGGACTCATGAAACGAGATACAAACCGACCCAATGGGCTCGGCCTAAAAGGACACGCAGGTCCTGGTCCTTGTACGACTAGGACCCCTTCTTCGGTGCACCAACATGGTGTTGTGCGCCACCCTCTTGCCTCTCTCCATGTGCTCCTGCCTCCCTCTCCTCCCTCAAGCACTTGTAGTAGTTGTTCTGAATTGTATCCTCCATGCATTCCCTCTTGTCCATCATGTGTTCCTCCATGTTCTCCATGCCATGCTGCTCCTCTCCTCCATTAGTGTTTGTGTTATCAATAAATCTGAGAATACATACGTGCATAGATTTAGGTAGTATAAAGTTCTCACAATCTAATAAGAGAGAATTCACCTGCTGTTCTATTAACTTGGTTCTTGATCTTGTCATTGGACCAAGTCTCACTTCATTATCTTGGACAGCAGCATTTTTAATTGGAGAAGTAGTAGAAGAACTAGGGATGTCCTCATCATCCTCCCCCCCTTGAAAAGGCATCGTCCTCGATGCAAGATCATCTCCAATGTATGGTGACAAATCAGCAACATTGAAAGAATTGCTTACACCGAATTCATCAATTGGAAGGTCTATCTTGTATGCATTGTCATTTATCTTTGCAAGCACTTTGTAAGGACCAGCACCTCGAGGCATCAATTTCGATTTTCTCAATGTAGGGAATCTATCTTTCCGAAAGTGCACCCATACCATATCTCCAGGTTGAAACAGCACCTCCTTTCTCTTCTTGTTCACTCTATCAGCCACGTACTTCCCTTTCTTTTCTATAGCCTCCTTTGTCTTCTCATGAATCTTTCTTACAAAATCAGCTCGTTTGGATGCCTCCATATTTGTTCTCTCTTGTATGGGAAGTGGCAATAAATCAAGTGGTGTAATGAGCTTAAAACCATATACCACCTCAAAAGGACACAGCTGAGTAGTTGAATGAACAGCCCTGTTGTATGCAAATTCAACATGTGGCAAACACTCTTCCCACTCCCTCAGATTTTTCTTGATCATGGTGCGCAATAATGTTGATAGTGTGCGATTCACCACTTCAGTTTGTCCATCAGTTTGGGGGTGACATGTAGTTGAAAACAGCAGCTTTGTTCCGAGCTTCCCCCATAGCGTTTTCCAAAAATAGCTCATGAATTTGACATCTCTATCCGAAACAATTGTTCTTGGTACTCCATGAAGCCGTACGATTTCCCTGAAAAACAGATTAGCAATATGCGACGCATCGTCGCTTTTGTGGCATGCAATAAAATGTGACATCTTAGAAAATCTATCCACTACCACAAATATAGAATCATGCCCTCTTTTTGTCCTTGGCAAACCTAACACAAAATCCATACTAATGTCTTCCCATGGTGTAGTAGGAGCAGGAAGAGGAGTATACAAACCGTGAGGCTTCAGCTTTGATTTAGCCTTGTTGCAAGTGATGCAACGTTGTACAAACCTGTAAACATCCCGCCTCATATGTGCCCAATAAAAATTGTCGGCCAACATCAACAATGTTTTCTCACGCCCAAAGTGGCCCATCAATCCACCACTATGTGATTCCTGCACTAACATCAAACGCAAAGAGCACTCGGGAACACATAGTTTGTTAGCTCTAAACAGAAAACCATCATGTATGTGATACTTATCCCAAGCTTTACTTGCGAAAAAAAAATTGCCAACGTTTTTTTGTTGTGATACTTATACCATCATGTATGTGATACTTATCCAACGTTTTTTTTTTATCCGTTCCACCAATTGCCAAGTCAAGTGGACCTCCCAATGTCACCCGCAATAGAGATATGGTCTGCCATACATGTGGAGGAAAAGGACACTTTAAAAGAGATTGTCCTAATAAAAAGGTCATGATTATTAATGCTGATGATGAGTATGAGACTGGAGATGATGCTGATCCTAATGAGGAGGATATTTCTGATGAGGAAGATGGTCCTATAGATGCATATGCTACAAATTATCCTACTATTGTTTGCACACAAGCTTTGAGTGTTCAGCCAAGTGATGAGGGTCAGCGCTGCAATTTGTTCCAAACAAAAGCAATTGTAGGTCCTAAAATGGCTTGCAAGGTGATCATTGATGGAGGAAGTTGCAGAAATTTAGCAAGCAAGGAATTATGTGCAAAGCTCAAGTTGAAATATATTCCACATCCACACCCTTATTATATTCAGTGGTTAAGTGACAAGGAAGAAATCAAGGTGTGCCATATGGTGAGAGTGGAATTTCAAATTGGACCATACCAAGACACAATTGAGTGTGATGTGGTTCCTATGTCAGTTTGCCACATGCTGTTGGGTCGGCCATGGCAGTTTGATCGAAGAGTTATCCATGATGGCCGGGCGAATACATATCAATTAAATTGGCATAAGAAGGATATTATATTGCGGCCTATGTCACCACAAGAAATTGTAAATGAATCTCGACAAAAAACTGAAGTGCATTTAGAGCAAGCAAGTGAGAGACAAAAACCGAGTGATAAAAATACTTCTGTGGGTAGTAATCAGCCTAGGCCGAGTGGTAAAAATAAGGGAGTGAATCTTTTAACAATGTTAGCCACCAAAGATGATTTGAGAGAGTTTAGTGAGGATCCTAGCTTAGTACCTATAGTGCTTATGCATAAGGGGGAAATTTTAGTTTCTAACGACATGACTCCTATTTCTCTTGGTGTTTCTAATGTTTTGCAGGAATTTGGTGATGTTTTTCCAGCTGAGATACCTTCGGGTTTGCCACCATTGAGAGGCATTGAGCATCAAATTGATCTTATTCCTGGTTCATCATTGCCAAACCGAGCTCCCTATAGGACAAATCCCCAAGAGACGAAGGAAATTCAGAAACAAGTACAAGAGTTGTTGGATAAAGGGTATATTCGACTCAGCCTTTCTCCTTGTGCTGTTCCTGTTATTTTAGTTCCTAAGAAAGATGGTACTTGGCGCATGTGTGTCGATTGTAGAGCCATTAACAACATCACTATTCGATATAGACATCCTATACCTCGCTTGGAGGATATGTTAGATGAATTAAGTGGTGCTGCTATTTTCTCTAAAATTGATTTGCGTAGTGGTTATCATCAAATTAGGATGAAAGAGGGGGATGAGTGGAAAACAGCCTTTAAAACAAAATTTGGTTTATATGAGTGGTTAGTAATGCCTTTTGGTTTGACTAATGCACCTAGTACTTTCATGAGATTAATGAACCATGTTTTGCGAGATTTTATTGGCAAGTTTGTGGTAGTTTATTTTGATGATATTCTCATATATAGCCACAATGAAACTGAACACATTGATCATATTCGACAAGTTTTGCAAGTGCTACGTGCAAATAAATTATTTGGTAATCTTGAGAAGTGCACTTTTGGCAAAGATAAGGTCATATTCCTGGGATATGTTGTTTCTAAGCATGGAATTGAAGTAGATGAAACTAAAATTGAAGCTATTAAAAATTGGCCAATTCCAATGACTATTAGTCAATTACGAAGTTTTCTTGGACTTGCTGGTTTTTATAGACGATTTGTGAAGGATTTTAGTACCCTTGCTGCCCCTTTGAATGATTTGACTAAGAAGGGTGTTGATTTCGAATGGGGGGTAGCTCAAGACATTGCTTTTGATACTCTAAAAAATAAGTTGATTTCGGCTCCTTTATTGATGCTTCCTAATTTTCATAAACAATTTGAAATTGAATGTGATGCTAGTGGCATAGGTATTGGAGGTGTGTTGATGCAAGATAAGAAACCAATTGCTTATTTTTCTGAAAAGTTGCATGGTGCTCAATTGAATTATTCTGTCTATGATAAAGAATTGTATGCACTTGTTAGAGTTCTTGAAGTTTGGAAACATTATTTGTGGCCAAAAGAATTTATCATACATTCTGATCATGAGGCATTGAAATTTTTGAAGAGTCAATCCAATCTTAATAAGAGACATGCTAAATGGGTAGAATTCATTGAATCTTTCCCATATATTATTAAACATAAGAAAGGATTAGATAATGTGGTTGCTGATGCTTTGTCACGAAAAAACATGTTACTCACTAAATTGGATGTTCAAGTCTCGGGTTTAGAGAGCTTGAAATCTTTATATGCTGAAGATAATGAATTTTCTATGCCATATGTTAAATGTTCTGATGTGAAAGATTGGGACAAAATCATAGGATCATCAGGTTGATCCTTATCATGTGGTATCAGATATCTGGGTTGATCACGGCGAGTTGTTGTTGATCTGCTGGTTTTGTTTTGGACTAGTTGATCTTGCTTTTTGGTTCGTTGGTGGCATATGGTCGAGTTTTGGATTTCTCGGCGTTGGATCGTGAAAGAGTTCTGCCGTTTCCGTGGAGTTCTGCTGTTGATAGCCACCAAGAAGGGATCGTGTTCTGTTTCTGTCGCTACCAGGAAAGTCACGATCAAAAGCGATCGGAAGGATACGTATCGCTCGTGGACTGCTTGCCTCGATCGTTTCCAGCGTGTGCGTACAGGAGACCTGATCGGATCTGGGTGGTCACGTACAAGGAAAGGGAGCGGATCGGAAGACAGAGACCTGATCGGGTACGACTGCAAGTCCAGCGGGAATCGGACTCCTGCCGTGCCGGGAAGATTTGCTGCCGCGCCGGCACCGGATTCTTCTAATTTTCTGCTGTGGTACTGTCCGAGTTCAAGCTGCTGAATAGGTTGTTGCTCGCATTCATTCTCTGAAAAATTTTGCTCCGCGGTGCGACATATTTTTACTGTTACTGTAGCAGTACGTGAATTACACAATTATGTTTGCATACATGGAGAGTTTTGCGGGTGATTACTATGGCAAGAGGTGTCAAAGTGGCAAGAAATCTGGTGATATTTTTAATGACTATCTTGACCTGCTGGACGGTGTAGCTTGTGCTGCATCTGAGCTCAATTGGCGACTGACCTACGATTCAACAGCTAAAGAATATGAGTCATGGGAACGTCTTATGCTTCAGGGTTTTCACAGATGTGATACTTGGGAACGAGTGGATCAGCCTACGCGTGTGTTTCTTGCACTCCGACGTGTGGATGAGGAGGTTGCTCGTTGGTGGACTGAGGAGAGGCAGGGGAAGGAAAGCACATATGGGCTTTGGCATGATTTCACTAAATTTTTGCGTGCTTATTTTCTGTCTCCTCACCCTAGGGAGCCTTGTACTAAACCTATGAAGTTGACAAACATTGTGCAGAGGAGGACTGAATTTGCCACGAGGCTGCAGCCTTGTTCTAAGGAGAGTGCTATGTCTATTCCGCCTCCAGCAATGATTGTGAAGGCAGTCGTTCCAGTGCAACCGATCAGCGCAGCAGTTACAAAAATTTCTGAAGTGAAGCAGCCTGATGTTCCCAAGGTTGTTGTATGCGCTGAAACTGCAGTGGAAAAGGTTGAACCATTGAGTGGGCTGAATATGCAACTCAAGCGGGTTCATGATGAGGTTTGCAAAACAGTTGACAAGGGTCAGCGATGGAGTTTATTTCAGACTCAGTGCATTATAAAAAGCAAAGCGTGCAAGCTCATGGTTGATTGTGGAAGCTGTACAAATGGCATTAGCAAGGCAATGGTGGCAGCATTGGGGTTGTCCACATGGCGTATTCCTGAACCTAAGCATCTTGAGTGGTTGAATAGCTGCGGTATGCTGAAGGTAACTCATAAGGTGCGTGTGCCATTTACAGTTGGTGACTATGTTGATGAGGTTGAGTGCGATGTGTTGCCATTGGAGGTGTGTGGTTTGCTACTTGGTCGTCCATGGCAGTATGATCGCAATGTTACACATGCTGGGAGAGCAAATACATTTTCTTTTATGCATGATGGTAAACAACAGACTTTGAAGCCTATGAAGGATGATCAAATTAAATCTGATGTGGTGCTGGTGATACACAAGGAGAGGTTGCATAAAGCTGAACCAAAACAGCGGTTAGCTAAGTTGCAGCAAGTGGAGCATGATGCAAGGAGCGTTGGTACAGAAATTGATTCAACTATGCATGTAGATGACAAGCCTGTGTTTGTTGGTGACAAGCTAGTTGAAGACAAACCTCTTATTGGGGAGACGAAGGGTATTGCAGCGAGTGTTCCAGTTCGTGTTGACATGGGTGTTCAGACCGATGACAGTGGTGCTGATCGTGTTCCGGTGCATATGGTGCCGCGGGTAGTCAGCCACAGTTTTGTGAGAACACCTCGGAGACGTTTTGTTGGAGCAGCAGTGTGTGTGCATAGAGGCAAGGATGGACGTGTTCGTCAGTTGTGTGGCCCGGGCATTACTACTTTGCAGGGTCGTGCTAAGCAGGTTCATGTTCAGCAGCAGAGAGCTCCATCAAGTGTTGAGAAGAAGAAGGTGGTGCCGCCGAAGTCCAAGCTCGTGTGGCGAAGAAAGGAGGCGTCAAGTGTTGTGTCAAGTCAAGCAGGCCGAGAGGGAGGATGTGGTGTGGTAGGCAAGCAAGACTTGAAGACGGCGAACATGCGTGGTGCTATTGTTTATATCCCGCCACCTTTTCGAGCAGACCCTCACGCGTTGGGGACAACGCTTTTTGAAGGGGGGGAGGATGATACGGGCATGACGGAGGAGGTGAAGCCCAATTTCAGGACTCCACCAAGTTAGGCGTTCCATTAGTCGTGTCGTTGTTATTTTTAATAATTAGTCTTTATAATTATGTGAGTTGGGTTTGGGCCTGTCCAACCCAACAAGGTCGGTACTGTAGCACGTGGTACTGCAGCGCGGTACTGTAGCACCCCTCCATATAAGGCTAGGGGCTGCGAGTTAGAAGGGGGTCCAGAATTTTAGTCTAAAAACTAGCTCGTTGAGTTTAGGGTTGTATCATCCCTCCGGGGACGGCGCTGCCGTATTATCCAATATAGATTGCTGCGAAGATTCTTGTGTTCATCAAGGATTATCGAGCTCAGGTTTGAGGCGTGTTGTTATCTTCATGTTGCTTGCTGGATTTATTCCCCACCTTCAGGTGACGCCATTGGTGTTGTTGGAAGGATTTATCGTTCGTGTTACTCGCTGTGAAAGATTGGGACAAAATCATAGGATCATCAGGTTGATCCTTATCAGGTACCGACTAGACTTGCCAAAATGGTAGCATCAAAGGAGGCTCAATAGGTTACGTAGGTCAAGGCCCGCCCATATGAGCGACTGTGAGGACCCCGGATTAAGTATCCGAGATACTCGTTATGTTTCCTGCAACAATCCCATGATCAGTCTGTTGTTGCACATAACTCGAATTGGTATCACAGATCACCCATAAATACCGAATAAATTTACTTACTTGATTGAAGCCATAACTTCATCAGGTACTCGCAGCGGAAATCACCAAATCAACGTGGAGCCCAAGTCACTTGCCAACCCTACAGGCAGCTGACTGGGAAGCGCCCTAGTTCGCATTGACGTCATTAACCACTTCTTCTTCGAACTGCTCCTCTTCAGAATCTGGCTAAGACAATAGCCAGGGACGAAACCAATATGAGTACATTTGAATGTACTCGCAAACTACCCCCGGAATGAGCATGCACTACTCTTTGTATTGTTTAAATACTTTTGTTTAATAACACTTTGTTTTGAAATCTCTATATCTTTATTGAAAAAGGAAAGAAGGCTTTTAGAACTTTTCCCATAAATCTGTCTTTGTAAGAAGTCTCGTTTAAAAAGTTTTCCCAAAAATACATCTTTGTTGAAAAAGGTAAGAAGTCTCTTTTATAAATATTTTCCCAGAAAATCACCATTTGTTTATTTCTCCAAAACTCCTCCTTTTTCGACCAGAACCATTCCTAGTCAAATCAGTTTTCCAACAACCTTCTACCAACCCCTTGGTATAGTTGCATAAAACATTTTCCACTTTCAGGACACAAAACTTTGCACTTCTCGATCATAGCCCCTCAGGGTCCTCCTCTTTTCCAGCAACCTCATACCGACTCGTCGGTATAGTTGCACAAATACAACATCTCCATTTTCCTTTTTAAATCTTAAACATTTCCAAAACTTGCACATGGTCCGAGGACAGCCTCCCAACTGTCCATATCCGAGGACTCGGCTATTCAAATAGTTTTACCCTCTGTAGAGGTAGCACGCTTTTATCCCACATCCATCCGGTAACTCATCGTGTCAGCCACGTCCCGCCATACAAGGTGTATGCGAAGTTGAGCCACCGACCCTAGCCTCTCCTTTGCTCATGCTAGTATAGGATCCTACCCATATGATAATTCCCATCGACACTCAGTCCGGTCCCCGTCGGCAACCCTAAGTGTGAGGACTCATATGTTTTTCCCGGCGACCACATTTATGAAGTCTTCAATCCTCCTCCTTATCTTTCCATAGAGTTTGAGCGAGGACCCAGGTCAGGGTAGGTCCTCAGACCATCCCCTCATGCATAACGGAGTCATCTCCGTCGATGAGGTATCCCATACTAATAAGAGCAAATTATATGACTAAGCCCCGTTCCCATATGGGGGTAAATGTGGTCGCACAGATTATTGGCTGGTCGTCATAGTACAAAGACACAATGTGCATTTTTCATAAACACCACCATTCTCCATTTCTTCACTTCCACACCGACATCTCGGTATTCCATACCACACAAGTATTTTCAAAGGAGTTTTGAGTAAACAATATTTTTCTCATCCTATAGTTTGAAAAAGAATTTCCATCTAATATCTCCATATAGGGTGTCAAAATAATATACTTATATTTTGGAAAAGGGTTTCAAAATCATAGCTTTTGTGGCAAACACCACATAAATCACTTTTGCTCTTTATAAGTAAAACATGTGAACCAAATTAGATGTATATAAATGCAAGCTCAGAGGATAGCTTGCCTGATTTCAGCATGATGTTCCTGGACTTCTCCTCGTTGACCAACGAAATAAACTCTCATCCTTCTCCGATAAATCCTTCCCAAATACCACTCCGGTAGCGTTTATCTCTAGCGTCGCAACATGAAAATAAAACAACACTCAATAAGCAAACCAAACCATAAGTGGTATACAAACAAGGAACAACCCACAACATAGCACTATTTTAATCAAGCAACAAACTAAGATCTACATTTACAAGGGCATTATACTAAGCAGGAGTATAACACCATACACATGCCAAAACAAGAGGGCACAAGGACATCCTCAACTAGAGGTAATTAACAACCATTTTTCCTAATCAGGAAATACTTCAGACAAAAGTTAAATCACCAAATAGTTTCTACTAACCAGCAAGGCTATGCACTATTAGCAACCTAAGCAACCAGTAGCCCAAACTTAGTTAAAAAGAATATCTCGCTAATTCAAAATATCAAGCAACATGTGAGGACCCCGGATTAACTATCCGAGATACTCGTTATGTTTCCTGCAACAATCCCATGATCAGTCTGTTGTTGCACATAACTCGAATTGGTATCACAGAACACCCATAAATACCGAATAGATTTACTTACTTGATTGAAGCCATAACTTCATCAGGTACTCGCAGCGGAAATCACCAATTCAACGTGGAGCCCAAGTCACTTGCCAACCCTACAGGCAGCTGACTGGGAAGCGCCCTAGTTCGCATTGACGTTATTGAAGTCTTCTTCTTCGAACAGTTCTTCTTCAAAATCTAGCTAAGACAATAGCCAGGGACGAAACCAATATGAGTACATTTGAATGTACTCGCAAACTACCCCCGAAATGAGCATGCACTACTCTTTTTATTGTTTAAATAAAACTTTTTCTGCTTTGAAAACTCTATATCCTTGTTGAAAAGAGAAGGATAGACTTTTGTTTAATAAAACTTTGTTTTGAAATCTCTATATCTTTATTGAAAAAGAAAGGAAGCCTTTTAGAATCTTTCCCATAAATCTGATTTTTGTAAGAAGTCTCCTTTAAAACTTTTCCCCGTAAATACATATTTGTTGAAAAAAGGTAAGAAGTCTCTTTTATAAACTTTTTTCTCCAAAAATCATTACCAGGTTTTATTTTCCCCAAACTCCTCCTTTTCCAACCATAGCCCTTCATGGCCAATTCATTCTCCAGCAACCTCATACCCAGCCCGTCGGTATAGTTGCAGATCCAACACATCTCCATTTTATTTTCAAATCTCAAAACTTTGCAAAACTTGCACATGGTCTTAGGAACAGTCTCCCATTTGTCAATATCCGAGGACTCGGCTATTCGAATAGTTTTAACCCTCTGCAGAGGTAGCACGCTTTTCCCACACCCATCCGGTAACTCATCATGTCAGCCACGTCCCGCCATACAAGGTGTATGCGAAGTTGAGCCACCGACCATAGCCTGTCCTTTGCTCATGCTAGTATAGGACCCTACCGCTACGATACTTTCCAACACACTTAACCCAGCCCGTCGGAATCTAAGTGTGAGGACTCGTAGTTCTGCCCGGCGATTTATGGTGGAACCTTCAATCCTCTTTCTCCAATACACTCATACCAATTCTGTTGGCAGACTTCTCTTAAGAGGACCCAGGTCAGGGGGTAGGTCCTCAGACCATCCCCTCATGGAACGGGGTCATCCCCGTTGTTGAGGTATCCCATACTAATAAGAGCAAATTATATGACTAAGCCATTTCCCATATGTGGGTAAATGTGGTCGCACAGGGTAAGATTGGTCGTCATGGTTCTAGGACACTGTGCATTTTTCATAAACATCACCATTCTCCATTTCTCCCCTTCAACACCGACACCTCGGCATTCCATAACCACAGAAGTATTTTCAAAGGAGTTTTGAGTAAACAATATTTTTCCCATCCTATAGTTTGAAAAAGGATTTCCATCTAATATCTCCATATAGGGTGTCAAAATAATATACTTGTAATTTGGAAAAGGGTTTTCAAAATCATAGCTTTAGTGGCAAACACCACATAAATCATTGTTGCTCTTTATAAGTAAAACATGTGAACCAAAATAGATGTATATAAATACAAGCTCAGAGGATAGCTTGCCTGATTTCAGCATGATGTTCCTGGACTTCTCCTCGTTGACCAAAGAAATAAACTCTCATCCTTCCTCGATAAATCCTTTTCAAATACCACTCCGGTAGCGTTTATCTCTAGCGTCGCAACATGAAAATAAAACAACACTCAATAAGCAAACCAAACCACAAGTGGTATACAAACAAGGAACAAACCACAAGTATTAAACTAATCACTCAAGCCACAAGCATAGCACTAGTTTAATCAAGCAACGAACTAAATCTATATTTACCAGGGCATTATACTCACAGGAGTATAACACCAAACACATGCTAAAAACATAGAGCACCAAGACATCCTCAATTAGAGGTAACTAACAACCACTTTCCTCTGATCAGGAAATACTTCAGACAAAAGTTAAACTACCAATTAATCTTGGTAATTCAAAATATCTCACCAAGCTAAGGTGGATACACTAACAAGATATTTAAGCTAGTACTCAACTCAAGTCCATCAAGTTCATCAAGCCATGCAAAACATATTACCCATACCAATATGTCTAACAAATACCACTAACAGTACTAACATATTATAACCTTCTAAACAGTAATAACATGCAAACAACAGTACCACAACAATCATTAACCAGCAAGGCACACATATTAATCACACACAATATTCTCACATTAAAATAAATAAGCATAGCAATTCTTAATTACTAGAGGAAAAGTTATATAGGGAATAAAACCCTAACAAACCCATGACTCACATGTAGTTCCCCTAACATGCTAGTAAAACAAGGAAACATGTCATAATAGTGGATTACCACCACACACATGCTAGGAAACACATTTGTAATAATAAAGTTATAACACAACAACTAATAAAGTCCTACTAAAAATAGGCAGAAAATGCCTAAACATTATAATTAGTACCACAGTCAATCAGTGACTCCTAAATTCAAACCAAGCTAGGGATATGTTCTCCTATACATATAGAAGACAACCCAATTGGATTTACTCCAAAATTCATTTCACAAAAATCTACAAAAATCACCAAAGTGCTACTGGTGTGTTTACAAGATTGAATAGAACTTTGGTTTAAGGTTTCATTTGCATACAAGACCAACAGATATGGAAAGGTAGCATCTCAACCTATCCAGAGAATTTTAGTTTGCAATTTTTGGATCTATAAAACTCTAGATATTAAATATTTGGTGAAAAACATACTTTTTATGAGATTAAATCTAGAAGGCACATAAAATAATTATTTTGCAAACAGCCAGTGCTGCATGTTTAAGAAAACACACAGGAACACTACAAATATTATACCAAAATTATTGCACACATAGATCCACCACAAAATAATTAAAGCTACACTGCAAAAATAACAGGAATTAAAATCATACATTAATCTACTGGAAAAAAAAAGAGGATGAGCCAGATCCGGCCCAGTCCTGGCCGTGCTGTGCAGATCGTGGCCCAGCCAATGGCCCAGCCCGTCACGAAGCGGTACGAGGCCGTCATCTTCCTCGTTACGCACCGCGACCGAGCGAGGAGACGAGCAGGAGTACGGCGAGGTCGACGCGGCGGCTCCGGTGGTCCTGAGAAGGAAAGGGGATGTCCAGGAGTTAGGCCGCGAGGAGGGGATCACGGGGGAGGATAAATGGCGGCGAATGGTGGACTACATCGCTCGCGAGCTTCCTGGATGTCCGGCGGCCGGGGATGAAGAAGACGCCGATGCACAGCTCGATTCACGGCTACCCGCGATGATTCCTTGGACAGGCACGTAGAGGACGTCGAGGCGGAGAGGATGGCGGTCTTCGATTGGCTCTGGGAACTCTGGAACGGCGGCGATGTGGCGGCGGAGCTCCGGCTAGGTTTTCGGGTCGGGGAGAGGAAACGAGAGAGAGAGAGGGAACTGGCGAGGGAGTGAGTGGTGGAGGGCAGAGGAGCTTCGGAGGGGGGGCCTCCTTACTTCTTCGCGCGACAGAGGAGCGAGAGAGGGGGGCCTGGGCGGCGTGCGACGTAGGAGGATGACACGGCGCCGCGCAGCTCTGCTGCTACAGGAAGGGGGTGACGAATTTCCAGAAAACTCCCTGCCTGCTTTTCTTCTTTTACATCTAGGTCCTTTTCCTGATTTTCTTTTATTTCTTTTAAAACCAGTAGCTGTTCAGTGATTTAATTGAGGCACTAAACCATTTTCTAAAAATCTGAGAAAATTCATGTAGCCTCCCATATACCTGTAGAAGCTCCACAAAAATTGGCTTTTGAAAATAAAATGTTATAATTTGTTCATAGAGTTTAAATATGTTATTTTTGGTAAATTCAATTTGACAAATTGAAATATCTTTGTAATTCCAGCTTAGATATTTTGAGGAGAGAGTAATATGCTAATGAGATGGTTATCATCTCATTCCTGGATTTTATAAGATAAAATAATTGTTATAACAAATTAGAGGAATGGGTGGAGAGGGAAATTAAATAAGATTCTTTCTTTTAATCAAGATTTTGTTTTGAGAGAGAGAGTAATCATAGGGGTCTTGTTTTGGTTTTCAAGTCACATTCCCTATTTGGGACCAGTGGGTTTTATTTTAGTGTTGGGCACAACAGAGGAATTATCCTCACAAGCAACAGCACCACAAGATCAACATCACAATAATGACCACACAAATCAAACCACAAGATTCAATCATACCACCATTTCCACAATTAACAATACTATCTTGTAGAGATGATCACACTTAATTATGACAAGATGATGTTTAAAACTATCTCAACTCCACCTTTGTATTTTTGAAAAGGGTTTTGGGCAAGACAAAATATGTGGGGTAATATATTTCCCACTGGTGTTCCTTTTAAAATGTAATGATAACCAAAGCTTATAAAATGGGAGTTGCATAGAAATGCAAAATATCAAGTTTAAAAGATAGATAGGAGATAGCATATAGATCTCCACATTTTTGGGAACACATAGTTCTGGAAATACTTTTACTTTCTCAAATAATGGGTATTAGTTTTGGGTGTTGCTAAACCAAGTATCATTGAAATGGAGTTGGCCAAAATAAGAATGGAAAAGATACATGGAATATTTTTCTTGTCATGACATGATCACCAAAGTTAATAATATTTCATCTTGGTTGAGTTCTTAGGTTTTATTTTTACTAGTCAAACATTTTAACAACAGGTCACACAAGGTTCAACACAGCAACGGGAAGGAAAACACAATCATCAGTGAAACATTTCAAAAAGTTTTTGTTGGTTCTGAATTTTGGGTCTGGTAAAACCAAGTTTTTCTTAGTTTCCAAATTTGGGATGTGACAGCTCTTCCCTCCTTAAAAATAAATCTCGTCCTCGAGATTTGCCCGGTGGTAACAGGGGAGTACGAGGGCACGGGTTTTTGGGTTGACTACTCTTCCGAGGTCGTTGCTTCTTCAGTAAGGTCGCCATGTGAGATCTTGACAACTTGATGATGCGAGGCTTTCTTTGTCGATAAACTGCTGTGCTAAGTTCAGATCCTTGATGATGGGGTTGTCTTGACGATTGACCCGGATGGATTGTCTTGGTTGGTTGCTTCCAGATACTGCAAGGCTAAGGCGCAAAGAACTAATTATTACTACGTTCTTGTATACCTATTGCAGGACTTTCCCCCTTAAAAAGGGATTTTTAAACGGTCCTGCAGAAGGTTGCATCTGGGGTTGACTTGAAGGCATCGTCCTTCTTGGGTAGCTTGACGATCTTCGTCTTGGGTGCCATTCCTCGGTGCTTGGGGTCGGTGCAGATATCACTTCCTGATATTTTCTTCTTACGAGGGTCACAGAGGAGGACGCATTGTTTTCAGGATGCGTCGAGCCTATGTACTCGACTCTCTCCGGTTTCTAGTTAGAAAAAGGATAATAAAAACTTCTATTTGAATCTCAGCTTGCTTAGTGGTTGGTGTCGTCCATAGCAGGTGCTCCCATCGTTTGATTCTTCTTAGTGACTTCCGGTAGATCTTCCTCACGCTGTTCTTCCTTCGGCTTGGCGGGAAAAAGGCTGATCCTGAAAGGCTTCTTTGGTTCTGGGTCTTCACGAAGCTTCGCAGGGTCTTCACAAGTAAGTTAGAGTGCACCAGAATAGTTAGAGTTTCCGGGAAAACTTTCTGGTTGAGGGGCTTAAGTTAGTTTTCAAGTGAGTAGGGTGCTATATTCTGAACATCAAACTTATTATACCTAAGATCCAAGACAACCAACTTTACATATGCCTCTAATTCTCGAGTCTTCAAAATACCATTCCAACACCTCTGGTAAGGCCACTACTATCAACTAGTTAATTGAAAACATGGCCTTTGCCCAAGCTAAAGTTATTAATCCACCACCATCTTCTTCGGGCATAACTCTTTATCATAATATAGTTCAATCTATCGGATATCCATCAAACCTTTCAGGCATAGTCTTCCCATCACATTCTATCACCGAAATCGTAGTGGTTCACCAATTATTTCTCGATTGATTAATTCCTTAGATAGGCATATCTCAAATTATCTGACTCCTTCAGGTTGCCATTTTCCCACGATCATATCATCAGAGCTAAATAAAGCATCCAACAATCATGTGATCATACCATCAAGAATTTGACCAACTTTCTAACCAAATTCAGATTTCATCTCGACACTTTCGGGCCTTGATCTCTTAATCAAATATAAACGATCTTTCTAAGAATAATCCAAACAGAGCATGACAAGCTCTGAAAACTACTGTCACCTAGAATGTCTTGCTACTAGACCAAGTCATATTGATTCCTAGAATCCGATAAACATTCACTTATCCTCCACCAATTATTTCTTGCATACAACGATCTATTCATTTGCTAACTCATTTTTGACCACTTCCTATAATTCCATAAGAATTTAGTACAAGGTCACTTGCGCTAGGGATCACCCTAAACATTCCAACACCGGAGTATTCTTCTTAATTTACTTGCTTCTAACCAATCCAACATCATTGTATCAGCAAGTGCTTCCTAAAAATCCAATAACTTTCACCTTTATTTCTAAACCTTAAATCAAGGGTCACGTCTTCTAGCTCCAGATAACCACCAGTGGTTGGGGACCACAACTGGTTAGCCCCTGAGTATTAATTAAATATATCATCTGTCCGAACCCAATTGATTTATCGACCCACTCCAAGCTTTCACTTTTATTCTAAACCCCAAATTTTTGATATTACCAACCTTATCCACCAAAGTTTGATCTCATCAACTAGATTCTTAAGGGATCCTTTTGCCTAATAATCTTATAGTCCAACACTCTTATATCCTCCTAAAGTCTCCTTTGTACCAACTAGTTTTGAGTCGTCCTATGGCACTTATTACCTTGGTCTAGAAAAAGCAGTTAGTATCTTTGCAAAATTGGGTTAGATGAGAGATTTAAAGTTAGATAAATTATGTTAGTTATGTTAGTTTTTCACATTATTTTGTTAGTCCGACGGGATACGACCAGTGTCATCTACCGTCGGTCTTGAATCTTCATCTTTCTCGATGGTGTTGTACCTGTGACCACCTTGACCGCCGCGTCCTCCTCCACGGCCCCCGCGAACACCGCCTCGGTACCATCCACGGCCGCCTCCGCCCTGGCGACCCGTGGGACAGTCACGAGCGATGTGCCCGGCAGTGCCGCAGTTGTAGCAACCATCTTGACTGACCCCATCAGCTCGGCGTTGCTCCCGGACGGCGAGGTTCTTGAGCATGCGGCAGTCCTTGAGCAAGTGGTTGCCTTTTGGATGGATGCGGCACCAGGGATCACCTTCACCTTCTTCCTTGGAAGTCGGCGCGGGCTTGGAATTCTTCGGAAGAGGCTCGGTGACGAAGATCCGCTTGTCAGATCCAGGGTCCCGCTTCTTGTTCTTAGCTGGAGCGACCTTGTCCTCGGGCTCATCCTCCCCGGGGAACTTGGCTCCTTCTTCAGCTCGAGCGCACCGGTCTGCAAGCTCCCAGAGCTTATGAGCAGACTCGACGCGATGGATGCTTAGCTTCTCGCGCATCTTGGGGTTGCGGACGTTGGCGTGGAAGGACTGGATCACCAACTCCTCCTTGATGCACGGGATGGTGTTCATCTTCTGGGTGAAGCGCTGGATGAACTTGCGGAGAGTTTCACCCGGCAACTGCTTGAAGTCATGGAGATCACTGGGAGCCCCCGGGCGCTCGTACCCGACTTGGAAAGCCCCCAGAAACTGCTCCTTCAGTGCCCGCCAGGAACGGATGGAGCACTTGGGAAGGTTGAGAAGCCAAGTCTGGGCATCCCCCTTCAGGGCCAACGGGAACCAGTTGGCCATCATGACCTCGTCGGCCCCGGCAACCATTGCAGCAAGAGAGTAGATCTGCAGAGAGTCCCGGGGGTTCGTGGTGCCGTCGTAGCGGAGAACGTCGATCTTGAATTTCTTGGGCCAGTTGAAGTGGCGGAACTCGGGAGCGAGGGCGAGGCAACCTTCGGCGAGGTCGATGCCCCGATCTTCATGGCGGTGACGTTCTCGGCGACGCTCGATGCGGGTGCGCATATCCTCGTTCTGACGGCTGTTGAGCTCGTCACGAAGATCTGGGTTGCGCGAGGTAGACGACCCGATGGAGATGGCCTCGCCGTGATCGCGGTTTAGCCGATCAGCCATCGGTGGCGCGGTGCGAGGAGGCTCCGTCTTGGCTTGACGTTCACCACGAGGCTGGCCTCGCGGATCACATGTTTTGTCTTGTGCTGCTCCAGAATTGTCGACGGTGGGGGCTTGAGTGGGTTCGACCCACGGACCACCATCGGCGAAGTCGAGGAGCCTCTCGACGCGAGTCCTCCATTCTTGGTAGACCTTGGGGTCGCCGCTGCTTGGAGGGAACTGCATCAGTGCCTTAGCAGCGACTAGAGCATCATGGCGAGCTTGCACGTCCGAAGGCGAGTGCGCGGAGGTCTTGCTCTTGGATGCTCGTGGATCCCGCTAGGGCGAATGCTGTGGTTCCCTCCTCCAGCGGTGGGCTCCTTGCCGGTGCCGTTGCAGACGCTCTTCTCCCCTGAGCGAGGAGGAGCCATGGTGGTGCCCTTTGGAGCCGCCTCTCCGCCAGGGCCGTTGTCCTTGTCGCGACCGTCCACTTCGTCTGGCGCCACCCTCTCCATGGGAGGCGGGGACGGAGAGACGCTCTGCCGTGCGCCAGCAGCACGACGTTCAGCGGAAGCTTGAGTGCGTGCGGGAGAGACCGGCTTGGACGCCGCAGGATCTCCCTTCTTCCTTGGAGGCATGCTTGACGAAGAACTTGCCGATGAACTTGATGAAGATGAATCCAGCACTTGCGCCACCTACCTGGCGCGCCAGATGTCGTGTCTCGTTGCACGGACACCGGGAGTATAGGATACCCCCTTTTAGGTTCGGCACGGGGCCCGAAAGGAGGCTGAGAATCATCTTCTAGGGCGAGACTAGATCAAGCTCTCCTCTCCACGATCAAGGCATGCAACCAAAGGGACACAAAGAGTTACCCAGGTTCAGTCCGCCTGGAGGCTAAAAGCCCTACTCCTGCATGTCTGGATTGATGAGTTCTTCATAGTATGGCTTACAATGGAACCTTCCGGACAGGGTACCCGGAAGGGTTTTGGCTGGAGGTAGAAGAAGGACAGATCCTGACCCGGAGGAGATCACCTTCCTCTCTACCTTCGCAGCCCTAGTCTAGTCTTGCTCTGGTTCTAGCTTGTGTTCATCCTTGGTTCGACCTCTCCTCCTCCGTGCCTTGGTCCTCCTTTTATAGGCTAAGGGGTTGCCACAGGGTCACGTGAGGGGTGTGAGGGACCTTCAGGGTGAAGGACCCTCCTCATCTAGTTTAGGGGGAGACGTGGCCTCTCCTCGGCCTAGCGTCTCCTTTGGGTTAGGTGGGAGCGTCCGCCTTGGGGGTGGACAGGAGCTGACACCACCACGGGACATGCTTCCCGCCCGCGCTGCCTTCGCCTTGCTTCCCAAGTCTTCCGCGGTGAGGTGGAGTGCTTATCCACAGGAACGTAGGGAAGTACCCGAGAGGGAGCCTGGCCTCCTGCCGGGAACTCGGGCTCTCGGGTCCTTCCTGGCCTTCTTGCTTGATTCGGGGACCCGGATGGTCCCCAGGACCGGAGCCCTTAGTCGACGTAGGCCATGCGTGTCTTGACGGTGAACCCGCCGGCTTGACTTGAGTCTTGGTCTTGTCCATCTTCATCTTGGGCCCACATGGGGTGACCCACTTTGGCAGTACTAGGGGAACCCCATGTTCCACTGTTGCGACATATACCACAACAAATTTCCCAATGAAAGGTCGCAACACATGGTTCATAAGACGCATAAAAGTGGAAGGTGCATTGGAGAGACCAAATGGCATGACAAGCCATTCATAAAGACCAATCTTTGTTTTAAATGCGGTCTTCCATTCATCACCTTCACACATCCTTATTTGGTGGTATCCACTTTTAAGATCAATTTTGGAGAATATAGTGGAACCACAAAGCTCGTCAAGCATATCATCAAGTAGAGGGATAGGGTGGCGATACCTCACCGTGATGGCGTTGATGGGGCGACAATCCATGCAAAGGCGAAGAGTGTTGTCGTGCTTGGGCACCAAGATGACGGGCACGGCACACGGACTCTAGCTCTCGCGGATGTGTCCCGTGGCTAGGAGTTCTTGTATTTGCCGCTCAATTTCCTTGGTCTCCTTGGGGTTGGTTCGGTAAGGAGCGCGGTTCGGTAGCGGCGCGCCGGGAACAAGGTCGATGCGATGCTCGATTCCGCGTTGAGGAGGTAGTCCCGGTGGCACTTCTTGAGGGAAAACATCTTCAAAGTCCGTCAAAAGAGACAACAAAGAAGGAGAGAGGTTTGTGAAAGTGTTAGTCATAGAAACTTCACCCTTACATATGAGCACATAGTGAAGGATGGATGGGTCCTCTCTCAACTCCCTCATATCTCTTTTGGTGACAAATAAGGTAAGTAGTGTGGGGACTCTCTTTGAAGTGTCGCACTCATTTGGCTTGTGGCTCTCACTCACTTTATGGTGGGTCTCTCGCTCACCACTCATCTCACTTGAAGAACGATCCTGTTGTGCTCGAGCAATAGTCTTGGCATTGTCGGCAATGACTTGACTTGGTGTCATGGGACGAAGGACGAAGTTCTTGTCGTTCCTCTTGAAGCTATAGTAAATGGTCCTTCCATCATGCATAGCACCCTTATCATATTGCCAAGGACGTCCAAGAAGTAAGTGACAAACGGTCATAGGCACAACATCACAATCCACGGTATCTTCGTAGGCTCCAATCTTGAAGGACACTTGCACCATGTGTTGAATCTTGACTGATCCGGTATCACTCAACCATTGCACATGGTATGGATGTGGGTGCTTCTTGAAATTCAAGTTGAGCTTGTCATAAAGTTCTTTACTAGCTAAGTTGTGGCAACTTCCACCATCTATGATGACCTTGATGGATCTTCCATTTATGCCCGCTCTTGTTTAAAACAAGTTGCATCTTTGGTCTTCTTCAACTTGGACATTGGTGGTCAAGGTTCTTGCCACAACCAATGAAGGATTGTTGTCGCCATCACAATATATCTCACTTGATTCTTCTTGCGCACTTTGCATTGTGGCGACTTGGTTCAAGGCATTGTACCCTCTTTACTCATAGACTCATATTCTCCCATGTCATTGACAATCATGACTTTCTTGTTTGTACACTCAAAGGATTTGTGTCCTTTCCTCCACACTTAAAGCATTTCAAGAGTCTTGTGCCGGAAGAGGATCCTTGAGGCGTGGTGCTTGAAGGAGGTATTTTCTTGAAAGGTTGAGGCGCTTGAGGTGTCGATGTAGAGACTCTTGGAGGACCTCTTGTGTTTGCTTGAGGAGTAGCTTGTGTGGGAGTAGGTGTTGATGACGAAGGTTTGTGGCGAAGAATGCCTCTGTCTTGATGTATTTGAGCTCTTCAAGTACGTGACGCTCGGCCTTTGTTGCTTGATGGACTAACTCAACCAAGGTGGCATATGGTTGGAACTCCACAATCTTCTTGATTGGATAGTTGAGGCCATTCATGAACGAGCCATGGATTGCTTCTCGGACTCCTCAATATTGGCTCTCATCATGGATATCTCCATCTCCTTATAGTACTCATCAACCGATTTCAACCCTTGCTTCAACTCTTGCAACTTCTTGTACAAATCTCTAGTGTAGTGACTCGGTACGAAGCGCTTATACATAGCTTCTTTCATCTCAATCCAAGTGTTGATTAGTTGTTGGTGGTTTTCAAAGCGTGTATCTTGGAGTTGTTCCCATCAGAAAAGGGCATACTCTTCAAACTCCGTTGAGGCTAAGGAAACCATCTTGTTGTCGGAGTAGTGGTGAACTCGGAAGATCTTGTCAACCTTGAGTGCCCATGAGAGGTAGGCTTCCGGATCACTTGTGCCGTAGAACTTGGGTATAAAAGCGAAGGTTGTCCAAGGTGTCATAGTCGTCGCGATGGTTAGGAGGTGGGAATGCACGTCCACGTCTCCTTCTATTGAGTCCATCACCATTGTGTTGGCTCGACTCGCTATCACTTGACTCGGTACTGTGGTGGTGACGATCATGTGGATGTTCTTGACGAGGGCAAGGCTCTTGACGAGGAGGATGCTCATGTTGTGGAATTGGGTTCTCCACATTGTTTCCACGGTTACTGTTGTGGTGGCGTGGCCTTGGAGGATGGCGGTGTCAATTTCCTTGATCACCATAGTCATTAGCACCCGGAGCACCATTGCCATTGGCCAATGGGTCTCGACCATCTCGATGATGAGGAGGTGGTGAAGGTGTTCGTTCATGGCGTCCACCATTTGGTTGAAGTTGCTCTTGATGCGCATTGGCATTGTGCCCTCGAGGAGAAGGTGGACGTTCCACTTCATGTCGATGTCGAGCATGTTCGTCGCGCCTTGGCATTTCTTGGTGACCTTGATGTGGTTGCTCTTGGCGCTCATGGTGATGGTGTCCTTGAGGAGCCCCGTGGCTTCGTCTCGCCGGCGCGATGACCTTGAAGAGTGCCGCGAACGGAGCGATGACGAAGATGGACCTCGGTGATCCCGATTGTTGAATGCTTCCGACATTTGTCGCATTTGGTTGGAGAGGTTGACGTTCATGTTGTGCATTTCTTCGCGCAAGTTGTTGATAATGCCATCATGTTCTTGAAGACGATTCTCATATCACCCGTGGACATCACGAACAAGGTGTCGAAGTCCCACAAACTGTCGTTGCGACACGTAGTCGCCATGGGGTTGTGCTTGTCCTTGTGATAACTCATCGGAGCTTGAACATCCGTGTTTTTACTTCCTGATGTAGCCCAACCTACGGCTACTACAACCAACGGTCCAATGACAAGAGGTAGAGTTAAAGCTCTCCATGATAAGGTGAATTCACTCCTATGTATGTGTGATCTTGACACTTCCTTGAATGGCTTGCTACTTCATTCGGATACCTTGTGCATACTCAGGAACAACTATCATGAAGATCATCAAGCAAGTGCTGGAGATGGACAAGGGTTGAGCCAAGAGGATGAAGAAGAACAGCAACAAGTCCTAGTCCCCGGTACTACCGCTGCTGACTGCCCGTACTACCGCCGCGCGCCCACCGGTACTACGGGCGCTACTACCGCTGAAGACCCGAAGCTCCTGGAGTCCGCCGGTACTACCGGTTATTTCACCGGTACTACCGAACATGCGCAAGCACCGGTACTACCGGGATGAAATCGCCGGTACTACCGGCCCTGCGCGTCAGTGCTGGAGTCGGCCGGTACTACCGGCCAGATCGCCGGTACTACCGGCGCTGCGCGAGCCTGTGTGCTGAAATGGCCCTTGAGCCTTGTAATCTTAGCCACTCACCTATCTTTTCATAACTAGATTATAAATAGGTGCCTCCCACCTTAGATCTAGGGCAGACTGAGATTAGACTTGAGTTGAGCATAGCTCCTTTTCCACCCATGATGGTGTTTCCTCTTAGGAGATGAATCAAGGCCTTACCAAGTGGAGATGAACCAAGACCTCCCCTTGTGGAGAAGATCCCTCTAGTCGATTCCAAGGCCTCTTCTTGTAGTTGCGATTACATGCCAATCAATCATCTTCGGGTGACTCTATTGGACCGGTAGGATTGACCGGTGAGAGAAACAATCCTAAGAGTAAGGTGTATTTGGAGAAGGAGAATCGGGGGCTGCCCACGGGGACTTGTTACCGATTGATTTCGTCCGGATTTGCTTTGCTAGTTACCCTTTTGTGTTTTTTCACTCGTTTTGTTCATCCTGTTCATTGTTCCCTCCGCCCAAATCCGTGAAGATCGGGTCCTACCCTACATCATATGGTATCAGAGCTCTAGGTTGCCACGGATTTGTTTTGTTTCCCCCACAAATCCACCCAATTTTTCTTTGATTTTGAGAAATTCGAAAATTTCCACAAAAAATGGCCATTTTGGGATTCGAGCGATTCGGTCGATTTGTTGCGTTTTTGGTAGTTTTTGTCCATGGATCTGTTGCTTTAGGACACCCTCCACCTTTGTTTGCGTTCCCTAGCCTTAATTTTGCCATTTTCCCACGAAATCAAGGAATTTTCGAGCCCAATTTTCGCCCAAATTCGCGACCAAGAACGCCAGATTTCTGGCGGCCGGTACTACCGGCCGAGTACATCGGTACTACCGGGCCTGCGAAGCACCGGTACTACCGGGGCGAGATCAGCGGTACTACCGTCGGGGCCGAATTTTTCAGAAAATTTTCTTTTCCTCGTTTCATTTTGGCATTTCCTCTTTATGTTTGAGTCCTTTGCTGGTGTGATCAACGTCTACAACATCGACAAGATTCCGCAACAATGCTTCATCCACGACAAGCGATGATGACACCAAGGACTCGACATTTCTCCCGTCATCATAATCCGTTGTGAGCCCTTCTTCCTTTTGTGTACCTTGACCTATCGGACTAGCTCTTTGATATTGCGAGGCATTGCACTTGTTCGAGTGATTGTCTTCAAGTATTGGCGAGTGTGTATCGTTAAAGATCTTGGCACTAGCAAAAGAGAAGGAAACATCGTCAAAAAAAAAAAGACAAGAGAAAAGAAAATGAGTAGTGTCAAGTATCATCTCTTGTAGGTTGCGACAAAGTTTAAACCGCCAAAGTGAGTGTGAGTGTTAACACTTGTGCAAATCCGTTGCCCACCAAAGACAATTGCGCTAGCGTCCTTCTTGTGTTGGGTGATACTTGAGCACGTAGTCTTCGCTAGGTTGCATATCTTCGAGTGCTCGCCCTTTGGTCGCCCAACCTCATCATTCGCTTTTGTGTGTGTTTCTTGATCATTTATGGTTGGTGTTTCTTTGGTAATTTGGTCATTGTGGACTTTCTCTAACTCGAACAATATACTTTTCGTCGGGTTTGCTTGTGTCGTTTGCCACTTCATACCTTCGTATCCTCACAAGTGTGTGTGTTGGGTGTTAGAACCAGATTCTCTTTCTTCAAGCCACTTTATTCTTTGGATATAGTTTCTCTTGGTTCTTCCATTTCCACACATTTCACTTGTTCTTGAGATCATGTTTAGGGTAAGTACAAACGGAAGCTCAAGCTCGGATGATGATATCAATGGAGGAATCCAAGGTGACAATGGCTATGTCACACATAACGAGTTCGTCGGTCTTCGACACCTTGTCCGTGATGGGAGCGCCGTCTTCAAGCACAAGAAGCAAACTTCAACGCGCAAATGGCGACGGTGACTAAAGCTCTCAACAACCTTGCGCAACGTCGATCTTCTTCTTCGTCACGCTCAAGACATACAAGGAGCACCTCAATGTCGACACAAGAACGACATGCGCATCATGGTCCTCGACAAGAAGAACCGCATCAACCTCGCCAAGACATGCCAAGGCACGATGAACATGATCAACATCGTCATGATCGACACCGCCATGAAGTGGGACATCCACCTTCTCCTCGAGCGCACCATGGCAATGCGCGTCAAGAACAACCACAACCAAATGGCGGACACCGCGTACGAACACCACCACCACCGCAACATCAAGATCATCGAGACCCATTGGCCAATGACAATGGTGTTCCGGGTGCTAATGACTACGGTGATCAAGGACGTCGACACCGCCATCTTCCAAGGCCACGCCACAACAATCGTGACCATGGGAACCATGTGGAGAATCCAATTCCACACCATGAGCATCATCCTCGTCAAGAGCCTCGCCCTCGTCAAGAACATCCACATGATCATCACCAACAACACCATTCCGAGTCAAGTGATAGTGAGTCGAACCAACACAATGGTGATGGACTCAATGGAAGGAGACGTGGACGTGCATTCCCACCTCCCAACCATCGAGAAGAAGATGACAACTTAAGCAACCTTCGCTTCGATATGCCAAAGTTCTATGGAACAAGTGACCCGGAAGCCTATCTTTCTTGTTCACTTAAGGTGGACAAGATCTTCCGAGTTCACCGCTACTCCAACAACAAGATGGTTGCCTTAGATTTAATGGAGTTTGAAGATACACGCTTAGACATCCACCAACAACCAATCAACACTTGGGTTGAGATGAAAGAAGCAATGTGCAAGCGCTTTGTGCCAAGTCACTACACTAGAGATTTGTACAAGAAGTTGGAAGAGTTGAAGCAAGGGTTGAAGACGGTTGACGAGTACTATAAGGAGATGGAATTTTCCATGATGAGAGCCAATATTGAGGAGTCGGAGGAGCAATCCATGGCTCATTACATAAATGGCCTCAATTATCCAATCAAGAAGATTGTGGAGTTCCAACCATATGCCACCTTGGTTGAATTAGTCCATCAAGCAACAAAGGCCGAGCGTCACGTGCTTGAAGAGCTCAAATATATCAAGTCAAAGGCATTCTTCGCCAACAAGCCTTCATCACCAACGCCTACAACCACTCAAGCTCCTATTCAAGAAACACAAGAGGTCCTCCAAGAGTCTCTACATCGACACTCAAGCGCCTCAAGCTTTCAAGAAAGTGACTCCTTAAAGCACCACACTTCAAGGATCTTCTTCCGGTACAAGAGTCTTGAAATGCTATAAGTGTGGAGGACAAGGACACAAATCCTTTGAGTGTACAAATAAGAAAGTCATGATTGTCAATGACATGGTGCGACAATCCTAGCCATCTGGACCCCCGTGGACCCCTCCTAGCCATCTAGGAGTATACGTACCCTTTTACGTCATCTGACCCACGTGCACCCTCCCAGCCATCCAGGAGTATCAGTACCACTTTTAGGTCATCCTTACCGACGTGCGCTACTCCTAGCCTTCGGGGCACACGTGCACCACTCCTAGCCATCTAGGAGTAGCCATACCCTCTTTACGTCATCTGACCCACGTGCACCCCTCCCAGTCATCTAGGAGTATCAGTACCACTTTTAGGTCATCCTTAACCACGTGCGACACTCCTAGCCATCTGGACCCCCGTGGACCACTCCTAGGCATCTAGAGTATACGTACCTCTTTACGTCATCCGACCCACGTGCACCCCTCCCAGCCATCTAGGAGTATCGGTATCACTTTTAGGTCATCCTTAACCACGTGTGACAATCCAGCCATCTGGACCCCCGTGGCCCTCTCCTAGCCATCAAGGAGTATATGTACCCTCTTTACGTCATCTGACGAACGTGCACCCCTCCCAGCCATCTAGGAGTATTAGTACCACTTTTAGGTCATCCTTAACCACGTGCGACACTCCTAGCCATCTAGACCCCCGTGCACCACACCTAGCCATCTAGGAGTATCCATACCCTATTTACGTCATCTGACCCACGTGCGCCCCTCCCAGCCATCTAGGAGTATCGGTAGCACTTTCAGGTCATCCTTAATCACGTGCGACAATCCTAGCCATCTAGAACCCCGTGGACCCTCCTAGCCATCTAGGAGTATCAGTACCACTTTTAGATCATCCTTACCCACGTGTGCCACTCTTAGCCTTCTGGGCACACGTGCACCACTCCTAGCCATATAGGAGTATCCGTACCCCCATTACATCATCTAACCCACATGCGCCCCTCCCAGCCATGTAGGAGTATCGGTAGCACTTTTAGGTCATCCTTAACCACGCGCGACAATCGTAGCCATCTGGACCCCCGTTGACCCCTCCTAGCCGTATAGGAGTATACGTACCCTCTTTACATCATCTGACCCACGTGCACCCGTCCCTGCCATCTAGGAGTATCAGTACCACTTTTAGGTCATCCTTACCCACGTGTGCCACTCCTAGCCTTCTGGGCACACGTGCACCAGTCCTAGCCATATAGAGTATTCGTACCCCCTTTACATCATCTGACCCACGTGCGCCCCTCCCAGCCATCTAGGAGTATCGGTAGCACTTTTAGGTCATCCTTAACCACGTGCTACAATCCTAGCCATCTGGACCCCCGTGGACCCCTCGTAGCCATCTAGGAGTATATGCACCCTCTTTACATCATCTGACCAACGTGCACCCCTCCCTGCCATCTAGGAGTATCGGTATACACTACAAGAAATATGCTATGCTGTGACCGTCAATATGGTCACAGATATGGTCACGGTCTGTCCTCTGTGAGCTTTTTGTGACAAAAATAGATGGTCATGTTACGAGGGTCAGTAAGGAGCGTCAGTGACCTTTTTTATGAATTGGTCATAGACGTCTATGACCAAATAAAAAGGTCACATATTTTATGACCAATTTTTTGGTCACTGGCAATTTAACCAGACCACGTCAGATCCAATGTGGCAATGCTGACGTGTCAAAATTGTGACCAAATGAAATGGTCAAAGACAAGAATCAGCCCTGTCCAGTTCAGACTTCTAGTTGGGCCAAGCCCAATAATTCAGCCCATTTAATGTTTTTTTCCCATCTTTTCTGGACGACTACATGGGCCGAGCCCAATAATTTGGGCCTTTTTGCAGACCAATTTTTTGGGCCTTAGCCTTTTTACCGTCTTTTTTAAATTTCGGAAATTTATATATTGCTATTTACAGGAAATAGTCCAACTAAGTTTGGGCCGTCGCCTTTCTAGAGCCCAATTACTGGATGAAATATAAGCTTGGGCCGTGGGCTTTTTCTGGTCCAAGGCCTTTTTATGCACTCTGATTTCAGCCAATTTAAATTTAATTCAAATTCATATTAAATTCCAATTTCAAATTCAAATTCAAATTCAAATTCGAATACATCAGAACACAAGCATGCACAGAACATATGAGCACATTTCATATCATCTCAACACATTTCATATCATTTCAGCATACATAGTGCCATCATTGGTTCACAGGTTCACAACGAGCAAAACAGATGCTAGTTCCAAGAAACTAGACTTAACTTAGCTACCAGTACCAAAATGCATAGTGCCATCAAATACTCCCAGAGATGGTTCACATAAATTAGACGAAAGCAATAGATAAAAGCAAGAAATGGTTCAAACACTCCAAGCAGTTGAACTAGCTCCCAGTTCAAATACTCCCAGCAGGTGAACTAGCCCTAGTAGCTCTGGCTCCCATCATTGCCATCAGCTGAACCACCTTTTCCGACATCAGTGCATAGTCCTTGTCACGAGCAACTTGTGCAGCCTGAGCGTCTTCCGACATCTTCCTCATTGCCGCCATCTCTTCTCGCAGCGCTTCGGTTTGCTGCTCCTTCCTCTCCAACTTCTGCTCAAGGTCATGGACTTGTGCAGCAACAACAGTAGCTTGGCCCTTCTTCCTAGCCAACCTTGATTGGAGGCCAACATTCTCTAGGAATGTGCTCTGCTTCACTTCACCCTTCAACACTTCAGCAACAATATCAACAGCAGATTTTGGCTCCTGACCTTCTAGTGGTAGTGCATCCTTCCTTTTTTCCATCTCAGCCTGGTACATGGAGGATTGCAAATCAACTCGACAATTCAAGAAACAGTCAAAAAAATAAAGATCATTCCTCATTCAACAAATTACTACTCGATGACAAGCAGTTCTACAAATTACTTGCATTCAGATGACAAGCACTAGCAATCTGGTACCTTTAAGTTGATTTAACATAAGTAAGATAAATGGACAAACACATAGTAACAAGACAATCAGGAGTGTATTGCAGAAGCAAAAAATAACAGCAGAAGTAAATCATAAGCAGGAGCATTGCAAGGTACTGCGATGTGCATTGCAATGTACTGTGATGTGCAGAAGTAAATCATAAGCTGCACTAATCTATTATCATGATAAGAAGAAGAGTGTAGTAGCAGGACTGCAAGCTTACTGCAGAAGTACTTTTGCACCAAGATGTTTAATAAAATCAATAAAAGCAGGCAAACAAATGATGTTTTAGCACATATGAAGCATAGTAGTTGTTGCTTACTATGGCATTACGAGCTGGCTCCGAATACCCTTTCTTCTTGCTGTGATGAGTGGCCTTGAATATATCAATAGGACACATATCTTCACCATTACGTTCCTCCTTCTGAAATGTTAATCAACACAATCAAAGTGTAAGCTCTCGGTACAGAAGTTAGTTAGGCCCAACAAACAGACAAACAAATTTGTTCTTACAGTTTGGTAGATGTGTGCAGTGTAGGACCTCGAACCAGTTTTCTGCGCAAAGATGACTTTTGCTCGGTTCTTTTTGTTTGACTCACAAGTTTCCTACAACAAACAGACTCCAATCATGGTCTAGCACAGGTAACATCATGTGCAGAAGATAAACCATAGAAACTGCATGAGACCAAGGGCACATGTTCACCAAACCTTGTGTCTTGGGGTAGACCACATCGCCACGAGAGCTTGCCATTCATCATCTGTCATATCTGGCACTGGAGACTTGATGCTGACTTGATTAGCTGCTATGGTGTCGAAGTACTTATTTTTGATGTAGTGGCGTCTGTTCTTGCATATCTTCTGCAGCATATCAGTGCATGCCTGCTGAACGACCACCGAGCCGGTGTCCATACTGAAATTGGCCTACAAAGACAGTAAGCAAGGCGAGGACAAGATAAGTGGAAGCACCTTCAGTTTCAAGGCAAAGAAAGTAACAGAAGTAAGAAAGGACTTTGAGTTACAATAACAAGTAACTTACATCAACTTTGCCAACAAGTCATTGACTAGAGTAGTGTCTTTCTTATATTCCTTGAAGTGTGGAAGCACTGCCGTATGCTTCTTGCAAGGTAACCACCCTCAGAAGCAAACTTTGCAGCCTGCAAAGGCTGTACTGAACGCTTCATCCCTTCGGGGATTTGGATTGCGACCTTGGTACGCAGCATCTTAGTTAGCCTTTCCAGCCCTGCGCCCCTACTATCCCTTGTCTTGACCACCATTGGCAGCTCTGAAAATGAAAATGACCCCATAAATAAGAAGAAGAAACTGCAACTGCCAAACAGACACACATGCATGCACACATTTATAAAATGCACTAGCAATGAACTTGCCTTGATTGGGTATACTGACAGCATGCTCTTGTTCTTCAGAGAAGACATCATTCCTGTCCACACTAGGTGTGACAGGGCTGAGGTCCATGCGGACAGTTCTTCCTTCAGCCATGTGGACTGTGCTCCCTTCATCCATGGACTGCACCTCATCATCCATTTGCAGCAAACTGTTTGGATCCTTGCGCAGCGGGCTTTCGTGCTGGTTGGTCTCAGCCGTCAACTTTGATTTATGTCTCGTAACTCTAGCAAGGACAGGTTCCACGGGCTCCAACGATCTCTGAACCAGTTGGAGGATCAGCCATCACCCTTCCACCAGGAGGCATTGTGGCAGATGACTCCGAACTCCTCCTCTTGGATGTCTTCTTAACAGCCGCCTTCTTCCTCCTAGAAGTCTTCAGATCCTCATATAAACAGCAAGTATAGCAGCATTAAAACAAAAGTAAGAAAACTGTGTGAGCAAGTTAACAAACAAGGAAGCAAGCAAACAAAGTACTCCCACACATCCGAACAAGAAAGAATTTGCACACCTTAACAACAGGCTTCTCCACTACACTGTCATCAACTTCCTCTCCCTCATTATCTTCATCTTCGTTAGGGTTATAGTCTGAGCTTGTTATTGCAGATGCACTGTCATCGTTGGTAACTCCGCTAACTTCATTAACTTCACTTCTCTTCCTAAGAAATGACCCTAATGCTGCGAGGCCCATAGACTGTAACCTGTGGTTGTTTCTCATCATGTTTCTAGCCCTAAGCTTCTCGTACTCGGTGAGAGGTGCCTCTTTAGATAATAAACAATTTACCATTAGATGAATGTTGAAATGCATGGAAAAGCAAGACAACACTAGCAGCTAAATGTATGTGATGTAGCCAAACCTACGGCTCCTACAACAAGTGGCCCAATGACAGAGCAAGAGTCAAAGCTCTCCATGATAAGGTGAATTCACTCCGATCTATGTGTGATCTCGACACTCCTTTGAATGGGTTGCTACTTCATTTGGATACTTTGTGCATATCAGGAACCACCTTGATGACGACCCACAATGGAATGGAGAAGATGACCAAGAGAAGGTCGAAGATGATGGAGAAGATGACCAAGAGAAGACCCAAGAAGATGGCCAAGAAAAGAAGAAGAAGAGCAGGAAAAAGCGCCACAGCGGTACTACCGCTCCTCCAGGCGGTACTTAACCACCCCCCATGTGCGGCACTGTCGGCGGTACTACTGCCCGCCCAAGCGGTATTACCGCTCTGACGAGCGGTACTACCTCCCGAGCGAAGTCAACGCAAGCTCTGGCCCGCACCAGCGGTACTACCGCCCGTACGAGCGGTACTACCGCTGCTGCGGGAACCAACCAGGCTTTTGTGCCTTGTAATTCCCACCTACCCCACCTACCTTTCTCTTTTGCCTCTAGACTATAAATAGGAGTTCCCCATCTCTGATCTGGGTAGACTATGATTTGGGATTAGAGTAGAGTTGTACTCCTTCTTCTCAAAGTGGTCCTTTCCTCCTATTGAGATGAATCAAGACCTCCCCTTGTGCAGATGAACCAAGGCCTCCCCTTGTGGAGAAGATCCCTTCATGGATACCAAGGCTTCCTCTTGTAGTTTGCTACTTGCTAATCTTCCCTCTTGTAGTGGCTAGATTGGATTGGTTTGGATTGACCAATTGGACAAACAATCCTAAGAGTAAGGTGTGCTTGCGAGAGAGAATTGGGGGCTACCCTTGGGGCTTGTTACCAGTTGAATCTTGCTGAGTTGCTACTTGCTAGTTATCCTTGATTTGGTTTTTTCCCCTCTTTGTGTTTCTTGTTTTCATCCCTTGTTCTTTGTGTTCATCGATCCCTCCGCCCAAATCCGTGAAAATCGGGACCAACCTACATCATATGGTATCAGAGCTCTAGGTTGCCACAGATTTGATTTGTGTTTCCACCAAAATCCACCAAATTTTTCTTTGTTTTTGAGAAATTCGAAAATTTCTACCAAAAATAGCCTTTCCTTGATTCGAGCCGATCTGTCGATTTGTTGCGTTTTTGGTAGTTTTTGTCCATGGGTCTATTGCTTTAGGACCCCCTCCACCTTTGTTTGCGTTCCCTAGCCTCAATTTTGCCAATTTTCCACGGATTCGAGGAAGTTTTGGAGCCCAAATCTGCCCAAAATCGAGTCAAAATCGCGCAGATTCGTGCATAGCGGTACTACCGCCCGAGATCAGCGGTACTACCGCCCGAGCGGTACTGCCGGGCGGACCAGCAGTACTACCGCTAGGGCCAATTTTTGCAGAATTATTTTTTTTTCCTCGGTTCGTTTTGGCATTTCCTCTTTGGTTTGAGTCCTTTCTTGGTGTGCCCTACGTCTACGACGTCGACAAGCTTACACGGCAACGCATCATCAACAATGCCAAGCGACGACGCCACCAAGGACTCGACATTTCCCCATCATCATAATCCGTTGTGAGCCCTTCTTCCTTTCGCGTACCTTGACCTATCGGACTAGCTCTTTGATATTGTGGGCATTGCACTTGTTGAGTGATTGTCTTAAAGTATTGGCGAGGTGTATCGTTAGAGATCTTGGCACTAGCAAAAGTTGAAGGAATCATCGTCAAAAAGCAAAAAAAAAAAAGAGACGACAAAAGAAAAGAGCATGAGTAGTGCCAAGTATCATCTCTTATAGGTTGCGACAATGCTTATACCGCAAAAGTGAGTGAGTGTTTAACACTTGTGCAAATCCGTTGCCCACCAAAAGGCAATTGAGCTAGCGTCCCTCTCGTGTTGGTGTGACATTTGAGCACGTAGTTTTCGATAGGTTGCATATCTTTGAGTGCTCGCCCTTTGGTCGCCCAACCCCATCATTCGCTTTTGTGTGTGTTTTCTTCATCATTTGTGGTTGGCGTTTTTTCGTAATTTGATCATTATGGATTTTCTCTACCTTGAACAACATAATTTTCGCTGGATTTCTTGTTTCGTTTGCCACTTCATACCTTCCTATCCTCATAAGTGTGTGTTGGGTGTTAGAACTGGATTCTCTCCTCTCAAGCCACATTATATTGGGGTATAGTTTGTCTTGGTTTTCCTTACCACATATCTCACTTGTTCTTGAGACAATGTTTAGTGGAAGTACAAACGGAAGCTCAAACCCGGATGATGAAATTCATAGTGGACTACGAGGTGATCATGGCTATGTCACACATACCGAGTTTGTTGGTCTTTGACACCTTCTTCGTGATGGCCTAGGACGCTACGAGCGCCGTCTACAAGCTCAAGAGGCCAACTTCAACGACCGCATGCATGCGCAAGAAGCATCTATGGAGCGGGTGACCGAAGCTCTCAACAACCTTGCGCGACAATGAGCTTCTTCTTCATCACGATCAAGCTGTACAAGAAGCACCTCAAGGTCGACGCAAGCACGTCATGGACGACCTCCTCCTAACGTTGAACAACCACATGATTTCACGCGAACAATGCCAATGCGCATCAAGAACAACCTCACCAAAATGATGAACATCGCAGCGCATACCATCACCACCACCGCAACAACGCGATCGTCATGACCCATTGGCTAATGACAATGGCGTACCGGGTGCGAATGACTTTGATGAACAAGGACGTCATCCCCGTCATCCTCCAAGGCCACGCCATCAAAACCATGACAATGCGAACAATAACGAACAACACATTCCTCGCCATGATCCTCGTCCTCGTCAAGAACTTCCACATGATCGTCACAACAACACGTTTCGAGTCAAGTGATAACGAGTCAAGCCAACACAATGGTGATGGACTCAATCGAAGGAGACGTGGACGTGCATTCCCACGTGGTGCCCATGCGACAACTATGATGACTTGACAACTTCGCTTTGACATACCCAAGTTCTACGCACAAGTGATCCGGAAGCCTACTTCTCATGGGTACTCAAGGTTGACAAGATCTTCCCGTACAACGCTTCTCCGACAACAAGAAGGTTGCCTTAGCCTCGATGGAGTTTGAAGAGTATGCTCTCTTGTGGTGGGAACAACTACAAGATGCACGCATCGCTAACCACCAACAACCAATCGACACTTGGGTTGAAATGAAAGAAACAATGTACAAGCGCTTCGTGCCAAGCCATTACACTAGAGACTTGTACAAGAAGTTGCAAGAGTTGAAGCAAGGGTTGAAGTCGGTTGATGAGTACTATAAGGAGATGGAAATCTCCATGATGAGAGCCAATGTCAACGAGTACGAAGAGCAATCCATGGCTCGCTTCATGAATGGCCTCAACTATCCAATCAAGAAGATTGTGGAGTTCCAACCATATGCCAACTTGGTTGAGCTAGTCCATCAAGCAACAAAGGCCGAGCGTCACGTGCTTGAAGAGCTCAAATACATCAAGTCAAAGGCATTCTTCGCCAACAAGCCTTCTTCGTCAACACCTACACCTTCACAAGCTCTTCCTCAAGCAAACACACGAGGTCCTCCAAGAGTCTCTACATCGACACCTCAAGCGCCTCAACCTTTCAAGAAAGTACCTCCCTACCAAGGCGCCTCAAGGATCTTCGTCCGGCACAAGACTTTGCAATGCTACAAGTGCGGAGGACAAGGGCACAAATCTTTGAGTGCACCAACAAGAAGGTCATGATCATCAATGACATGGGAGAGTATGAATCTATGAGTGAAGATGAGTACAATGCTTTGAACAAGGTCGCCACAATGCAAAGTGCTCAAGAAGAAAAAGTGAGATATATTGTGATGGCGACAACAACCCTTCCTTGGTTGTGGCAAGAGCTTTAACCACCAATGTTCAAGTGGAAGAAGACCAAAGATGCAACTTGTTTCAAACAAGAGCGGGAATCAATGGAAAGTCCATCAAGGTCATCATAGATGGTGGAAGTTGCCACAACTTAGCGAGCAAGAACTTTGTGATAAGCTCAACTTGAAGTTCAAGAAGCACCCACATCCTACCATGTGCAATGGTTGAGTGATACCGGAGCCGTCAAGATTCAACACATGGTGCAAGTGTCCTTCAAGATTGGAGCCTATGAAGATACGTTGATTGTGATGTTGTGCCTATGACCGTTTGTCACTTACTTCTTGGACGTCCTTGGCAATTTGATAAGGGTGCTATGCATGATGGAAGGACAAATTACTATAGCTTCAAGAACAACGACAAGACCTTCGTCCTTCGTCCCATGACACCAAGTCAAGTCATCGCCGACAACGCCAAGACTATTGCAAGGGCACAACAAGATCGTTCGTCAAGTGAGATGAGTGGTGAGCGAGAGACCCACCATAAAGTGAGTGAGAGCCACAAGCCAAATGAGAGTGACACTTCAAAGAGAGTTCCCACAAAACTTACACTATTTGCCACAAAAGAGAGATGAGGGAGTTGAGAGAGAACCCATCCACCCTCCACTATGTGCTCATATGCAAGGGTGAAGTTTCTATGACTAACACTTTCACAAACCTTCCTCCTTCTTTGTTGTCTCTTTTGAAGGACTTTGAAGATGTCTTCCCTCAAGAAGTGCCACCGGGACTACCTCCTCTACGCGGAATCGAGCACGCATCGACCTTGTTCCCGGCGCACCGCTACCAAACCGCGCTCCTTACCGCACCAACCCCGAGGAGACAAAGGAGATCGAGCGGCAAATACAAGAACTTCTTGCCATGGGACATATCCGCGAGAGCTTGAGTCCGTGCGCCGTGCCCGTCATCTTGGTACCCAAGCACGACAACACTCTTCGCCTTTGCATGGATTGTCGCCCATCAACGCCATCACCGTTCGGTATCGCCATCCTATCCCTCGACTTGATGATATGCTTGATGAGCTTTGTGGTTCCGCTATATTCTCCAAAATTGATCTTAAAAGTGGATACACCAAATAAGAATGTGTGAAGGTGATGAATGGAAGACCGCATTTAAAACAAAGCTTGGTCTTTATGAATGGCTTGTCATGCCATTTGGTCTTTCCAATGCACCTTCTACTTTTATGCGTCTCATGAATCATGTTTTGCGTCCTTTCATTGGAAATTTGTTGTGGTATACTTTGACGACATCCTTATTATAGCAAATCTTTGGAAGAGCACACTTCTCATGTTGCTCAAGTTTTGTTGGTTCTTCGCAATGAAAAGCTTTATGCAATCTTTCTAAGTGCACTTTGCCACCAACAAACTTGTTTTCTTGGGTTTTGTTGTTTCTTCGGATGGAAGTCGATGCAAGATACAAGCAATTCGGACTTGGCCTTTTCCGATGTCACTTGAGGAGTTGAGACGTTTTCTTGGTTTTGCCGGATTTTACCGCCGTTTCATCAAGGATTTTTCCACAATTGCTTGCCCCCTCCATGAACTTACAAAGAAAAATGTACCTTTCATTTGGGGCAATGCACATGATTTTGCTTTCAATGAGCTCAAACGGTTATTAACCGAAGCACCACTCCTTGCCCTTCCGGATTTCTCTAAGACATTTGAGATTGAATGCGATGCAAGTGGATTGGGCATTGGTGGAGTGCTTATGCAAAATGGTAGACCCATTGCATACCATAGTGAGAAACTAGATGGAGCTCGCTTGAATTACCCCATTTATGACAAGAGTTATTTGCTTTGGTTCGTGTTTTGGATGTGTGGCAACATTACCTTCGTCCTAAGGAATTTGTCATTCATTCCGACCATGAATCCTTGAAATATTTGAAAAGTCAAACAAATTTGAACAAAAGACATGCTAAGTGGGTTGAGTTCATTGAGTCTTTTACCTTTGTAATCAAATACAAGAAAGGTAAAGACAATGTGGTCGCGGATGCTCTATCCCGCAAGGCCAACCTACTTACACGTCTTGACATTAGTGTCTTGGGTTTGGATGAGATAAAGGAGTTGTATGCTACCGATGCTTTCTTTGGAGACATTTTCGCTCAATGTTCAGAGCATAAAGGAATTGGTGATTTCTATTTGCACCAAGGTTTCTTGTTTAGGGCTAACAAACTATGCATACCCGAGTCTTCGCTTCATGGGTCACTTTGGACGCGACAAGACCTACGCCATGCTCGCCACCAACTACTATTGGACAAGAATGAAGCGTGATGTGGAACGCCTAGTTCGACGATGTTCTACATGTCTCAAAGCTAAGTCTACTCTAAACTCTCATGGCTTATATACTCCTTTGCCTATTCCACATCGCCCATGGTCCGATATAGCTATGGATTTCGTCTTATGACTCCCACGCACTAAAACAAACAAGGATTACATCTTTGTCGTCATTGATGATTCTCTAAAATGGCACACTTTATACCATGCAACAAGACCGACGATGCTTCACATATTGCTACTTTGTTTTTTAGGGAAATCGTCCGTCTTCATGGCGTGCCAAAGACCATTGTGTCGGATCGTGACGTCAAGTTCGTGAGCTATTTTTGGAAGACTTTGATGGCCAAGTTGGGAATCAAGCAACTATTCTCCACCGCATACCACCCTCAAACCGATGGCCAAACCGAAGTGGTGAACCGAAGCCTATCCACATTCCTTCGCGTGTTGATCAAGCCTAACTTGAAGAATTGGGAAGAGTGCATCCCACACGCTGAGTTCGCCTACAATCGAGCACTACATCGCGCAACAAAGAGAACACCCTTCGAGTTCGTCTATGGCTCCAACCCCTACACCGCGCTCGACATGCTACCACTTCCACTCCGTGAGCAAGTTAACATGGACTTCGACAAGCAAGCCGCTTAAATGAAAAAGCTCCATGAGGAAACAAGAACTACGCTTGAGAAGCACAACGAAGACCATGCTACGAAGATGAACAAACACAAGCGCGCCATGATATTTGAAGAAGGAGACCTTGTTTGGCTACACATTCGCAAAGATCGCTTTCCGGATGCAAGGAAGTCCAAGCTTCACCCTCGTGGAGACGGACCTTTCAAGGTCATCAAGTGCATCAACGATAATGCCTACAAGATCGACATCTCCCACTCCAAACACTTGGTCCATGACACCTTCAACGTCGCCGACCTATCGCCATACCTTGGAACATCAAGCGATGAGGATGACCAAGAGTCGAGGACGACTCTTTTCCAAGGGTGGGGATATGATGTAGCCCAACCTAAGGCTCCTACAACAAGTGGCCCAATGACAAGAGCAAGAGTCCAAGCTCTCCATGATAAGGTGAATTCACTCCTATCTATGTGTGATCTCGACACTCCTTTGAATGGGTTGCTACTTCATTCGGATACTTTGTGCATACTCAGGAACCACCTTGATGACGACCCACAATGGAGTGGAGAAGATGAGCAAGAGAAGGTCCAAGATGATGGAGAAGATGACTAAGAGAAGACCCAAGAAGATGGCCAAGAAGAAGAAGAAGAAGAGCAGGAAAAAGCGCCACAGCGGTACTACCGCTCCTCCTGGCGGTACTGTCGCGCCGGCGGTACTACCGCCCCCAGTGCGGCACTGCCGGCGGTACTACCGCCCGCCCAAGCGGTACTACCGCTCTGACGAGCGGTACTACCGCCCGCGCCGAAGTCAACGCTGCCTTGGCCCGCACCAGCGGTACTACCACCCGTACGAGCGGTACTACTGCTGCTGCGGGAACCAGCCAGGCTTTTGAGCGTTGTAATTCCCACCTACCCCACCTACCTTTCCCTTTTGCCTCTAGACTATAAATAGGAGTTCCCCATCTCAGATCTGGGTAGACTATGATTTGGAATTAGAGTAGAGCTGTGCTCCTTCTTCTCAAAGTGGTCCTTTCCTCCTATGGAGATGAATCAAGGCCTCCCCTTGTGGAGAAGATCCCTTCGTGGATACCAAGGCTTCCTCTTGTAGTTTGCTACTTGCTAATCTTCCCTCTTGTAGTGGCTAGATTGGATTGGTTTGGATTGACCAATTGGACAAACAATCCTAAGAGTAAGGTGTGCTTGGGAGAGGAGAATTGGGGGCTACACTTGGGGCTTGTTACCAGTTGAATCTTGCTGAGTTGCTACTTGCTAGTTATCCTTGATTTGGTGTTTTCCCCTCTTTGTGTTCTTGTGTTCATCCCTTGTTCTTCGTGTTCATCGATCCCTCCGCCCAAATCCGTGAAAATCGGGATCAACCTACATCAGTATGTATGCTAGCAGGTTTTATTTTCATCATTTAATCCTAGTAGAATAACTTCAATTATTCAGATTAAACCATTGCATTTCAACTACCAGATAGCAAAGCAAAAAGAGGCAAGGTATGGTACCATGTTTTATTTTCATTCAAGCCTAGTTATTTATGTAAGGTGGAGTAATAGCAGACACAAAAATCCATAGATCAACAACTCAAACTGACAGAAAAGCAACATGTTGATAGAGGCAAAGGTGTCCCGATCTTTCGATGAGATGATAACTACGATTTGGGTGGAGTCGATGTTGACGATCCGACTACAAACGTGCGCGGACGTTGCGCCTTAGCAATCGCTACACCAACTCCGGGAGGTTATTGACAGCGCTGTAACACAGTCGACCCAACCACTAGGGTCCAATTCCTGCAGGCAATCGAAGAACAAGCAAGAATTGAGATGCAATCTGAATATTGCGAATATAGATGAAGTACAGATAAATTGGGGTTCCGGTAGCGGTCTAGATCTGGTCTCTCCGACACAGACGAAGAACACGAAGTTGCAACAGTGGCTAACTTTTTAACTAAACAAAACCCAAACCCTAAAGCGACGACCTAGGGTTGTATTTATGGGGAGACTCAAGGGAATTTCGTGCAGCCTTGGAAAAGGGGGCCGAATCCATCCTAAGTCGGTTTCCCCATCAATACGGACTCTAAAAATAGTCTATAAAAAGGTATTTCGAAAATACATGGGCCTGGCCCAAATATTAAGGTGACGCAGCACCATATAACTCTATGGACGAAAATATGAAGTGTGATCTTGTAGTATTTCGTCCAAGCCTCCATTTGTGGCATCATCTCCACTCCTTGCATGCTTGCTGCCATCTCCATGTATCACCATGCTCCAATGCTTGTCCTTCTCTTCCTTACTAGGTCCATTGTTCCTAAGAGTGACAAACATATCCGATTTAGGCAGTATCATATTCTCATATATATTGGATTAGTTCCAAGGAACGAAAATACCTGATAATTAAGTTGACGCGCACGAGCTCGAGTAATAGCTCCTTGTATAGTTGTAGGACTAGTAGTTGTGACCGTAGGTGGGATGTCTGTGGGGACCCCGGATTAGCTGTCCGAAATACCCTTGTGCCTACAACATCAGCGATCCCATGATCAGTCTGTCGCTGAGCACAATCAAACTGGTATCAAAAGAACATCCATAAATACCGAAGGAAATTACTTACTTGATTGGAACCATAAGCTTCAACAGGTACTTACAGCGGAAATCATCAAACAACGTGGAGCCCAAGTCAAATGCCACAACCCCACAGGCAACTGACTGGGAAGCGCCCTAGTTCGCATTGACGTCATTTAAAACTTTTCCTTCGAACTGCTCCTCTTCAGAATCTGGCTAAGACAATAGCCAGGGACGAAACCAATATGAGTACATTTGATTGTACTCGCAAACTACCCCCGGAATGAGCATGCTCTACCTTTTTATTGTTTAAATAAAATTTTGTTTGCTTTGAAAATTCCATATCCTTATGGAAAAGAGAAGGATGGCATTTTGTTTAATAAAACTTTGTTTTGGAAACCTCTATACCTTTATTGAAAAAGGAAAGAAGGCTTTTAGAACTTTTCCCATAATTCTATCTTTGTAAGAAATCTCTTTAAAACTTTTTCCCGAAATATATCTTTGTCGAAAAATGATAAGAAGTCTCTTTTAAAACATTTTCCCGGAAAATCACCATTTTATCTGTTTCTCCAAAACTCCTCCTTTTCTGACCACATTCCGTCATGGTCCACTTTCCTCCATCAACATCATACCAACTCATTGGTATAGTAGTGGAACACTTTCTCCACTTCATTTCCCTTTTAAACTCAAATCTTTTCAAAACTTGCACATAGTCTTAGGACAGCCTCCCAATTATCCATATCCGAGGACTCGGCTATTCGAATAGTTTTAACCCTCTGCAGAGGTAGCACACTTTTTGCCCACAGCCATCCGGTAACTCATCGTGTCAGCCACGTCCCGCCATACCAGGTGTATGCGAAGTTTAGCCACCGACCATAGCCTCTCCTTTGCTCATGCTAGTATAGGACCCTTCCCATATGACACTTTCCATCGACACCCAGTCCAGTTTCCCGTCGGAAACCCTAAGTGTGAGGACTCATATGTTTTGTCTGGCGGTGTATAGGGGACATCCTTCTATCCTCCTCCTTATCTATTCAAAGAGTTTGAGCGAGGACCCAGGTCAGGGTAGGTCCTCAGACCATCCCCTCATGCATAACGGAGTCATCTCCGTCGATGAGGCATCCCATACTAATAAGAGCAAATTATATGACTAAGCCCTTTCCCATATGTGGGTAAATGTGGTCGCACAGGGTAAGATTGGTCGTTATAGTTTTAGGACACTGTGCATTTTTCATAAACATCACCATTCTCCATTTCTCCACTTCAACACCGACACATCGGCATTCCATAACCACACAAGTATTTTCAAAGGAGTTTTGAGTAAACAATATTTTTCTGAATAAGAATTTCCATCTAATATCTCCATATAGGGTGTCAAAATAATATACTTGTATTTTGTAAAAAGGGTGCTAAAAATCATAGTGGCAAATACCACATAAATCACTGATGCTCCTTATAAGTAAAACATGTGAATCAAAATAGAGGTATATAGATGCAAGCTCAGAGAATAGCTTGCCTGATTCCAGCATAATGTTCCTGGGCTTCTTCTCACTGATCAAGAAATAAACTCCCAATTCTCCTTCAATAAATCCTCTCCAAATACCACTCCGGTAGCGTTTATATCTAGCGTCGCAACATGAAAATAAAACAACACTCAATAAGCAAACCAAACCACAAGTGGTACACAAACAAGTAACAAACCGTAAGCATCAAACTAATTGTTCGAGCAATGAACTAGGATCTACACTTACGAGTCATTATATTGATCAGTAGTCTAACACCTATTCACAAGCTAGGTCCGTCGATCCCAAAACTATCTCAGGCAAAGCTTAACAACAAGCACCTTCCTTTGAACGGGAAATACTTCAGACAAAAGTTAGGCCACCAATTAGTCTTGGTAATTCAAAATATTTTACCAAACTAAGGTAGAGACATTAACCCGATACCCATGATAGTACTTAACTTAAGGACAACTAATTGGATTTACTCCACGATTTATTACAGATTATTTTATAAAAATCCTTTTCAATCTGTCCCTTTTGTTAATTTGTTTTAAACAACATTACAAAATAATTATCCATGTTTGGAAACAAGGTGGAACATGAAGGTTATCACTTGCTGAACATTTTGATAGTTCTAACTTAATTTTTGGACCAATATTAAATAGGTTATGAATTTTACAAAGTCCTCTTGTATTCTGCCCTTTCCTTTATTTTAATAAAACATCAATTAGACTAAAATAGTTGGATGTGTAAGTTATCTCAACAAACAGATCTGATTTTTCTGATCATTTTAATATATTGTTTACAATTTTTGGATAAGTATTTAAAAAGATATGTAATTTCCAAATTTGTATTTGGATCTGTTTCTTTTAATTAAATCCAGTAATTCGTGCAAACGTTTTTCACCGAGGCAACGCCTACACACGGCCACTGGCCAGTGGGCCTGCGGCCACGCAGGCGCTGACTGGGCTGGGTGTGGCTGCGCTGGCCGCCACGGTCACCGACCGGTGGGGCCACCCTGTCAGGACGAGGAAAAAAAAAGGAAAAAAGGGCCGAAGCGGCCGTGCGGGGGATCGAACTCGGGTCTCCCGCGTGGAGCAGCAGCGGGCTAGCCACTGGGGTGCTGCTGGGTTGTTGCTAGTCTACGGATCTAACACTAATTGAGGTTAACACGCGAGATATACTGACGAAACTGAAGCTCACGCGAGAGGTTCAGTGTTGTAGTGACCGCGGACGGCGCCGGCGGCGACCATGCCCTGGCTACAGGGAACAACGAACTATAGAGCGAGAGGGAGGGAGGGGATGTCTAGGAGGTTGGCGTCCTCACCCTCGACGTGAGGGTGCGATCCGTTGGTGCAGAGGTGCGGTGACGACGTCGGAATCAAGCTCGGAGCGCGGCGGCCCGTGAGGAAGAAGACGGCGTCGATGGCGGCAATCCCCAGCTCCCCTGTCCGATTCCTTGTACGTGACGGTGGAGGAGGACTAGGCGGAGCTCCTGGCGGTCCTAGATGTGCTCGGGGCTGCTTCAAACGACGGCGGCGTGCGACGGCGAGCTCGGCCAGGGCTCGGCCATGGCAGAGGAAAAAGGAGAGGGGGGGGGGGCGAGGAAGTGAGGGGATAAGTGCGGGGTGGGAGGAGCAGAGCTTTCTCGGTGACACTGCAGGAGGACCGAGGGGGGCCTGGGCGTCGCGCAAGGAGCGAGGGACACGGCGGCCTGGCGCCATGTGTGCCCACTAGAGCTACAGGAAGGAGATGACCGATTGACAGAAAACCCCCTCCCTTTTTCTAAAATTCCTCTGTTCCATTTTCTTCTTAAAACCAGAAGCATATTAGGAATTTAATTGAGGCAGTAAAACATTTTATAAAAAATTGAAAATATTCATGTAGCCTCCCCAATACATGTAGAAGTTACACAAAAATTGGTGTTGTAAAATAAAATGTTTTGCACAACTTTTGTTCATAGTGTTCAAAAATGGCATTTTTCTTAAATACAAATTTATAATCCTTTGAAATTTTCAAGCAAGTTCAAAATATTATTTTGAACTCTTGGAACTTCCTTGACAAATATTTTAACTTTATATAATTTTCATTTTCATAGTGAAAATATTTGTTTGAAGGAAATAGAGAGTTAGGTAGAGAGAATAACTTATTAAAGTCATTTTATTTGAATTGGAATCTTCAATTCAAGTTCTTGAATACCTTTAGAGGTTTTGCTTACATTCAAGTCACATTCCAAATTTGTGACCAGTGGTTTTTATTTTAGTGTTAGGCACAGCTGAGGAATTATCCTCACAAGCAACAGACACAACAAAATCAACATCACAACCAAGTCCACACAAGGTCAAACACAGCAATGGGAAGTAAAACACAATCATCAGTGAAACATTTCAAAAAGTTTTTGTTGGTTCTGAATTTTGGGTCTTGTGAAACTAAGTTTTCTTAGTTTCTAAATTTGGGATGTGACAGCTCTTCCCCCTTAAAAATAAATCTCGTCCTCGAGATTTGCCCGGTGGTAACAGGGGAGTACGAGGGCACGGGTTTTGGCTGGCTATACTTCCGAGGTCGTTGCTTCTTTAATGGGGTCGCCATGTTAGATCTTGACAACTTGATGATGCGAGGTTTTCTTTGTCGATAAGCTTCTGTGCTGAGTTCAGATCCTTGATGATGGGGTTGTCTTGACGATTGACTCAGATGGATAGTCTTGGCTGGTTGCTTCCAGATACTACAAGGCTAAGGCGCAAGGATCTAATTATTAATATGTTCTTGTATACCTACTGCAGGTCTCCCCCCTTAAAAAGGGGTTTTTGAACGGTCAAGATGAGGGTTGCATCTGGAGTAGACTTGGAGGCACTGTTCTTCTTGGGTAGCTTGACGATCTTCGTCTTGGTGTCACTCCTCGGTGCTTGGGGTTGATGCAGATATCACTTCCTGATATTGTCGCCTGATGAGGGTCGCAGGTAGGGACGCGTTGTGCTCAGGGTGCAACAAGTTTGAGCACTCGACTCTCTCTTGTTTCTAGTTAGCAGAGGGATGTTATAAACTTCTAAGGCGTCTGGACTTGCTTGCTGGTTAATGTTGCTAACAGTAAGTGCTTCCGTTGTTTGATTCTTCTTAGTGACTTCCGGTAGATCTTCTTTACGCTTTACTTCCTTCGGCTTGGCAGGAGAAAGGCTGACCCTGAAAGACTTCTTTGGCTCTGGGTCTTTACGGAGCTTCGCAGTGGTCTTCACAAGTAAGTTAGAGTGCACCAGAATAGTGAGGGTTTCCGGGAAAACTTTCTGGTTGAGGGGCTTAAGTTAGTTTTCAAGGGAGTTGGGTGTTATACTCTGAACACCAAACTTATTATACCTAAGATCCAAAACAACCAACTTTACATAGGCCACTAATTTTCGAGTCTTCAAAATACCATTCCAACATCTCTGGTAAGGCCACTACTATTAACTAGTTAAATGAGTCCACCATCATCTTCCTTGGCATAAACTCTTTATCATAAAATATTTCAATCTATCTGATACCCATCAAACCTTTCAGGCATAGCCTCCCATTACATCCTATCACAAAAATCGTAGTGGTCCACCAATTATTTCTTGATTGATTTTTCTCCCCAGATAGGCATATCTCAAATTATCTTACTCCTTCAGGTGGTTGTTTTCCTACGACCATATCATCAAAGCTAAATAAAGCATCCAGCAGTCATGTGATCATTCCATCAAGAGTTGCCCCACTTTCTAACCAAATTCAGATTTTATCTCAACACTTTTGGGCCTTGATCTCATAATCAAAGATAAAAGATCTTTCTAAGAATAATCCAAACAGAGCGTGACAAGCTCTGAAAACTACTGTCACCTAGAATGTCTTGCTACTAGACCAAGTCATATTGATTCCTAGAATCCGATAAACATTCACTTATCCTCCACCAATTATTTCTTGCATACAACGATCTATTCATTTGCTAACTCATCTTTGAGCACTTCCTATAATTCCATAAGAATTTAGTACAAGGTCACTTGCGCTAAGAATCACCCTAAACATTCCAACACCGGAGTATTCTTCTTAATTTACTTGCTTCTAACCAATCCAAACATCATTTTATCAGCAAGTGCTTCCTAAAAATCCAATAACTTTCACCTTTATTCCTAAACCTTAAATCAAGGGTCACGTTTCTAGCTCCAGATAACCACGAATGGTTGGGGACCACAACTGGTTAGCCCCAGAGTATTAATCAAATATATCATCTATCCAAACCCAATTAATTTATAGATCTACTCCAAGTTTTATCTTCTATTCTAAACCCCAAATTTTTGATATTACCAACAGCATCCACCAAATTTTGATCTCGTCAAGATACTTTTGGCTAACAATTTTCAATTCAACACCCTTATATCTTCCTAAAGCCTCCTTTCTAACAACTAGTTTTGAGTCGGTCTCTGGCACCTCTTAATGGTCCCTAGAAAAAGTTAGTGAGGAACCTTCGCACCAGTTGGTACCTTTTTTTTTTTGATTCGGAAATCACATCCTTGGAGAAACACTATAAATCTCCATGTGATTTTCTTACTTAGAACTTGAGTATTTCCTAAGTTATACACTGGGTTTAAGAAAATTATTATTGTCCTTTATTTGAGATCTAACATCATTTGCCTCACCCCTGTGGTGACGACATCCACTAGTCCGAGCGGAGCTTTCTATTAGTTAGCTGTATAAGAATGTGGTAGTCTTTTATGACATCGAATTGCCTTAGTCATACAAGAAGGATTTGCTAACAAGGTAGCTAGTCTTGTCATCAAACTACTTTTCATATTCCAGAGGCTGAGATGTACTGGATTATCTGAGGTTCCGTTTATTTGTATACGACACTCAATTGTTTGAGCATACAAAAGTGATTTGTTAACAAGTTCATGAGGCTTGTTACCAAACTACTTCTATATAACACTAACATTGGAATATCACACTATTTCCAAGAGATTTATAATAGTAGATTCTAATATATGAGTTTCCAAATACTCAAGGATAGTCTGGTATATTAATTCTTTGCCAACTTAAGAAATCTCTCTTCAAAGTCCTCTTGTCGCAGTTCCTCCTTCTTGCGGTCTCTGAGCTCGAATCTTCATAGCAACTCTTATACACTCCTTGAGTTCTCCTAGTTACCGATTCTAAATGAGCTCCTTACGTCCTCGTCTCTTGTCAAGGCTTGCAGTCCTAGAAGATTAGTTTGTACTATCGTGGACTTATGTCAGATGTTAACCTGAAGTTAGATACGATAAGTTAGTGTGGTATTCTTGTAATTTCACAAGTTAATTTTGCGAGGTGATACTTGTGTCTTCACGAGGTTGGCGTTAAATTGCAGTCTCCTTCGAGATCTTGACGCACTTGCTCCAGATGGTGCATGAAGGCCATTATCTGATTTGCCGGTTAGGTTGCAAAAATCTCAGGCTATTGGTTAAAGATCGGGGGTCTTTTGTATCTTGCGAAACTGTCAGTTCTTATCGGGAGACGGTTTAGATAAGAGGAAATATCTTGAAAAGATTTTCCTGAGCGGGTTACATCTGCAACAAAGTGCAACTGTGGCGGAGAGGTCAAAATTAGTTTTTGTTGGGTGACGAAAAGAGAATTTTGGGTTACTTTGTGTTGCCATCAAGGCGTGATTGTGAACGCACAAGAAAAACAACACCCAAATAGAGAAGTCTCAAACAAACAACAGGGAAGCAGAGTGCACACAAGCAAAGAGCACACAAGGTACATTTAGTACCAAAGGACGTCTAATACTCGTGGTAGTCGGGTAGTACAACCGAGGTTCCTATCGTATGTTTTTCCTATGGGCCTTGCTTAAATATGGTTGGTAAAGTCTTCACGCTGTCGCCTTAGTCTTCAGCAGGAGGAATTGAGATTGTCGAAGTTGCAACTTGAGTAGAATTGTTGATGTTGAGTTGAGGTCTCCGAAGGTCTCTTGCTTGGTTGACATCGACAATCTTGGTATTTGCAGATCAATCCACCTCGATGTGGAATGTTGAGTACTTGTGATGGAAGCTTCTTCTTGTAGGTGCTAGCTAATTAGGTTTCACTTGGGTTCATCGTCAAGTATTTTGAACGGGTAAGAGGGAGTAGAGAAATCCTTAGAAAATCTTAAAATAGAGGGATGAGTCTCGGAAATATTTGAGAAGGCGAGAAGAGTGGAAGTTATTTTCGGACTTCCTTAGATAAAAATATGTTTTTGGTAACGATATATTTTTAACAAAATATTTCTTTCCTAACTAACGTCCATGCTAACTAAGGTCTGTTATAGTCAGGATGGCTCTGATACCAAGTCTTGTGGGGACCCCGGACTAGCTGTCCGAAATACCCTTGTGCCTACAACATCAGTGATCCCATGATCAGTCTGTCGCTGAGCACAATCAAACTGGTATCAAAAGAACATCCATAAATACCGAAGGAAATTACTTACTTGATTGGAACCATAAGCTTCAACAGGTACTTACAGCGGAAATCATCAAACAACGTGGAGCCCAAGTCAAATGCCACAACCCCACAGGCAACTGACTGGGAAGCGCCCTAGTTCGCATTGACGTCATTTAAAACTTTTCCTTCGAACTGCTCCTCTTCAGAATCTGGCTAAGACAATAGCAGGGACGAAACCAATATGAGTACATTTGATTGTACTCGCAAACTACCCCCGGAATGAGCATGCTCTACTCTTTTTATTGTTTAAATAAAACATTGTTTGCTTTGAAAATTCCATATCCTTATGGAAAAGAGAAGGATGGACTTTTGTTTAATAAAACTTTGTTTTGGAAACCTCTATACCTTTATTGAAAAAGGAAAGAAGGCTTTTAGAACTTTTCCCATAATTCTATCTTTGTAAGAAATCTCTTTAAAACTTTTTCCCGAAATATATCTTTGTCGAAAAATGATAAGAAGTCTCTTTTAAAACATTTTCCCGGAAAATCACCATTTTATCTGTTTCTCCAAAACTCCTCCTTTCTGACCACAGTCCGTCATGGTCCACTTTCCTCCATCAACATCATACCAACTCATTGGTATAGTAGTGGAACACTTTCTCCACTTCATTTCCCTTTTAAACTCAAATCTTTTCAAAACTTGCACATAGTCTTAGGACAGCCTCCCAATTGTTCATATCCGAGGACTCGGCTATTCGAATAGTTTTAACCCTCTGCAGAGGTAGCACGCTTTTTGCCCACAGCCATCCGGTAACTCATCGTGTCAGCCACGTCCCGCCATACCAGGTGTATGCGAAGTTGAGCCACCGACCATAGCCTCTCCTTTGCTCATGCTAGTATAGGACCCTTCCCATATGACACTTTCCATCGACACCCAGTCCAGTTTCCCGTCGGAAACCCTAAGTGTGAGGACTCATATGTTTTGTCTAGCGGTGTATAGGGGACATCCTTCTATCCTCCTCCTTATCTATTCAAAGAGTTTGAGCGAGGACCCAGGTCAGGGTAGGTTCTCAGACCATCCCCTCATGCATAACGGAGTCATCTCCGTCGATGAGGCATCCCATACTAATAAGAGCAAATTATATGACTAAGCCCTTTCCCATATGTGGGTAAATGTGGTCGCACAGGGTAAGATTGGTCGTCATAGTTCTAGGACACTGTGCATTTTTCATAAACATCACCATTCTCCATTTCTCCACTTCAACACCGACACATCGGCATTCCATAACCACACAAGTATTTTCAAAGGAGTTTTGAGTAAACAATATTTTTCCCATCCTATAGTTTGAAAAAGAATTTCCATCTAATATCTCCATATAGGGTGTCAAAATAATATACTTGTATTTTGGAAAAAGGGTGCTAAAAATCATAGCTTTAGTGGCAAAAACCACATAAATCACTGATGCTCTTTATAAGTAAAACATGTGAATCAAAATAGAGGTATATAGATGCAAGCTCAGAGAATAGCTTGCCTGATTCCAGCATAATGTTCCTGGGCTTCTTCTCACTGATCAAGAAATAAACTCCCAATTCTCCTTCAATAAATCCTCTCCAAATACCACTCCGGTAGCGTTTATATCTAGCGTCGCAACATGAAAATAAAACAACACTCAATAAGCAAACCAAACCACAAGTGGTACACAAACAAGTAACAAACCGTAAGCATCAAACTAATCGTTCGAGCAATGAACTAGGATCTACACTTACGAGGCATTATATTGATCAGTAGTCTAACACCTATTCACAAGCTAGGTCCGTCGATCCCAAAACTATCTCAGGCAAAGCTTAACAACAAGCACCTTCCTTTGAACGGGAAATACTTCAGACAAAAGTTAGGCCACCAATTAGTCTTGGTAATTCAAAATATTTTACCAAACTAAGGTAGAGACATTAACCCGATACCCATGATAGTACTTAACTTAAGGACAACTAATTGGATTTACTCCACGATTTATTACAGATTATTTTATAAAAATCCTTTTCAATCTGTCCCTTTTGTAAATTGGTTTTAAACAACATTACAAAATAATTATCCATGTTTGGAAACAAGGTGGAACATGAAGGTTATCACTTGCTGAACATTTTGATAGTTCTAACTTAATTTTTGGACCAATATTAAATAAGTTATGAATTTTACAAAGTCCTCTTATATTCTGCCCTTTCCTTTATTTTAATAAAACATCAATTAGACTAAAATAGTTGGATGTGTAAGTTATCCAACAAACAGATCTGATTTTTCTGATCATTTTAATATATTGTTTACAATTTTTGGATAAGTATTTAAAAAGATATGTAATTTCCAAGTTTGTATTTGGATCTGTTTCTTTTAATTAAATCCAGTAATTCGTGCAAACGTTTTTCACCGAGGCAACGCCTACACACGGCCACTGGCCAGTGGGCCTGCGGCCACGCAGGCGCTGACTGGGCTGGGTGTGGCTGCGCTGGCCGCCACGGTCACCGACCGGTGGGGCCACCCTGTCAGGACGAGGAAAAAAAAGGAAAAAAGGGCCGAAGCGGCCGTGCGGGGGATCGAACTCGGGTCTCCCGCGTGGAGCAGCAGCGGGCTAGCCACTGGGGTGCTGCTGGGTTGTTGCTAGTCTACGGATCTAACACTAATTGAGGTTAACACGCGAGATATACTGACGAAACTGAACCTCACGCGAGAGGTTCAGTGTTGTAGTGACCGCGGACGGCGCCGGCGGCGACCACGCCCTGGCTACAGGGAACAACGAACTACAGAGCGAGAGGGAGGGAGGGGATGTCTAGGAGGTTGGCGTCCTCACCCTCGGCGCGAGGGTTCGATCCGTTGGTGCAGAGGTGCGGTGACGACGTCGGAATCAAGCTCGGAGCGTGGCGGCCCGTGAGGAAGAAGACGGCGTCGATGGCGGCAATCCCCAGCTCCCCGGTCCGATTCCTTGTACGTGACGGTGGAGGAGGACTAGGCGGAGCTCCTGGCGGTCCTAGATGTGCTCGGGGCTGCTTCAAACGACGGCGGCGTGCGACGGCGAGCTCGGCCAGGGCTTGGCCATGGCAGAGGAAAAAGGAGAGGGGGGGGGGCGAGGAAGTGAGGGGATAAGTGCGGGGTGGGAGGAGCAGAGCTTCCTCGGTGGCCTCCTTATCCTCTTCGACACTGCAGGAGGAGCGAGGGGTCCTGGGCGTCGCGCAAGGAGCGAGGGACACGGCGGCCTGGCGCCATGTGTGCCCACTAGACCTACAGGAAGGAGATGACCGATTGACAGAAAACCCCCTGCCTTTTTCTAAAATTCCTCTGTTCCATTTTCTTCTTAAAACCAGAAGCATATTAGGAATTTAATTGAGGCAGTAAAACATTTTATAAAAATTTGAAAATATTCATGTAGCCTCCCCAATACATGTAGAAGTTACACAAAAATTGGTGTTGTAAAATAAAATGTTTTGCACAACTTTTGTTCATAGTGTTCAAAAATGGCATTTTTCTTAAATACAAATTTATAATCCTTTGAAATTTTGAAGCAAGTTCAAAATATTATTTTTGAACTCTTGGAACTTCCTTGACAAATATTTTAACTTTATATAATTTTCATTTTCATAGTGAAAATATTTGTTTGAAGGAAATAGAGAGTTAGGTAGAGAGAATAACTTATTAAAGTCATTTTATTTGAATTGGAATCTTTAATTCAAGTTCTTGAATACCTTTAGAGGTTTTGCTTACATTCAAGTCACATTCCAAATTTGTGACCAGTGGTTTTTATTTTAGTGTTAGGCACAGCTGAGGAATTATCCTCACAAGCAACAGACACAACAAAATCAACATCACAACCAAGTCCACACAAGGTCAAACACAGCAATGGGAAGTAAAACACAATCATCAGTGAAACATTTCAAAAAGTTTTTGTTGGTTCTGAATTTTGGGTCTTGTGAAACTAAGTTTTCTTAGTTTCTAAATTTGGGATGTGACAATGTCCTCATCATCCTCCCCTTCTTGAATTGAAGTCGTCCTCGACACAATCTCATCTTCTTCACCAAAGTAGGGCCTCAAATCTGCAATGTTAAACGTGGGACTAACCCCATAGTCTGCAGGGAGCTCAAGTTTATATGCATTGTCATTTATTTTTTGTAGCACCTTAAATGGACCAGCAGCTCGTGGCATCAATTTGGACTTGCGCAAATCAGGAAAACGATCTTTGCGCAAATGCAACCAAACAAGATCTCCAACATCAAATACAACATGCTTTCTCCCTTTATCCCCATATGTTTTATATTTAGCATTCATGCGTTCAATGTTCTCTTTAGTTGTTGCATGCAATTGTTGAATCAGTTCAGCACGTTGTGTAGCATCATAATTATTTTGCACCGTAGATGGAAGAGGCAATAAATCAATAGGTGCACGAGGAACAAAACCATATACAACCTCAAAAGGGCACATCTTAGTGGTAGAGTGCAGCGAACGATTATAAGCAAATTCTATATGAGGCAAACATTCTTCCCACAATTTTAAATTCTGTTTCAAAACAGCCCTAAGCATGGTAGATAAAGTTCTATTAACAACTTCAGTTTGTCCATCAGTTTGGGGGTGACATGTAGTACTAAAAAGCAGCTTAGTCCCCAACTTAGCCCATAAACATCTCCAAAAGTGGCTAAGAAATTTTGTATCACGATCTGAAACAATAGTATTTGGCACACCATGCAAGCGAATAATTTCACGAAAGAATAAATCAGCAATATTAGCAGCATCATCGCTTTTATGACATGGAATAAAATGTGCCATTTTAGAAAATCTGTCCACAACAACAAATATGCTATCCCTCCCCTTCTTTGTTCGAGGTAAACCCAAAACAAAGTCCATAGATATGTCCTCCCACGGAACACTAGGTACAGGCAACGGCATATATAAACCATGAGGATTAAGTCGTGACTTAGCTTTTTGACAAGTAGTGCAGCGAGCAACAAAGCGTTCAACATCCCGTCTCATCTTTGGCCAAAAGAAATGCGTAGCAAGTACATCCTCAGTCTTCTTGACGCCAAAGTGTCCCATTAATCCTCCTCCGTGCGCCTCCTGTAACAACAAAAGACGAACAGAGCTAGCTGGAATGCATAGCTTGTTAGCACGAAACACAAATCCATCACTAAGGACGAATTTGTTCCATGTTCTACCATCCTTACAATTCTGCACCACTTCTTTAAACTCAGCATCATGCATATACAAATCTTTGATGGTCTCCAACCCAAATATTTTGAAGTCAAGTTGTGAAAGCATAGTGTAACGACGAGACAAAGCATCAGCAATAACATTATCTTTACCCTTTTTGTGTTTGATGACATAAGGAAAAGATTCAATAAATTCAACCCACTTAGCATGTCGACGATTCAGTTTTGCTTGACTACGAATATGCTTCAAAGATTCATGATCAGAATGTATAACAAATTCTTTAGGCCATAAATAATGTTGCCATGTTTCAAGTGTCCGAACAAGAGCATATAATTCTTTATCATAAGTAGAATAGTTCAGACTAGGCCCACTCAATTTTTCACTAAAGTATGCAACAGGTTTTCCCTCTTGTAACAACACACCTCCCAAACCAATTCCACTAGCATCACATTCAAGCTCAAACATCTTATTAAAATCAGGAAGTTGTAGCAAGGGTGCATGTGTTAACTTATCTTTCAACAGCATGAACGCGTCCTGTTGTGCATCGCCCCAAACAAAGGGCACATCCTTCTTCGTAAGCTCATTCAATGGCGCTGCAATGGAACCAAAATCTTTGACAAAGCGCCTATAGAACCCAGCGAGGCCAAGAAAACTCCTCACTTGGGTGACCGTGAGAGGACACGGCCAACTCGAAATTGCCTCAATCTTTGCGGGATCAACTTCAATGCCCTGCGATGTAACAACATAGCCAAGAAACGCAACTCGATCGGTGCAAAAGGTGCACTTCTCAAGGTTACCAAATAAACGTGCAGCACGCAAAGCTTCAAAAACAGCACGCAAATGATTCAAATGATCCTCCAAAGATTTGCTGTATATGAGAATATCATCAAAATAAACCACAACAAATCGCCCAATGAAAGCACGCAAAACTTCGTTCATTAATCTCATGAAGGTACTAGGAGCATTAGTTAAACCGAAAGGCATGACTAACCACTCATATAAACCGAACTTAGTTTTAAATGCTGTTTTCCATTCATCTCCTAATTTCATGCGAATTTGGTGGTAACCACTACGCAAATCAACCTTAGAAAACATGGTAGATCCACTCAACTCGTCAAGCATGTCATCCAAACGTGGTATAGGGTGTCTATAACGAATTGTGATATGATTAATAGCCCTACAATCAGTACACATGCGAGAGGACCCATCTTTCTTAGGCACCAAAATAATAGGAACAGCACACGGGCTAAGAGACTCACGAATATGACCTTTATCGAGCAGTTCTTGAATTTGTCGTTGAATCTCTTTTGTCTCCTCAGGATTGGTGCGGTAAGGAGCACGGTTGGGTAATGACGCACCGGGAATCAAGTCAATCTGGTGCTCTATTCCTCGAATAGGTGGTAATCCCGGCGGCACAACACTTGGAAAAACGTCCGCAAATTCCTGCAAAACGTTAGCAACAACAGGAGGCAAAGAGGGAGGCATATCCTCAAATGAAAACAGTACCTCTTTGCAAACAATCGCATAGCAAACAGATTCATTGGCATCCAAATCAGAAATATCAGACTTTGTGGCTAAGTAGCATGGATTAGTCAATTTAATTTCGTTAGCAACATTAGTAGATGATGAGTTATTCTTATGGTGCTGCGCAAATTCTTTAGCCACAATCTGATTTTCACTCTTGTGCTGCTCCTGTTTTTTCGCTTTACTAGCTCTAGCAATATCATCTTTCAAAATTTGTTCAGGAGACATAGGAAGTAAGGCAATCTTTTTATCCTTATGAACAAGAGTATACTGATTTGTACCACCATGATGTACAGTTTTTTTATCAAATTGCCATGGTCTACCAAGTAAAAGAGAGCATGCTTGCATAGGTACAACGTCACAATCGACAAAATCAGTGTATGCAGCAATGGTGAAATGCACACGAACTGTACGAGAAATTTTAACCTTGCCGCTGTTGTTGAACCATTGGATGTAGTAAGGACGGGGATGTGGCTTGGTTTGAAGTGCTAATTTCTCCACCATCTCGACACTTGCCAAATTATTGCAGCTCCCTCCATCAATAATGATGCGTACACAACGTTCTTTAACTACTCCCTTTGTATGGAACAGGTTATTCCGCTGATCTTGTTCAGCCTTGGTCACCTGCACACTCAAAACTCGTTGAACAATCAAAGACTCGTACCTTTCCGCGGCATCTGCAGCCATACATTGCACATCAGGATCAGATTCAGTGCCATCTTTTTCCTCATGCGCAATAAGAGCCAAAGTCTCCTCATCATAATCACTAGCGGAATCGTACCCGCCATCTGCGCGAGCTATCATCACACGTTTATTTGTGCACTCACGAGCATAATGACCCCAACCATCACAGCGGCGACATTGGATTCTGCTAGTGTTTCCCGTGGACGCCATGGAAGATGAAGGCTGTGTGGAAGTAGAAGAGCCGTTCCGCGCTGGTGGTGGTGCCTTACTTGTAAGGTCTTTGCTGGGCATGGCAGCGGCGCCAGCAGGAGGTACGGTGGTGCGTGTAGGACGTGCACGAGTAGTCCATGATGTAGACCGACCTGCAGAAAAATTAGTCCGCGAAGCTTGCCGATCCTGCACTTCACGTTCAGCAATACAAGCAAGATGGAACAAACGGGTGATGGTATGATACTCCTTATACTCCAAAATTGTTTGTATTTCCTTGTTTAACCCACCCCTAAAACGTGCAAGCATAGGTTCAGTGTCTTCAATAACACCACATCGAATTAAACCAGTTTGCAATTCCTGATAATATTCCTCTACAGAATTTTTGCCTTGTTTTAGGTGCTGTAATTTTTGAAGCAAATCACGTTGATAATATGGAGGCACCCAACGTTTACGCATAGCATCTTTTAAAACAGGCCAAGTGGTGGGAATGTCATTAGGATTTACTCTACAATATTCCGACCACCAAATAGAGGCAAAACCAGTAAATTCACAAACAGCAGCTTTAACACGTCTATCATCAGGATAATGTAAGCATGCAAAACGTTGTTCAGTTTCTAATTCCCATGTAAGATAGGCATCAGGATCATATCTACCCTCAAACGGTGACAGATGTAATTTCAGTTTCGCAACATGATCATCATCGTTCAATACCTGAGGGCGTGGTGCAGCATGAGCATTGCGAATGTAGGCCCGCGGACGACCAGCAGCTTGTCGTCTCGGGTGTTCCCCCTCGTTCTCATCCTCCCCCTCATAGTAATCATCATAGTTCTCATGGGCGGCGGCGGCAACGCCGGAGTTCTGGCCGAGCTCAGTGGGACACGTTGCGCTCGCCCAACATTGTTCCGCGGAGGAGCAGCAGGTGGTGGTGGAAGACGTGCGAGCAACTCGTTGAACTTGGCGTCAAGTTTGGTGTCAAAACGTTGCTCAAGGCCCTCGATCCTGTCCAGCGCCTCACCAAGCCGTTTGTCGACATCCTCCGAGGTCTTCACCACAAGCGTGGCGAACTTAGTATGCAGCTCTTTGTTCGTCAATTTCTCCCATTCAGCATCGGATTCTGACATGGTTAGTAGAAAACAGGATACAAATCACAAGAATATGTTCCTAGCAACTACTATGTGGGTGGAAGAACGCAATCCGTCAAACCAAAATCAAAGCTCTTACAAGTTCTCACCAAGCAGCAGAAGGTGACTGGCAACAAACGGCGTCAATGCTCGCTGAAGATTAGATGAAGCGATTGCCAGGTGGACGTCACAACACACGGTGTAGAAATCTGTGGAGCTTTGGGAGGCTTAACAATGATTAGCAGTAATCAATTCAGGAATGCAAGTTGAATAAACGCTCAAAGACGGTACCGTGCTGGTCCTAGGCTAGACCGTACTAGAGACGCGAGCCTATAGCACCAACAAAGTCAAGGCGCGGCAACAACAAGCACAAAGGAATAGCTCAAAAGCAAGATAGAATTGAAATCACAGAAAATTTCCGAACTTTTTTCAGAAAAGTGGCAAAAACTCAACCTTCCTGCACTCTTTTGGGAATTCTGAGGGGTTCCGAGGCCGCAAACTGACGTAGTTGTTTGGGCTGGATGCGGATTTTTCTCACGACGATTTTGAGTGGTCGAACGTCGAAAACGGAGTTCGTATGAATTAGTTATGATTTTTCAAAGTCCGGACAACCAAAACTGAGAAAACCTGCCCCAATTCGGACTATTTCGGAGCTGACTAGTGGAAATCGTGGTCAACCCGACTTGGATGCGGATTTGACTTTTTTTTTGCTTTTTTTTTTTACAAGTCTAAACCGACACGAATAAAGGAACCACGGATGGAAAGTATCAACAACGGATCACGGAAGGAAGGAAACGGAAATAACGAAACCACGGAGGAGAGAAAAACAGAACAAACCCTAACCCTAAACTGGCGGCGGTGGTGAAGGGGGTGGCGGCGAGTATGTGGGCGGCGGTGTTGGTGGGTAGATGGATGGCGGCGGAAGGCTGGTGGCGAGAGACGAGTTGTGCGGCGGCGGCAAGACAATTATGCAAAGAACTCGAAACTCTAAAGGACTAGACGCTAAGACCAGCAACTCGACACGACGATGCAGACGAAAATTCAACAAAGCAATGCACTGAAAAGAAAATGCGAAAGGCCCAGACTGGTTGTAGGACGGGATGAACTAACCCTAATTGTATTTTTGGCTTTTTCGTGGACTGTAGGTATGAAGATGCAATCTATACTAGTAAACAGTAAAATCTCACCGAGCAACCTGAAATCTGATACCACTTGATAGAGGCAAAGGTGTCCGATCTTTCGATGAGAGGATAACTACGATTTGGTGGCGTCGACGTTGACGATCCGACTACAAACGTGCGAGGACGTTGCGCCTTAGCAATCGCTACACCAACTCCGGGAGGTTATTGACAGCGCCGTAACACAGTCGACCCAACCACTAGGTCCAATTCCTGCAGGCAATCGAAGAACAAGCAAGAATTGAGATGCAATCTGAATATTGTGAATATAGATGAAGTACAGATAAATTGGGGTTCCGTAGCGGTCTAGATCTGGTCTCTCAGACACAGACGAAGAACACAAAGTTGCAACAGTGGCTAACTTTTTAACTGAACAAAACCCAAACCCTAAAGCGACGACCTAGGGTTGTATTTATGGGGAGACTCAAGGGAATTTCGTGCAGCCTTGGAAAAGGGGGCCGAAATCCATCCTAAGTCGGTTTCCCCATCAATACGGACTGTAAAAATAGTCTATAAAAAGGTATTTCGAAAATACATGGGCCTGGCCCAAATATCAAGGTGACGCAGCACCATATAACTCTATGGACGAAAATATGAAGTGTGATCTTGTAGTATTTCATCCAAGCCTCCATTTGTAGCGTCATCTCCACTCCTTGCATGCTTGCTGCCATCTCCATGAATCACCATGCTCCAATGCTTGTCCTTCTCTTCCTTGCTAGGTCCATTGTTCCTAAGAGTGACAAACATATCCGATTTAGGCAGTAGCATATTCTCATGTATATTTGGATTAGTTCCAAGGAACGAAAGTACCTGATAATTAAGTTGACGCGCACGAGCTCGAGTAATAGCTCCTTGTATAGTTGTAGGACTAGTAGTTGTGACCGTAGGTGGGATGTCCTCATCACATGTCTACACACAGGGAAAGGCATCAATATATTTTACTCACCAACAAACTGGCTCTTCTTTGCCATCCTTGTCGTGGTTGGACTGGTGGTGATGTATTGATGAGGACATCCCTGGTCCTTTACCATTTTCTTCCATTGATGATGTTGTTGTTCAAGACAAGCCCAATGAAGTGAGGATTGGACCAATGACAAGAGCTCGTGCCAAGCTACTTGGACAACAGGTGAACTCACTCTTAGTTGAATTCGATGTTTGTGATAATGAGAACTTTATACTGCCTAAGTCTATGCACTTGTGTATGATCAGGGTTATTAATAACACAAGCGTTGACGGAGGGCTAGAGGAGCAGCAAGGATTGGAGCACGACGTCCCCAATGGCGCGAGGGAGGAGCGGGAGTCATGCGCAAGAGGGGAAGGCGGAGAAGAAACTTTCTAGACTCAGTCGGAATATCCGAATCACCATGATTCGGAATAGCCGATTTGAGTCGTGGACTACGCACGGAGCTACTGGAGTCAGTCGGAATATCCGATTTTGCCCATCTCGGATTATCCGATTTAAGTCGTGAATTACGTCCGGAGGTACTGTAGTTTATCGGATTATCCGATTTGCCCGACACTCGGATTATCCGATTGGAGTGAAAACGGGCCTGCGTGCCTTTTTCGAGACCGAGCCGCTTTAGGTCGGTTTGTATCCGGTTTGAGTCGAACTAGGTCGTGTTTTTGGGCGTGGGATTGATCCCCCAGCCCCCATATATACTTAGGAACCTCTATGTAAACCCTAGACCACGTTTAAAGATAAACCCTAGATTGAATTGCTTGAAGCTTTCATCTATCTTCGAGTTCCTCTGTGTTGCGCTCAGGAATTCAACCTCTCCACTGTGTTGCGCTCTGGAGATTATTGTTACCGAAGTTTGAGTGTGATCTGTCGTTCCACTGGGAATTGGGAGATTGCAGAACCGCTCGTGGTCGGCGGCTACGTTGCGCAAGCGTGTGGTGTTGCGAATATCCATTGGGTTGAAGAGCTGTTGCATTGGCAACAGGGGAGCAGCCGGAGAGTTCGAGAGCATCTCGCGAGTTATCTACATATCCATCATCCATCCATCATCGGCTCACTGAGAAGATCAGGCAACCCCTTATCATCTTGGTGTCAGATTTCCAGCGTTTACTCGGTGAGCATCCACAAATCCATCCCCGTAGATTTATTGTTTTCGTCCTATACAGAAAATGCCCCACAAAAATATTAGGTTTAGATTTCGCCATAGCCCTAGATTGCATCGGTTTATAAGTTTTAGTTGCTGGTCGTTTATTTTCCTTTTCGTACCTTTTCTTGTCCGAGTCGTAGAAGTCTAGGTTCTAGTTGTGTCTTCGTTTACACGTTTGCGTCGGAGTCTAAACAGAAAAATACCAAAAAATTCAGTTCGGTTTTGAGTCGGAATATCCGATTGCCTCGTGACTCGGAATATCCGATTTGCTTTTCCTGTAATTTTCGAGTTCTTGATCCGAGTCCATATAGAGTCATTTTCCTGTCCGTTTTGCAACCCTAGCAAGCCTTTCTTTTGGTGTAGGAACTTACCTACGAGACTAGCATATTCTTTGCTCTAGGGCTGCTCAATTTTTACTGTAGCTACAGTGCTCCGAAAGTTCACTACATTGCTGTTTGGGTAAAATAGAAAAGAAGTATAAAAAAAGAGAAAAGAGAACTTGGAAAAGAAGCTGAAATTTGTGGACTGTGGAGCTGTTTTTCGTGCTGTTGGATACTAGTAGAGTTGAGCAATCTTGTGCCCTTATACTTTGAGCTTTTGCTAGTGTCTCTCTTGTGCATTGTGACACTCTCGTTCATAGTTGCTTTGCCCCGTTTATCTCCACCGTGTGCGTTTCCAGTGTGTCATACGATGAGCACTAGGATTTGTAGATTGGTGTAGTTAGGTATTCCTACCAAGCTCCACTAAAATAAACCTGGTTTTGTTGTGTGACACTTTGATACCCATAATATTCGCTGCATCACATACGTGCACGTACTGCTCATACAAGTTGGTAAGCTATCCTAATTCACTTTGGAACGGTAAGATCCATTATTTCTTTCGGTTTTGAGTGAGTTGAGAGTTTTCCACATATCTACATATATTCTTGTGTGCACTAATCATGTCTTCAGGTGAGGAAATTGATAGTGTGGTGAGGCAAACGAAGGCTGGAACAACGACTGTTTCTTGGAGAGAGTATGAGGCTCTTTGTGATCACTTATCCCGACAGTTCAGTAACCAGTGTGATAAGATACAATCTGATTTGACTGCCACGGATGTGAAGCTTGAGAATGTGCTACAAACAGCCAATGATTCTGCGGCTACGTTGACTACCATACAGGCGAATCTTGCTACTTTGACTCGTGCCGTGCAGGGGTTGACGCAGTGTCAGAACCGGCCTGCGGATGTGTGGCACCCCGCTCTGGCACATATTTTCCAGAGAGGCGGTCGCCCCGTGCGCCAGCCCAAGATATCTGGCCGCACGTTACGACAATGCAACATAGCGGAAATCATTACACAATCAGGCACAAAGTGCTACAAAGGGTTTACAAGGCCATCGAGGCATTACAAAATATCAGGCCAAGCATGGCCCAACTCAGAGTTTTAACTGGCAGCGGAAGACATAATGAGGCAACGGCTTGGAGCGGCTCCACTCCACATGTATCTGGCTGGGCTACTGATCCTAGCACGCTCTTGCTCCACTTCTGGCTAAGGTAGAAGATGAATCCTCGCCAATATCTGGCCACAAACACAAGGCCCGTGAGTACATTTATATGCACTCAGCAAGAATCGCCACTCACTACAAACAATCCAACAATCATGCAACAAGATATACATTGGAAATAAACTCCTGCAACATGTTAAGTGTACTCTAGATACGTGACATAAAAGTAGCATGACATTGACAACCAACCATGTCATAAGCAAGCAACGGGGGTATCACTAGTACAGAATCCAAGCCAGGTGGGGTTGGATCGTGCACCGGCAATCATACAAAGGGCTTACCTGTGACGAGTAACCGGGTGTACCAGTTGGTACCAAGTAACATAACAATACCTGTCAGCACAACTAGGCCCAACGACCTTGCTACATCTGTCAACTGCTAGGCCCACTGGCCTCATCCTTTCACTTGGGCATGCACAGTTGATGTTGGCTCAGGCCTAACTCTAGGCTCCCAACGATCACACCGTCACCCCGAAACACGGTAACCATCCACAGCTCAAGTAACATTCCCTGCATCATCTTATTGTTCATTTAGTGAAATCAGGTTGTTCATCTTTCTTTCAAACAGAACTTATGTTTAACCTCCTGACTCGACAAAGACAATAGTGTGACCGACACTGAACTGTTGTTCCATAACCTTGGAACGAGGCTAGACATCCAGATTTGACACTCTCGAGAGGTTGCAGTTTCCACCCATCTAGGTGCACCATATAGCCGGTACTTTAGGAACTCTTCCTTAAGACGACCTGATACACGTACATGACCGTTCACGCTACCAAGACACTCCCTGTATAGCTACCGACATAACTCTATGTCTTATGACGAAGTGAATCCGGCACGTCCCCAACCCATGAGCAACGCCTAGCTCCGGAACCTTCGCAAGACTAGCCCCGACCACAAAGGTAACCGACTAGTGTTGCCAAAATGGCAGCATCAAAGGAGGCTCAATAGGATATGTAGGTCAGGGCCCACCCATATGAGCGACAGTGGTAGTGCTTTCGATGTTCAGATTAGTGGCACTATGGACTGACCCTATCGAAGCTTGGAGGGGTGTTTCATTTAAATCAAGTTTCATCATAACACGTCCAAACAGCAGGGGATTAGTCCAACACAACAATCACAATATCATAATAATATATATCATCAAACATCAAGACAATAGCAACATAATATCTCAAGCAATAGTTTGTTTGTATTGACCGGGTGACTACGGCGGAGCTGCCTCCAAGCAGCGCCATCACATATGTTAGCACAGGTTGTTGGCGTCGATCGGGTGACTACGGCGGCGATTCCGCCGACCAGCGCCATCACATATCAACTACCAATTATAACACAGGTTGTTGGCGTCGATCGGGTGACTACGGCGGCGATTCCGCCGACCAGCGCCATCACATATCAACTACCAATTATAACACAGGTTGTTGGCATCGATCGGGTGACTACGGCGGCGATTCCGCCGACCAGCGCCATCACATATCAACTACCAAATTTAGTAGGGCATGTAGTCTCCAAAATGAACCGAAAAGCACTCATAAGAAAGAAAGCATCCATTCCACTCAAGGATTAACCCGACGTGGTGTCAGCAATCTTGACAAAAAGAACCAAATGGAAAGCAAATGTCCCAACCGTCGCAGTCCAGGCGGGCTTACGCCAACCACGTTTGACGGAGGGAGAAGAAGCAAATAACTCTTTTGGCAAATGCCCCTAACTCCGAGGATCATAAGACGACATTCGTCCGCTCCTCACCTCGGCGAAGGAGAAGAAGCAAACACTCATAGGAACGCAGGTTTTATAGGTTTTTAGTTAGAGGGTTCGACAAAGCCGCGCAAGTGCGAGGCACACAATTAATTCACACGTCATTCGAATGCATACATGGATGATGAATAAAACATGGCAGGAGCAATATTCGAAGTAACATATTGAGCACAACAATAACAGACCGACATAGTATATACCAAACGCAGACAGATATAAACACTCGGCATGGCAATAAGCAAATAACAAACAACATTGCAGGACGGCTCATAGCAAGGGGTTAGCTTGCCTCCGAAGATCGACACCGTTTGGCTTGGAGGGTCACGGACACGTCACGGGTTAGGGTCTCGGTTTGCCGGTACCGCGGAATACCTACGCATGCACACAAAGGTGCTGAGCATACAAGTATTTTACAAAAAGGTAAGACCTGTACCACTGGACATATCCTTTCAAAATAGGAATTTACCAATTTGAATCACTCCAAACGGAGCTACGGATCTAGAGATATTGACGTGCGACGGTTAGCTAAGCGCTGCTCACCAGAGAGAAAAAAACGAAGCGGGCTGCTTCTGTACTAGGCTGGGCCGAAACTGGGCTGAGCTGGGCTGAAGGCGTAGGTCTCTGGAAATACGTCTTCGCAGCTGGGAAGCGTGGATGTGCGGGAGCGTCTCCACTTATCCGACGTGGCATGCTGGGCCAGGCCGGGCCCGCCTGTCGGTGTCACCAGGCAGCCACGCTGGCAGCCATCAGGCTGTCTCCCTCCTCGCGTCGAAGAAGCTCGGGAGAGAGCCCGATGCAGCTCAGGCAGGCTCGGCCACCGATCGTTGCCGTCGCTCCGGTGGGCGCCCATGGCCACCGAGGGCACGGGAAGGATCGCCCCACCGCGCCGCGTCGGAGGATGGAGGTCACTGACTCGGGGAGGCAAGGGAAGCGTCGCCTCGTGCGCGCGTCCGGCGAGCTCGCCGCCGGCGAAAGATGATGGTGCCGAGGCTACGGCGCACCATTTTGCGAACGGTTTGCACTGGAAGAACCAGGAGAACCAGAGGAGTCTCCTCACCCTTTTAATTGGCGAGTGAAGCTCGGGATAGCTCGCGGTGGTCCGAGGACCCGCGGCCACGATTCCGGCCAACACGGCCGAAATTTGAGCTCCACTCGCCCGCTAACTGAGCAGAGAGGTCCAGGGGAGGGAGAGGAGATGGATGGGTAGCTGAGAGGGGGCTCGGGGTGCTCTTAAATAGCCGGGGCGAGGAGAGCTTGGTCGTGGCCGCTTGGTCACCGATGGGGAGCCGCGGCGTGTCATTTCTCCGGCCACAGTGGAGGGGATAAGGAGGAGGAGCTGGACGAACAGGGAAGGCACGAGGAGCACTGGAGCAGTTAGGCACCGACCGCGGTGGTGCTGTAGTGTCGGCGCGTCGTCTTGCGCTTGACGGCGCTGTGTCGTCGGTGCGTCGTCTAGCGGCTGGGCGGCGCTGTGGAGGGGAGGGAGCTGGCGAGCGGTGCCGGAATGTCCAGGGGAGGTGAACCACCTGCTGGGCACGGAACGGGACGGGGATGGCTGAACGGCGTCGACCTCAGCGCGGCGGCGCTGTCGGGCATGGTTATGCCCGTGGTGACTACGCCAAATTGCATGCCAACATCGGCATCGAGATGATTCTCTCGTCCCAGGGCGCTAGAGGAAAAACTAATCATGTCACCTTGTGCCAAATTGAAATTCCAACAATTTTGCTGACTACAGTTTTTGAAAAAGTTGGTGCGACTAAAAGTTTTGAAAAACAGTACTGGACCAATTTGAAACTGGTTGTTTGGAGAGGCAAACGATTTTTGGTTTGATCAAGACTTTGCCCAGAGGGGTAGGCACTACCAGGGCTTGCATCTAGGCACTCTCCTCCCACTACAAAAATCATTTGACTTGATTTTGAAAACATTTGAGTTTTAGGGCAGAAACTTGCATAGAGAAAAAGTCAAACATTTCCTTCACAAGGTATCAAATATTTTTACATAAATGGGCTACATACTGCCTAGGGGTCATCCCCTAATTTTTGTAGAATTTCTGGAGACATAAAAAATAGGGGTTCCTTGGAATTTGCTAATAGGCATGAAAAGAGCATTACAAAGGAAGTACCTCAAATATTGCTCAAATGAGGTTGAGCCAATGGAGTGAAATGTTCAGGAGGTGGAATAATGCACCTTCCCAAAATGGCATAATTTCTGGATGAGTGGAAGGTGTCTAGATAATTTCTGGATCGAAAAGGGCATATTAGAGAATATGAATAAACTTGGGAGTATTGCATGGGACTATGAAATATTTTTCCAAGGGAGTGATCTATATGTATGAGGGAACCATATGGTAGCTTGGTAGAATTTATTCCAAGCTAAAATTGCGGTGGAGGCTTTAGTAGGATAGACATAAAGGATTTTGGAATCACCAAATGGAACCAATGTTTGACAGATAAAACCATGTCATGGAATTATGGTGGAGGTCGACAAAGATGAGGATTGTTGGGAATTTTCTAAGAGAGCGAAACCAAAGTCACATCAATGACCAACAGGTTCGAAGAAAACATTTAGAAACCCGAAAACGTTTTTCAGGTGCTAGGAAACACCACTAAAATTAGGGACGAATTTTGGGGTGTTACAGGATGATGCAAGTGTTCATGGTAATCCCGGAGTGACATTGATGCTGAGGTGTTTGCGGAGGATGATCCTGCGTGGATGCCACATGCTAATGCTGGGCGTGGTGTCGGTAGAGCTGCTATACCTCCTGGTCGAGGTTTTGCGCCTCTTGGTGCACGCCGTAATCTTGGTCATGCAGCGCATGGTGATGATGATGTGCTGAGCAAACCAAAATTCAGCATTCCTAAATTTGAAGGTTCTATTGACGTGGAAGAATACATCAATTGGGAGCTGAAGATGGAAAAATTATGGCGTTTGCATGACTGTACTGAAGATAGAAAAATCAAGCTCGCATCTTCTGAGTTTGATGGGTATGCTTTGCTGTGGTGGGACGGACTTGTGAATGCTAGGCGTGATGCTAATGACGTGCCCATTCTTTCTTGGCGCGAGATGAAGGCCGAGATGCGTCATCGTTTTATCCCTCGTAATTACATCCGTTCTTTATATGACAAGTTGCAGAATTTGAAGCAAGGCACCCTGTCCGTCGATGAGTACTACAAGGAGATGGAGATGATCATGCAATGTGCTAAAGTGCGAGAAGAACCTGAACAAACCATGCAGCGTTTCTTATCAGGTTTGAGTGTTAGGATCAAGCGAATTGTGCGTCACCATCAATATGGCGATGTACAAGATTTGTTGCATCAAGCACGTGAAGCTGAGTTACAGTTGGCCGAAGATGCCAAATATGCACCTCGTTCTTCCTATGGGCGAGGAAGTTTTACACCACGGACTACACCTAGTGCGGTATCGCCTAGTCCTGTTGCTAGTTCCCGTGGTCCTGCTACACCCACCAAATCAGTTTTGGTTGCCCCTCATGTTAAACCGGCACCGCAGCCTGCAGCTAGTGGTACGGGTTCTTCTAATTCTACAGCCCGCACATGTGATATGAACTGCCATACGTGTGGAGGCAAGGGTCACTTCAAGCGTGATTGTCGAAACAAAAAGGTGATGTTGATCAATGAGGATACGGGAGAATATGAGAGTGGTGATGAGGCTGATCCTGATTCGCCGGAGGAGACTGAAGATGGCTTACCTTATGCTGATGCTACACACTTGCCATCTATTGTTTGCACACCTAGAGCATTGAGTGTTACACCTAATCCTGCGGAACAGCGCTGCAATTTGTTTCAAACAAGAGCAGCTGTTGGTAATGGTAGGTCGTGCAAGGTGATCATTGATGGTGGTAGCTGCCACAATTTGGCTAGTAAAGAGCTTTGTCAGAAACTGAAATTGAAATATTTACCGCACCCACATCTGTATTTTATTCAGTGGTTGACGGATAGTGGAGAAGTGAAGATCAATCATATCGTGCGTATTGAATTTCAGATTGGACCGTATAAGGACACCGTTGAGTGTGATGTAGTTCCTATGACGGTGTGCCATTTGTTGTTGGGACGTCCTTGGCAGTATGATCGTGATGTACGTCACAATGGGAGATCCAACACATACCAGCTCAATTGGCAGGGCAAGGAGATTCTTTTGAGACCTTTGACACCGCAAGACATTGTAAATGATTCTCGTCAAAAGGTTGAGGTTCACCGTGAGGATGAGCGTGAGAGATTAGCTAGTAGAGAGACTCCACCTTCGGTGAGTGAGAGCCACCAGCCAAATTCGAGTGGTAAAAAGAAAAGTGAGGGAGATAAAAAATTAGTAATGTTAGCCACCAAATCTGATTTGAGAGAGTTTCGTGAGGATCCCACTCCAGTACCCATTGTGCTTATGTGCAAGGGGGGAATTCTTGTTTCTAACGACATGACCCCTCTCTCTATTGGTGTTTCCGATGTTTTGCAGGATTTTGGTGACGTGTGGTGTTTCCGATGTTTTGCCGTGGAACAAAGGAGATACAGCGACAAGTATAAGAGCTTCTTGACAAAGGGTATGTTCGGGTGAGCTTAAGTCCTTGTGCTGTTCCAGTTATTTTGGTCCCTAAGAAAGATGGTACATGGCGCATGTGCGTAGATTGTAGAGCGATTAATAACATCACTATTCGTTATCGACACCCTATTCCACGCTTGGATGACATGTTAGATGAACTTAGTGGTGCTGTTATCTTCTCTAAAATTGATTTGCATAGTGGTTATCATCAAATTAGGATGAAAGAAGGAGATGAATGGAAAACTGCTTTCAAAACAAAATTCGGTTTATATGAGTGGTTAGTGATGCCCTTTGGTTTAACTAATGCACCTAGTACTTTCATGAGATTGATGAATCATGTTTTGAGTAATTTTATTGGTAAATTTGTGGTAGTATATTTTGATGATATCTTGATTTATAGCCACAACGAAACTGAACATATTGATCATATTCGACAAGTTTTGCAAGTGCTTCGTGATAATAAGCTCTATGATAATCTTGCTAAATGCACGTTTTGCAAAGACAAGGTCATTTTTCTGGGATTTGTTGTTTCAAAGCATGGGGTCGAGGTAGATGAATCTAAAATTGAAGCTATTAAAAATTGGCCTACCCCCATGAATCTGAGTCAATTACAGAGCTTTCTTGGTCTTGCTGGGTTTTATAGACGCTTTGTGCGAGACTTTAGTACTATTGCTGCAGCCTTGAATGATCTTACTAAGAAAGGTGTTCCATTTGTTTGGGGCGCTGCCCAAGATGCTACATTTGATGAATTGAAACATTGTTTGATTTCTGCACCGTTACTTATGCATCCAAATTTCAATAAGCAATTTGATATTGAATGTGATGTAGTGGCATTGGAATAGGAGGTGTGTTGATGCAAGAGGGAAAACCAATTGCATATTTTTCTGAAAAATTGAATGGTGCACAATTGAACTATCCTGTTTATGATAAAGAATTGTATGCTCTTGTTCGTGTTCTTGAGGTTTGGCAACATTATTTGTGGCCAAAGGAATTTCTCATACATTCTGATCATGAAGCTTTGAAATATCTGAAGTGCCAATCTAACTTGAATAAACGTCATGCTAAATGGGTTGAGTTCATTGAATCCTTTCCATACATTATTAAGTATATGAAAGGCAAAGAGAACGTGGTTGCTGATGCACTCTCTAGGAAAAGCATGCTTTTGACACACTTAGATGTTCAAGTTCCTGGTTTAGAGAGTTTCGTGATTTATATGCTAATGATACTGATTTTTCCATGCCTTTTGCTAAGTGCTCTGATGTGAAAGCTTGGGAAAAATACCATATGCATGATGGATACTTGTTTAGAGCTAATAAATTAAGTGTGCCCGAGTCGTCCGTGCGTTTGCTGTTGTTGCAGGAATCACATGGTGGCGGTTTGATGGGACACTTTGGACGTGAGAAGACGTTGCTGATGTTGGCTGATCACTTTTATTGGCCACGCATGAGGCGTGATGTGGACAGGTTTGTGAAGCGTTGCATCACTTGCAACAAGGCAAAGTCCAAACTGAAGCCTCATGGTTTGTATACTCCTCTTCCTGCACCTACAACTCCATGGGAGGACATAAGCATGGATTTTGTGTTAGGATTGCCTAGAACCAGGAGAGGACATGATTCTATTTTTGTGGTAGTGGATCGTTTTTCTAAGATATCACATTTTATTGCCTGCCACAAAAGCGACGATGCGTCGCATATTGTTGACCTGTTTTTCAGGGAGATCGTGCGCATACATGGAGTACCCAAGACGATCGTTTCTGACCGTGATGTGAAGTTCATGAGCTACTTCTGGAAGACACTTTGGGGCAAGCTGGGAACGAAGCTGTTGTTTAGTACCACTTGTCATCCCCAAAATAATGGTCAGACGGAGGTGGTAAAACGCACACTTTCGGCGTTTCTGCGGACAATGGTTAAGAAGAATCTGCGTGGGGCGCCCCGACCCGACTGCTATACAGTGATGCTGTGTGTCAACGGTTAAGCGATACAACCGAAGGTTACGGGTTTACCAATCCCAGGCCCAAACCTTTGGCAGGCGTTGCTCGAATTGATCATCGGCAACGCAACACCCCGATTGATGCCTTAACACATGCACAACTATCAATGCATAATAGAAAGATCAAACTTGTGGAACAACTGGCACATCACAGACTCTACGACACCAAGCATTATAGTTCAACTCTTATAATTGAGAAAGATAGCAAAATACAACCAGAGGTCACAGACCCACATTACAACATGTGGAAGAGAATTAAGTTGTTCTAAACAACAAGATCCAAATTATGGCCTAAGAGGCCTACAGATAAACATTCCAGCGCCAGCTGTTCCGGGATGTCCCAAGCTGCCACCTGGGAACCCCAGACTACTCGTCGACATCCACAAAGAACCCCCCCTCGAGGTCGGTGAAGTCCTCCTCTGAAACAAAGCAAACGACGTTGAGTTTGACGAACTCGCAAGATTAAATATAGAGCTTTAGCTCGATGAGGCTTTCAAGGTTTTATGGCTGTTTTGCATAAAACTGATTTTATTCATGAAAACATAACTCCATGGCATTGACTAATCAGAGTATCTTTAAAAGGGGTAAGAAGTAACTCTTTTCTTTTGATCCTTACTCATCATCAACCACCATCATCACTGTACCTGTTCTACAAAGGCACCTCCCCGAATCACCCTCGAGGAAGCTAACCTAGCATTCTTAAGTAGTACCTTTAGTACTCAGTTTTTAATCATTCCGTTCAACTTATTCTATGATCTTATCGACCTTTCCCAAGTTGTCCGTAACCGTGGACACGGCTTTTCGAAAAGATTTAACCCTGCAGGGGTGCACTGTTTTTACCTTCGGTACCGCCCGACTCATTGCCTACGCTTAGCTCTCTTCCGGGAAAGCCGGCTGAGTGGGAACGGTTACAACCTTTACCTTGCTTGAGACTAACCCAGGATCATCAGTGGCGGTAGGACAGGTTCAGTGCCTCCAACACCCTGTCCCGCGGCCACTTATTTTCCTGACACCACCATCCTCATCTCAGTCTTCGCCACCATCCCAACGCACGCGCAAAAGGAAGCCTGAACTAGAGGACCCTCGGCTAGCCCTTCACAAGTTAGTAAGTCGACGAGGGCTCCATATACCCCACCGAATGGAAGCGCGCTCATTCTTGGTTCAACAGGTAAAGAACTCGCACCTAGGCGGCGAGAGTGAGACAAAACACCACCATACCAAAGTGGCCTCTCATCCCCACCTTTAAGCATTTTATTACCTGTCACCACAATTCCTCCACCATCATCCGGACATTTCACACCTTTTTCCAACATGAGATATCCACCGGACGTCTAAGCATTTAACTAGGCATGGCTAAGCATCAACATTTTATAGTTAAGTATCTCAGGCCAACAATACAATCCTATGGATATTAGGAGGGGAAACAGGTAGTGGCATCGGAAACTTAATGCAACTATAGGATGCCCTAATCCAATAAAATTGACATTTGGAACCGCATGCAATATTATAGTGGAGAAAATATTTGCGAAAACATAGGATAAGATATGCTCAGAGGGGGATTACGCTTGCCTTGCTCAACGTGCTGGTAGTACGGATCGTCGGGGTATTGCGGTGTAACCCCGGCTGCTTGATCTATCGAAGCATAACAACGGAAGAACAATCAATCACCACACAAACTTTAACAAATGCAATGCGCAAACACATGATGACATGCCATTTTAAATCCCCGGGAAGAGGATGATTCAACTATTCAAATTAAACGGAGTTCGGATGCTTAGAGGGGCGCATCTCGAATATACCGTGGAGTTAAGTAAGGAATCATCTTTACTTGTTGATTAAGATAGATGAAACCCTATGGTTAACGTGCATATGAAATGTCATGAGCATGTGAGAGATGCAGGGTTTTGGTGATTAAATCAGTCGTGCAATCCAAACCCAAGAGTGAGCTGAGAGGGGTTTGTATTAGTGTTGAAACAGGTTCAATGGAGTATCCGGATTCAAGTCCGGAAAATTCCGGTTCTGGTACCGGGATCAATCCGGTTTCAGGTCCGGATGATTCCGGGTTTGACACCGGAAAAATAGAATCCGGAATTATTTCCGGCTCAATACCGGGTGCATACCGGGCGAAAAGGGGTGAGTCCAGTAGCCATTTTCTTGGTCTGGAATAAAATCCGGAAAATTCCGGGAATGGCACCGGATTTTCCAGTTCGACGGGGAGATGCTACTGCTACGACGATTCAACAAACTAGCGAGCTAGCATGGGAATGCAGAGGTTCCGGGGAACGGCGTGCTCACCCTGTTGGTGTGGATGTGCTCGGGAGGACCGGAGATGGACGGAGACGGCCGGAATCGCTCGGCGTAGCGGCGGCCGTGGTCGGAGAAGATGCGGATGGCGCGGTCGATTCGCGGCGCCCCGGCTCAATTCCTTCGGCGGAGATGGAGAGGACGACGAGGCAAAGCTTCCTGCGGTCTTCGTTTTGCTCGGGCCGAGCTCAATCAACGGCGACAGGCGGCGTCCATGGCAGCTAGGTCGCGAGCTCGTGGGGAGAAGAAACGGAGAGGAGGGAGCAGGTGCGCTAGTGGATAGGGGGAGCAGAGGGCCTCGTGGTGCTCTCGTCCTGCAGGGGAGAGCAGAGGAGGGGGCCCCTGGCGCGTGCGGTGAGGGCACGGCACGGCGACGGCATGGCGCCAGTGGAGAGGAGAGAGACGACGGTGATTTGCAGAAAACCCCCTGGCAACATTTCTTCCATCACGGATAGGTCCTTTCCAGTTTTAATTTTAAAACCTTTTAAAACCAGCAGCACTTTGGAGATTTAATTGGGGCAATTATACATTTTAGAAAAATATGGCAAAATTTGGGGAGGCTCCCCTTAGCCTGTAGAAGCTCCACAAATTTTGGTGTCTCAAAATAAAATGTTTTGAACCACCTTTGTTCATAGGGTTCAATTAAGGCATTTTGCCAAATTCAAAATGTTGCTCCTTTAGTAATTTTTAGAGAAAGTTTAAAATAATATTTTTGAACTCTTGGAACTTCCTTGACAAATATAAGATGTCAAAGTAATTTTGTTTTGCAAGTTTGAGTGCCTCCATTGTGTTGAAGTTTGTTAGAGCAAGTTTGGCATTTTGTTTTTAGGTGGTGCCAAACCACCACAATTCCCTAACCCCCACAATTCCCTAGCAACAATTCCCTAACCAAAAGCTAAAGGTTCCAATTTGTATACATTGATGCAAGGATGGCATGATGCAATGAACAAAAAGTGGAAAAAATTACATAGGTTTTTAGGTTCTTAACTTTGGGCTGTTACAAATCTACCCCCCTTACAGGAATCTCGTCCCGAGATTCTAAGATTGCGGAAAGAAGTCGGATACTCCTCACGAAGACTAGACTCTCTTTCCCAAGTTGCTTCTTCCTCGGAATGGTGAGACCATTGAACTTTGAGGAACTTGGTAGTCTTGTTACGGGTCATCCTTTCGGCTTCATCCAGGACACGGATAGGATGCTCGCGATAAGTGAGATCTTCCTGGAGGTCTAGCTCCTCATGATTGACCCCATGGATAGGATCTTTGAAACACCGGCGAAGTTGGGAAACATGGAACACATCATGTACATTTGGGAAGATGACCGGTAACTCCAACTTATAAGAAAGATCTCCTCGCTTGGCCAGAACGGTGAAAGGGCCAACATAGCGAGGGGCCAATTTCCCTTTGATACCAAAGCGGCGAACGCCACGAAGGGGAGAGACGCGGAGATAAGCTTTATCACCAATTTCATAGTGAATTTCCTGATGGTGCTTATCATAGTAGCTCTTCTGCCTAGACTGAGCAATCTTCAGATTTTCTCGTATTATTCTGACATTCTCCTCAGCTTCATTGATAACATCTGGACCAAAGAGTGCCCTCTCTCCGGTCTCGGACCAATTTAGAGGAGTGCGGCATTTCCTTCCATATAGCACCTCGAATGGAGCCATGCCCAGACTAGCTTGATAGCTATTGTTGTAGGAGAACTCCGCGAAAGGGAGATACTTTTCCCAACCCTTGCCAAAAGAGATTACACATGCCCGAAGCATGTCTTCCAGCACTTGGTGAACTCTTTCGGTCTGACCATCAGTTTGAGGATGGTAGGCGGTGCTGAAGTTGAGACGGGACCCCATAGCAGTTTGGAAACTCTGCCAAAACTTGGATACAAAGATACTTCCACGGTCCGATATGATCCTCAGAGGGACCCCATGCAATGGAACAATACGAACCATGTATAAATCAGCAAGTTGACTTGCCCGTATATCATCACGGACTGGTAGGAAGTGGCAACCTTGGACAGTCGATCAATGATAACCCAGATAGCATTGTTGCCCTTTTGAGATCTGGGAAACCCGGTGATGAAGTCTGTAACATCCGAAAAATATTATCGTATTATTATTCCAAAAATGAGAGCCAACAAAAACTTTTGTTGATTATTATGTGTTGTTTATAAATTGTTGCTTGTGGTAATTATTTCTTGTTGCTTGTGTTGCTTGTTTGCTTGAATTAATAAAAAGGAAATACAAAAACAAAAGTGAAACAAGAAAAATAAAAGTGACAAATAAGAAACTCAAAATAGTTCCAAACAAAATTCAGAGGAATGGTATATGAAACCTCTCATTTACATTCTTATCACTTATCTCTTCCAAATAATATTTTACACCTATTTTAAAAATTCAAAAATAAAAACAATTGAAATAAAACAAAATGCCATAATTAAAACCCTATGAAAGAAAATGATTCAAAACATTTTATTTTGCAAAACCAATTTTTGTGGAGCTTCTACATATTATGGGAAAGCCCCACAAATATTTGCAAATTTTTCTAAAATGTTTAAGTGCCTCAAATAAATTCTAGAAGAGGCTGCTGGACTGAAATGGAAATAACAGGAAAAAGAAGCAGAGAGGAGGCAGGGGCTTTCTACAAAAACGTCGTCGTCCACCTCTCTCCCTCGCCCTGACGCATCGCCGTGTCGCCATGACCGCTCCCCGCCGTTCCCGCGCTCCCCAGGCCCCCCTGGCCGCGCTCTCCCTCGCTCCCGTGCCTCTGCAGCCGCTGCGCCGCAGAGGAGAGCACTCGAGCCCTCCCTCACCTCGAATCCACCCCAGCTCCGCCGTGGCAGCCGCGGCGAAGCCGGCCCAAATTCGCGCATATCTCCGCTCCTCGACACGCCGCACTTCGCCGAGCCCTTCTAGAACACGCCCGGACCCCCCTGGACACCACGGCCTCGAGCTTCTTGCACGCGTCGCGGAGGAGTCGAGAAAAAGATCTCGCCGGTGCGCCATGGACGCCGTCCATGCGCCCCGTCCACAAACGCCAGCCCCTGCCCTATATAACCACCCCCACACCTCGCCAGAAGCACCACACCACTCCACACCCTCTCCACTCCCCTCTGTGCACCGCCAGGAGGGCGTGCACGCCGCCTGTGCCCTCTGCAACCTCGCCGTGCCGAGGTAGGCGATGCTCGTGCGGCCGTGCCGTCCTACTGCTCCATTCTCCCCTCTGACCCCTCTACGCTGTTGCCCGAGCTCACCGCACTCACCACACCTTGTTCCCCTCTGTTTCGTGCACCAGAGCGTCGCCAGAAGATCGCCGGAGCCCGTGTCCGTGGCCGTGGAAGATCGAGACCTCGCCGCCGACGAACACTCCACCCCAGCAAGTGCAACTCAGCCAGGAGCTTCCCCCACGCCACCGCCGTCGATCTGCTTCATCTCCGCGACTTCCCGAGCCCCCTAGGTGAGAGATTCATCCACCTCGCCGTCGCTGGCGCGGCAGCGCCGCCGAAATTTGGTCGCCGCCGTTGCCATTGATCGTGGGCCGTTGGATCTTGATCCAACGGTGCCATACCGCTTCGGTTAAAGAAAGAGAGAGAGAGACTGACGGGCGGGCCCCGCTCGTCAGGTTTTAAATCATTTCCCGCGCGCGCTGTGCCGCTGCCATGTAGGCCCCACTAGTCAGAGATTTAAACATTATCCATAACTAGGTTTTCTCTATTTTAATTGAAATATGAAATCAGTACTGGATCCAACTTTTAAATTCAATATCTCGAGATTTAGGAATCCAAATAAATCAAACTCAATTGTTCTGGAAAGCTTATGAAATTGTTTAACCAACACAAGTGGTCTCATGTCATTTAATTAAATGGATAAAAAGTATTATTAAAAATACTACAGAAGGTTTAAATTCTAAACTTGTTTGTTTCTGATACTCTGTTAGTCCAAATAATTCCAAACCAATTTTGCTAGCTTAGTACTGCCATGTATTAGCTTCCCTAATTTTGGTAGAATTATTTGTGCAGTAGTATTTGTTTAGTTTAAGTTGAATTTAAACACCCTTCTGCACTCAAACATTTAAATATGTTAATGGTTAACCCAAATGATTAGGACCAATTTTGTTAGATCACATTTAGCCATGTTTAGTCACCCCTAAAAGGATTTAATTTTTAGAACATAGAATTTAATGGTAGCCAAAACTTGATTATTAAGCTTCTGGATTCAAACAAATGTGTAGGGAGTTTGGTAACTCCAATTGATCCAAATCAAATTGTGTTGTCTTCTACACATCAGTAGCTTTCCATAGAATTTTAGTTTGTATTTTTGTGACCAACAGAACTCAAGTTGTGGAATTAAACATGTTCAACAAGTTTCTGCCATAATTTAGAATAATTAAATAATGTTTAATTCAATTATTTTGAAACCAAATTGTATGGTTTGATGTGTGCAGTAGCTATTTGTGATGTTTATGATTGTTATGTTGAGATGATTGCTTGTATAGATTAGTGATTGTTTGCATTGTTTGTTTATTAATTAGACGAGAACGTTGTCGGATTATCGAGGAAGGAGAGTTTGTTGAAACTGAAGAACAAGACAAGGTCACTTTGCCGAGCAAGGCAAGCTATTCTCTGAGCTTGCACTACAAACATATGCATCTACTTTCATAACATGTTTTACTCTCAAGGCAAGATTTATAAAACCCATTTCAAAAGTATATGGAAATTATTTTGCCACTATGTAGAAATATAAGATAGTTATATCAAATTATAGGATGGGAAAAAAATATGGTTTATTCAAAACTCCTTTGAAATTACTTGTGAGATTATGAAATGCCGAGATGTCGGTGTTGGAATGGAGAAGTGGAAAAATGGTGATGTTTATGAAAAATGCACAGTGTGTCCTTGTACTTACGTCAACCATCCGATACCCTGTGCGACCACATTACCACATATGGGAAAGGCTTAGTCATATAATTTGCTCATATTAGTATGGATACCTCATCGACGGAGATGACTCCGTCATGCATGAGGGGATAGTGTGAGGATCTACCCCTGACCCGGGTCCTCGCTCAAACTCTATGAAAAGATAAGGAGGAGGATTGAAGGTTCCACCATAAACCGCCGGACAAAACCTATGAGTCCTCACACTTAGATTCCGACGGGCTGGGTTAAGTGTGTTGGAAAGTGTCATATGGGAAGGATCCTATACTAGCATGAGCAAAGGACAGGCTATGGTCGGCGGCTTACTTCGCATACACCTGTATGGCGAGACGTGGCGGACACGATGAGTTGCCGGATGGATGTGGGAAAAGCGTGCTACCTCTGCAGAGTGTAAAACTATTCGAATAGCCGAGTCCTCGGATATGGACAGTTGGGAGGCCCTACTTTGACCATGTGCAAGTTTTTAAAAGAATTTGAGTTTTAAAAAGAAAAATGAAGTGGAGATGTTTCCTACACCTATACCAACGGATCGGTATGAGGTGGTTGGATGAAGTGGACCATGACGGCTATGGTCGGAAAAAGGAGGAGTTTTGGAGAAACAGATAAAATGGTGACTTCTTTAAAGATAGTTATAAAACTCTTCTTACCTTTTTCAATAAAGATATAGAGATGTTTTAAATAAATAAAAGTTGTCAACTAAAATAAAACTAGTGCATACTCATGTTGGGGTAGTTTGCGAGTACATTCAAATGTACTCATATTGGTTTCGTCCCTGGCTATTGACCTAGCCAGACTACGAGGAGGAGCACTACGCCGAGCAGGAGTATGGCGACTTCTACGCCAACTAAGGATCTCCACAAGTCAGCTGCCTGTCGGGTTGTCATCGTTAGAATATGATGTCTACTACGCCGTAGCTTCCGCTGATATTTTGGTTTGGCCCATGAAGGCACCTATGTAAGACTTGGTCTAAATGACCATTTATGTAAGACTTTTATTCGGTATTGTAATGGATGTAAACTTTGGTATCCAATTCGGATTATGTGCAACGACAGACTGATCACGGGATCGTTGTGTTAAGCATAATCGGGTATTTCGGACAGCTAGTCCGGGGTCCCCACAGACTTGGTATCAGAGCCATCCTGACTTTAGGAAACCTTAGTTAGCATGGTCGTTAGACAAATGTTACAAAAGATGAATTTCTAAAAGAAAGGAATGAAGTATTTTGAAAACTGCTTATCTCCAATCCTCTTACTTATGCAAAATTTTACTCTCATTAAATATTACATTTTCCTTGTATCCCTAAAATTTTGCACACCTCTCATTAAGCTTAAAATTTGACTCACTTGTTGCCCTACTATATTAAAATTTTGATATACTTGTCACCTAACTAACTTAAAATTTTGTTAAAAATTGTAGATGGCACTCCATTGGACTGAGTTCGTTCAGCTTGAGAAGGACAGCAAGCTGACGTTTGAGAGGGACTTGTTCGAGTTGAGCAAGCTGTTAGGTCGCCCCGCTCCAGAGTTTGAGGGAGCTCAGATTGATGTTCACGGTGTCGGAAGGCTGAGCTGGCTCATCAGTCGTCAGTTCGCAGGAACATCAAGTCTCCCAGTTCCAGGACGCTCATCTTCACCACCAAGGAGGCCACCTGGGTTGACGGTCTCTGTACTGCTACACAGAGGATGCTAGCCCGACTTTGTGAGGAGCACAAGGCGGAGTAGACTCCCGTTTCCGGTTCTACGGGAGGCGCAACTGCGACGGACACCCTACTCCTTCCCTTACCACCCGATGTTTGGGAGCTACATCATGGACATGGAGATCTTACTTCAGTGCACTCAGGATGATCTGTTGCGCACTAGGATTCAGCTTCACTTTGACCGCGAGTCGCTCGTTGAGCTTCGCGAGAACGAGGAGAAGCTGATGGAGGAGAAGGTCGCTCTTCTCAGGAAGAGGGAGCTGAGGAAGACTATCGTGAAGCTCCGCAAGAAGGTGGCGGAGCAGGACGGGCTGATTGAGGATCTAGAGCACCATACTGACGAGATGGAGGAGGAGGGCGAGGATCTCCGCAAGGAGAACAACGCTTTCCTCAGTGACGATGATGACTTCGTGGAGGAGATGGACTGTGAGGAGGAGGATGATGAGGAGGAGTTAGTTGACGAGGAGGAGGAGCCACTCGAGGCAGTTCTCGAGGACGAGGAGGAGGATCCCGAGGAGCCACCCTACCAGTCAGATGCTGACGTGTTAGAGCTGGAGGTTCCACCTCAGTAGGCGAGTGACTTGATCACTACCGCAGGATTAGGTTGACCCCCTATCGCTAGTCGAGTCGAAGTAGTGGTTCTTTTGGAAACCAGATGTTATGTATCTTAGATGTAAGGTGATGTTGTAAGCTTGATGTTGTAAGCTTGATGTTGTTATGAACTCCTTGATGTGATGTTTGTGATATATAAGTATGTTTGTCTTGTTTAAATCTGTGTGAAATATTTTCATATAATCCTTAAATTAATCAACCACTTGCGAAATCGTCTTTTCCCTTAGTCGAACTTTTCTTGCCTTGCCTCTTATACCCGGTGTGCTTCAGGATGCCGCCCCGTCGCAGCAATGCGGAAGGATCAGGATCAGCACCACCACCACCGGACCCAACCCCCGCCCAACTTCTCGCGCTTATCATGGAGGAACGTGAAAATGCCCGGCAAGAGCGCCAGCTCATCTCGTTGCCCTACAGCAACTCGCAGCCGCTTATAACAACAACAACAATAACAACAACAACAACAACAAGGGACTTCACCCACTGGAGGCCGATGATTGGCTTCACACCATCGACAACAATCTGGAAGTTGCTGCTGTGGGAGAGAATGAGAAAGTGTTGTATGCAACCCACTATCTCGCTGGACCTGCAAGAGCTTGGTGGGAAACTACCAAGGCTCTCCAGCAAGCTGGTCATGTTATCAACTGGGCTGAGTTCCAGGAGAAGTTCCGCAAGAAGCATATTCCCAGCGGACTTATTGAGAGGAAGAAGGATGAGTTCCGCAGCTGAGGCAGGGAAGTAAAGATGTGGTCGGTTATCTGGATGAGTTTACCGACTTATCTCGGTATGCTCCTGATGACACCGACAAAGAAGAGAAGAAGATGGAGCGTTTCATGAGTGGACTTCATGATGAACTGCAGTGTGCCTGGTTATCCATGACTTCCGTGATCTGGAGTCACTTGTGGACAAAGCCATCCAGCTGGAGACCAAGCGCAAGTCTATGTATGAAGGTCGCAAGAGGAGGATGAATGCTCAGGAAGGTTCGAGCAGCCAGAAGCCTCGTATCTTTCAGCAAAACCCAGGCCTGCTATCGTCCACCCCAAGCTCCACGCCCCAATTACCCTAACCGCCCAAACAACTTCAACCGCCCCAATGACAATAACCGTCCCGGAGGAAACTTCAACAACTTCACCCGCAATCCCAATGTGTCTGCTTTGAATGCGGCAACAAGGGTCACTACTCCAGAGAATGTCCCAATCCCAAGAGGAATGTCCAGCGCCCCAATGCGCCGGCACGAACAATGGTCAAGGCCGCAATGGAAATGGAAATGGCAAGAATGCCGCACCCGCGGAAATGCTGCTGTTGCCAAGGGTCGTCTGCACCACATCAATGCTGAAGAAGCTCAGGATGCTCCGGATGTTGTGCTGGGTACGTTCCTTGTCAACTCAGTACCTGCAACTGTTCTGTTTGATTCTGGTGCTACCCATTCATTTGTTACCCAAGAATTTGTTGCTAAGGGAGGTTTAGTCGAGAGCCTCTTACCCAAACCCATGGTCATCCAAATCCCAGAATCCACCGTAGAGACCAAGATGTTTTGCTCCGATGTACCCCTTGAGATCAAAGGAGAAAAGTTTCCAGTTAACTTAATTGTTCTGGGAACCCAAGGCATCGATGTTATACTCGGTATGAATTGGTTAGCCAAGTACCATGGTCGAATTGACTGTGCCAGAAGAGCTGTATCCATCACCACCGACAAAGAAGTAGAAGTGGAGTATGTGTCTGAAACTAGTCAATCTCACCCAGGCTGCCATGAGAGCATAGCTCGACCTGCCCTAGATGAGATCCGTGTTGTTCACCTGTTCAAGGATGTTTTCCCAGAAGAATTGCCTGGTATGCCGCCAGACCGGGAAATTGAGTTCATAATTGAGCTTATCCCAGGAACCGCCCCTATATCCCAAAGACCTTATCGGATGAATCCGGAAGAACTGGTTGAGTTGAAGAAGCAATTGGCAGATATGCTCAGCAAAGGACTTGTTCGCCCAAGCGCTTCACCTTGGGGATCACCCATTATTTTTGTGGACAAGAGAGACGGTACCACACGCCTGTGTGTGGATTATCGCAAGCTGAATGACGTGACCATTAAAAATAAGTACCCTCTTCCCAAGATCGAGGATCTGTTCGATCAAATGAACGGAGCCCGAGTCTTTTCCAAGATCGATCTTCGGACAGGATACCATCAGTTGAAGATCCGAGAGACAGACATTCCCAAGACCGCCTTCACCACTCGTTACGGTTTGTTTGAATACACCGTGATGTCTTTGGTCTGACCAATGCCCCAGCCTATTTCATGAATCTCATGAACAAGATTTTCATGGAGTACCTCGACAAGTTCGTGGTAGTTTTCCTTGATGACATCCTTATTTATTCCAAGACCGAAGAAGAGCATGCTGAACACCTGCGTCTAGTTTTGGAGACTCTCCGAGAGCACCAGCTGTATGCCAAGCTTAGCAAGTGTGAGTTTTGGCTCAGTGAAGTGGCATTTCTCGGACATGTTGTATCTGCCGGAGGAATTTCTGTGACCCAGAGAAGATCCAAGCCATTGTTGACTGGTTATCCCCAACCAGTGTGACTGAAATCCGAAGCTTTCTCGGACTTGCGGTTATTACCGCAAGTTCGTTGAAGGATTTTCCAGTATAGCCAAACCCATGACCCAACTGTTGAAGAAGGACAAGAAATTTGAATGGACTCAGAAGTGTGAGGATAGTTTCCAAGAACTGAAGAAGAGACTAACCTCAGCCCCAATCCTGATTATGCCAGACGTCACCAGAGTTTCGACGTGTATTGCGATGCATCACGCCTCGGACTTGGTTGCGTTCTGATGCAAGAAGGCAAAGTTGTGTCGTATCTGTCCCGGCAGTTGCGACCGCATGAAGAGAATTACCCAACCCATGACTGGAGTTAGCTGCTGTTGTTCTTGCTCTCAAAACGTGGCGTCCCTATCTTGCGGGACATCGCTGCGAGGTCTATACAGATCACAAAAGCTTGAAGTATATTTTCACCCAGAAAGATCTGAACCTGCGACAGAGGAGATGGATGGAATTAATCAAGGATTATGATATTGGAATCCATTATCACCCTGGAAAGGCTAATGTAGTTGCCGATGCCCTTAGTCGCAAACCTTGCACCCTGAATGCCCTGATCCAAGCCGAACAGCCAGCCTTGTTCAAAGAGTTCCAAGATTTTGGACTAGAGCTTGTTAGCCATGGTTATCTCGCCAATTTAGAGTTAACCCCAACCCTGATGGATCAAATCAAAGAAGCCCAAAAAGGTCATGAAAGCATAAGGAATTAGGAAGAAGATTTCCCTCGGCAAAGCACCCGGTTTTACCGAAGATGCTGAAGGAGTGCTGAAATTCAATGACCGTATCTGTGTGCCCAATGTCACGGAACTTAAGGAGTTAATCCTGAAGGAGGCCCATGAGACCCCTTATTCAATCCACCCCGGCGGAACCAAAATGTACCAAGACCTTCGAGAAAGATTTTGGTGGCATGGAATGAAGCGAGAGATTGGTTCTTTCGTAGCCAAGTGTGACATCTGCCAGCGAGTTAAGGCTGAACATCAGCGACCCGCTGGATTGCTTCAACCTTTGAAAATTCCCGAGTGGAAGTGGGATGAGATTGGAATGGATTTTATTACCGGACTTCCAAGATCCAACCGAGGCCATGATTCAATCTGGGTCATCGTTGATCGACTGACCAAGGTTGCCCATTTCATTCCTGTCAACACCACTATCGGGGACTCATTAGCAGACTGTATATTTCCAGAATAGTGAGCCTGCATGGTGTGCCTAAGAAGATTGTATCTGATAGAGGCACGCAATTCACCTCAAGATTCTGGAAATCCCTTCATGAAGCCCTCGGAACCAAGTTAGCATTTAGCACAGCTTATCATCCCCAGACCGATGGCCAAACTGAGCGAGTGAACCAGATATTGGAGGACATGCTTCGCGCATGTGTTCTATCCTATGGTTCCAAGTGGGAAGATTGTCTTCCGTTTGCAGAGTTCTCGTACAACAACAGTTATCAGTCCAGTCTGCAAATGGCCCCTTTTGAAGCCCTTTACGGCAAGAAGTGTCGTACACCCCTGAATTGGTCCGATACCGGAGAAAGCAAATTGTTCGGACCAGATACCCTCCGTGAAGCTGAAGAGCTCCTTACATCATCTGACCCACGTGCACCCCTCCCAACCATCTAGGAGTATCAGTAGCACTTTTAGGTCATCCTAAAGCACGTGCGACAATCCTAGCCATCTGGACCCCCGTGGACCCCTCCTAGCCATCTAAGAGTATACGGACCCTCCTTACGTCATTTGACCCACGTGTACCCCTCCCAGCCATCTAGGAGCATCAGTAGCACTTTTTGGTCCTCCTAAAGCACGTGCGACAATCCTTGCCATCTGGACCCCCGTGGACCCCTCCAAGCCATCTAGGAGTATACGGACCCTTCTTACGTCATCTGACCCACGTGCACCCCTCCCAGCCATCTAGGAGTATCAGTAGCACTTTTAGGTCATCCTAAAGCTCGTGCGACAATCCTAGCCATCTGGACCCCCGTGGACCCCTCCTAGCCATCAAGGAGTATACGGACCCTCCTTACGTCATTTGACCCACGTGTACCCCTCCCAGACATCTAGGAGTATCAGTAGCACTTTTAGGTCATCCTGAAGCACGTGCGACAATCCTAGCCATCTAGACCCCCCGTGGACCCTTCCTAGCCATCTAGGAGTATACGGACCCTCCTTACATCATCTGACCCACGTGCACCCCTCCCAACCATCTAGGAGTATCAGTAGCACTTTTAGGTCATCCTAAAGCACGTGCGACAATCCTAGCCATCTGGACACCCGTGGACCCCTCCTAGCCATCTAGGAGTATACGGACCCTCCTTACGTCATTTGACCCACGTGTACCCTCACAGCCATCTTGGAGTATCAGTAGCACTTTTAGGTCATCCTAAAGCACGTGCGACAATCCTAGCCATCTGGACCCCCATGGACCCTTCCTAGCCATCTAGGAGTATACGGACCCTCCTTATGTCATCTGACCCACGTGCACCCCTCCCAGCCATCTAGGAGTATCAGTAGCACTTTTAGGTCATCCTAAAGCACGTGCGACAATCCTAGCCATCTGGACCCCCGTGGACCCCTCCTAGCCATCTAGGAGTATACGGACCCTCCTTACGTCATTTGACCCACGTGTACCCCTCCCAGACATCTAGGAGTATCAGTAGCACTTTTAGGTCATCCTAAAGCACGTGCGACAATCCTAGCCATCTGAATCCCCGTGGACCATTCCTAGCCATCTAGGAGTATACGGACCCTCCTTACGTCATCTGACCCACGTGCACCCCTCCCAGCCATCTAGGAGTATCAGTAGCACTTTTAGGTCATCCTAAAGCACGTGCGACAATCCTAGCCATATGGACCCCCGTGGACCCCTCCTAGCCATTTAGGAGTATACGGACCCTCCTTACGTCATCTGACCGACGTGCACCCCTCCCAGCCATCTAGGAGTATTAGTAGCACTTTTAGGTCATCCTAAAGCACGTGCGACAATCCTAGCCATCTGGACCCCCGTGGACCCCTCCTAGCCATCTAGGAGTATACGGACCCTCCTTACGTCATCTGACCCACGTGCACCCCTCCCAGCCATCTAGGAGTATCAGTAGCACTTCTAGGTCATCCTAAAACACGTGCGACAATCCTATCCATATGGACCCCGTGGACCCTTCCTAGCCTTCTAGGAGTATACGACCCTCCTTACGTCATCTGACCCACGTGCACCCCTCCCAACCATCTAGGAGTATCAGTAGCACTTTTAGGTCATCCTAAAGCACGTGCGACAATCTAGCCATCTGGACACCCGTGGACCCCTCCTAGCCATCTAGGAGTATACGGACCCTCCTTACGTCATTTGACCCACGTGTACCCTCACAGCCATCTTGGAGTATCAGTAGCACTTTTAGGTCATCCTAAAGCACGTGCGACAATCCTAGCCATCTGGACCCCCATGGACCCTTCCTAGCCATCTAGGAGTATACGGACCCTCCTTATGTCATCTGACCCACGTGCACCCCTCCCAGCCATCTAGGAGTATCAGTAGCACTTTTAGGTCATCCTAAAGCACGTGCGACAATCCTAGCCATCTGGACCCCCGTGGACCCTCCTAGCCATCTAGGAGTATACGGACCCTCCTTACGTCATTTGACCCACGTGTACCCCTCCCAGACATCTAGGAGTATCAGTAGCACTTTTAGGTCATCCTAAAGCACGTGCGACAATTCTAGCCATCTGGACCCCCGTGGACCCTTCCTAGCCATCTAGGAGTATACGGACCCTCCTTACGTCATCTGACCCACGTGCACCCCTCCAGCCATCTAGGAGTATCAGTAGCACTTTTAGGTCATCCTAAAGCACGTGCGACAATCCTAGCCATCTGGACCCCCGTGGACCCCTCCTAGCCATCTAGGAGTATACGGACCCTCCTTACATCATTTGACCCACGTGTACCCCTCCCAGCCATCTAGGAGTATCAGTAGCACTTTTAGGTCATCCTAAAGCACGTGCGACAATCCTAGCCATCTGGACCCCGTGGACCCCTCCTAGCCATCTAGGAGTACACGGACCCTCCTTACGTCATCTGACCCACGTGCACCCTCCCAGCCATCTAGGAGTATCAGTAGCACTTTTAGGTCATCGTAAAGCACGTGCGACAATCCTACCCATCTAGACCCCCGCGGACCCCTCCCAGCCATGTAGGAGTATACAGACCCTCCTTACGTCATCTGACCCACGTGCACCCCTCCCAGGCATCTAGGAGTATCAGTAGCACTTTCAGGTCATCCTAAAGCACGTGCGACAATCCTAGCCATCTGAATCCTCGTGGACCATTCCTAGCCATCTAGGAGTATAACGGACCCTCCTTACGTCATCTGACCCACGTGCACCCTCCCAGCCATCTAGAGTATCAGTAGCACTTTTAGGTCATCCTAAAGCACGTGCGACAATCCTAGCCATATGGACCCCCGTGGACCCCTCCTAGCCATTTAGGAGTATACGGACCCTCCTTACGTCATCTGACCGACGTGCACCCCTCCCAGCCATCTAGGAGTATTAGTAGCACTTTTAGGTCATCCTAAAGCACGTGCGACAATCCTAGCCATCTGGACCCCCTGGACCCCTCCTAGCCATCTAGGAGTATACGGACCCTCCTTACGTCATCTGACCCACGTGCACCCCTCCCACCATCTAGGAGTATCGTAGCACTTCTAGGTCATCCTAAAACACGTGCGACAATCCTAGCCATATGGACCCCCCGTGGACCCCTCCTAGCCATTTAGGAGTATACGGACCCTCCTTACGTCATCTGACCGACGTGCACCCCTCCCAGCCATCTAGGAGTATTAGTAGCACTTTTAGGTCATCCTAAAGCACGTGCGACAATCCTAGCCATCTGGACCCCAGTGGACCCTTCCTAGCCATCTAGGAGTATATGGACCCTCCTTACGTCATCTGACCCACGTGCACCCCTCCCAGCCATCTAGGAGTATCAGTAGCCCTTTTAGGTCATCCTAAAGCACGTGCGACAATCCTAGCCATCTAGACCCCCCGTGACCCTTCCTAGCCATCTAGGAGTATACAGACCCTCCTTACGTCATCTGACCCACGTGCACCCCTCCCAACCATCTAGGAGTATCAGTAGCACTTTTAGGTCATCGTAAAGCACGTGCGACAATCCTAGCCATCTAGACCCCCGCGGACCCCTCCCAGCCATGTAGGAGTATACAGACCCTCCTTACGTCATCTGACCACACGTGCACCCCTCCCAGGCATCTAGGAGTATCAGTAGCACTTTCAGGTCATCCTAAAGCACGTGGGACAATCCTAGCCATCTGAATCCCCGTGGACCATTCCTAGCCATCTAGGAGTATACGGACCCTCCTTACGTCATCTGACCCACGTGCACCCCTCCCAGCCATCTAGGATTATTAGTAGCACTTTTAGGTCATCCTAAAGCACGTGCGACAATCTAAGCTATAAGCCCTCCCAGCCATCTAGGAGTATCAGTAGCACCTTTAGGTCATCCTAAAGCACGTGCGACAATCCTAGCCATCTGGACCCCGTGGACCCCTCCTAGCCATCAAGGAGTATACGGACCCTCCTTACGTCATTTGACCCACGTGTACCCCTCCCAGACATCTAGGAGTATCAGTAGCACTTTTAGGTCATCCTAAAGCACGTGCGACAATCCTAGCCATCTAGACCCCCGTGGACCCTTCCTAGCCATCTAGGAGTATACGGACCCTCCTTACATCATCTGACCCACGTGCACCCCTCCCAACCATCTAGGAGTATATCAGTAGCACTTTTAGGTCATCCTAAAGCACGTGCGACAATCCTAGCCATCTGGACACCCGTGGACCCCTCCTAGCCATCTAGGTATACGGACCCTCCTTACATCATTTGACCCACGTGTACCCTCACAGCCATCTTGGAGTATCAGTAGCACTTTTAGGTCATCCTAAAGCACGTGCGACAATCCTAGCCATCTGGACCCCCATGACCCTTCCTAGCCATCTAGGAGTATACGGACCCTCCTTATGTCATCTGACCCACGTGCACCCCTCCCAGCCATCTAGGAGTATCAGTAGCACTTTTAGGTCATCCTAAAGCACGTGCGACAATCCTAGCCATCTGGACCCCCGTGGACCCCTCCTAGCCATCTAGGAGTATACGGACCTCCTTACGTCATTTGACCCACGTGTACCCCTCCCAGACATCTAGGAGTATCAGTAGCACTTTTAGGTCATCCTAAAGCACGTGCGACAATTCTAGCCACCTGGACCCCCGTGGACCCTTCCTAACCATCTAGGAGTATACGGACCCCTCCTTACGTCATCTAACCCACGTGCACCCCTCCCAGCCATCTAGGAGTATCAGTAGCACTTTTAGGTCATCCTAAAGCACGTGCGACAATCCTAGCCATCTGGACCCCCGTGGACCCCTCCTAGCCATCTAGGAGTATACGGACCCTCCTTACGTCATTTGACCCACGTGTACCCCTCCCAGCCATCTAGGAGTATCAGTAGCACTTTTAGGTCATCCTAAAGCACGTGCGACAATCCTAGCCATCTGGACCCCCCTGGACCCCTCCTAGCCATCTAGGAGTACACGGACCCTCCTTACGTCATCTGACCCACGTGCACCCTCCCAGCCATCTAGGAGTATCAGTAGCACTTTTAGGTCATCGTAAAGCACGTGCGACAATCCTAGCCATCTAGACCCCCGCGGACCCCTCCCAGCCATGTAGGAGTATACAGAACCTCCTTACGTCATCTGACCCACGTCACCCCTCCCAGGCATCTAGGATATCAGTAGCACTTTCAGGTCATCCTAACGTCACGTGCGACAAACTAGCCATCTGAATCCCCGTGGACCATTCCTAGCCATCTAGGAGTATACGGACCCTCTTTCGTCATCTGACCCACGTGCACCCCTCTCCCAGCCATCTAGGAGTATTAGTAGCACTTTTAGGTCATCCTAAAGCACGTGCGACAATCTAAGCTATAAGCCCTCCCAGCCTCTAGGAGTATCAGTAGCACTTTTAGGTCATCCTAAAGCACGTGCGACAATCCAGCCCATATGGACCACCGTGGACCCCTCCTAGCCATTTAGGAGTATACGGACCCTCCTTACGTCATCTGACCGACGTGCACCCCTCCCAGCCATCTAGGAGTATAGTAGCACTTTTAGTCATCCTAAAGCACGTGCGACAATCCTAGCCATCTGGACCCCCGTGGACCCTCCTAGCCATCTAGGAGTACGGACCCTCCTTACGACATCTGACCCACGTGCACCCCTCCCCATCCATCTAGGATATCAGTAGCACTTCTAGGTCATCCTAAAACACGTGCGACAATCCTAGCCATCTGGACCCCAGTGGACCCTTCCTAGCCATCTAGGAGTATA
>CAMZMU010000020.1:42225505-42439664 GCA_947311845.1 Poa pratensis
TTTGACCACGTGTACCTCTCCCAGCATCTAAGAATATCAGTGGCACTTTTAGGTCATCCTAAAGCACGTGCGACAATCCTAGCCATCTGGACCCCGTGGACCCTTCCTAGCCATTAGAGTATACGGACCCTCCTTACGTCATCTGACCCACGTGCACCCTCCAGCCATCTAGAGTATCAGTAGCACTTTTAGGTCATCCTAAAGCACGTGCGACAATCCAAGCCATATGGACCCCGTGGACTCCTCCTAGCCATTAGGAGTATACGGCCTCTCCTTACGTCATCTGACCACGTGCACCCCTCCCAGCCATCTAGAGGTATCTGTAGCACATTTAGGTCATCCTAAAGCACGTGCGACAATCCCAGCCATATGGAGCCCGTGGACCTTCCTAGCTTCTAAGAGTATACGGACCCTCCTTACGTCATCTGAACCACGTGCACCCCTCCCAGCATCATCTAGGAGTATCAGTAGCACTTTTAGGTCATTCTAAAGACGTGCGACAATCCTAGCCATTGGACCCCCGTGGACCTTCCTAGCCATCTATGAGTATACGGGACCCTCCTTACGTCATCTGAACCATGTGCACCCTCCCAGCCATCTTGGAGTATCAGTAGCACTTTTAGGTCATCTAAAGGACGTGCGACAATCCTAGCCATCTGGACCCCCGTGGACCCTTCCTAGCTTTCTAAGAGTTACGGACCCCCCTTACGTCATTGACCATGTTGCATCCTCCAGCATCTAGGAGTATCAGTAGCACTTTTTGGTCATCCTAAAGCACGTGCGACAATCTAAGCCATACGGCCCCGTGGACCCTCCTAGCATCTAGGAGTATACGGACCCCCCTTACGTCATCTGACCCACGTGCACCCTCCCAGCCATCTAGGTGTATCAGTAGCACTTTTTAGGTCATCCTAAAGCACGTGCGACAATCCTAGCCATATGGACCCGTGGACCCCTCCTAGCCATCTAGGAGTATACGGACCCTCCTTACGTCATCTGACCCACGTGCACCCCTCCCAGCCATCTAGGAGTATCAGTACCACTTTTAGGTCATCCTAAAGCACGTGTGACAATCCTAGCCATATGGACCCCGTGGACTCCTCCTAGCCATCTAGGAGTATACGGCCCCTCTTACGTCATTTGACCCACGTGCACCCCTCCCAGCCATCTAGGAGTATCAGTAGCACATTTAGGTCATCCTAAAGCACGTGCGACAATCCTAGCCATATGGACCCCGTGGACCCTTCCTAGCCTTCTAAGAGTTAGGACCCTCCTTACGTCATCTGAACCACGTGCACCCCTCCAGCCATCTAGGAGTATCAGTAGCACTTTTAGGTCATTCTAAAGCACGTGCGACATCCTAGCCTTTGGACCCCGTGGACCTTCTAGCCATTATGAGTATACGGACCTCCTCTTAAGTCATCTGACCCACGTGCACCCTCCCAGCCATCTAGAAGTATGAGTAGAACTTTTAGGTAATCTAAAGAACGTGCGACAATCCTATCCATCTGGACCCCCGTGGACCCTTCCTAGCCATCTAGGAGTGTACGGACCCTCCTTACGTCATCTGACCACGTGCACCCCTCTAAGCCATCTAGGAGTATCAGTAGCACTTTTAGGTCATCCTAAGTACGTGCGACAATCCTAGCCATCTGGACCCCCGTGGACCCTTCCTAGCCATCTAGGAGTGTACGGACCCTCCTAACGTCATCTGACCCACGTGCACCCCTCCCATCCATCTAGGAGTATCAGTAGCACTTTTAGGTCATCCTAAAGCACGTGCGACAATCCTAGCCATCTGGACCCCGTGGACCCCTCATAGCCATCTAGGAGTATACGGGACCCTCCTTACGTCATTTGACCCACGTGTACCTTCCCATCCATCTAAGAATATCAGTGGCACTTTTAGGTCATCCTAAAGCACGTGCGACAACTTAGCCATTGGACCCCGTGGACCCTTCCTAGCCATCTAGGAGTATACGGACCCTCATTACGTCATCTGACCACGTGCACCCCTCCCAGCATCTAGGAGTATCAGTAGCACTTTTAGGTCATCCTAGAGCACGTGCGACAATCTAGCCATCTGGACTCCGTGGACCCCTCCTAGCCATCTAGGAGTATACGGACCCTCCTTACGTCATCTGACCACGTGCACCCCTCCCAGCCATCTAGGAGTATCAGTAGCACTTTTGGGTCATCCTAGAGCACGTGCGACATCTAGCCAACTGGCCCGTGGACCCTCTAGCCATCTAGGAGTATACGGACCCTCCTTACGTCATCTGACCATGTGCCCCTCTTGCCATTTAGGAGTATCAGTAGCACTTTTAGGTCATACTAAAGCACGTGCAACAATCCTGCCATCTGGACCCCAGTGGACCCTTCTAGCCTTCTAAGAGTATACGGACCCTCCTTACGTCATCTGACCCACGTGCACCCCTCTAACCCATCTAGGAGTATCAGTAGCACTTTTAGGTCATCCTATAGCACGTGCGACAATCCTAGCCATATGGACCCCTGCGGATCCTCCTAGTCATTAGGAGTATACGGACCTCTTAAGTCATCTGACCCACGTGCACCCTCCCAGCCATCTGGAGTATGAGTAGTTCTTTTAGGTAATCCTAAAGAACGTGCGACAATCCTATCCATCTGGACCCCTGTGGACCCTTCCTAGCCTTCTAAGAGTATACGGACCTCCTTTACGTCATCTGACCCACGTGCACCCCTTTAAGCCATCTAGGAGTATCAGTAGCACTTTTAGGTCATCCTAAAGCACGTGCGACAGTCCTAGCCATATGGCCCCGCGGACTCCTCCTAGCCATCTAGGAGTATACGGACCCTCCTTACGTCATCTGACCCACGTGCACCCCTCCCAGCCATCTAGGAGTATCAGTAGCACTTTTAGGTCATCGTAAAGCACGTGCGACAATCCTAGCCATCTAGACCCCCGTGGACTCCTCCTAGCCATCTAGGAGTATACAGACCCTCTTACGTCATCTGACCCACGTGCACCCTGCCAGCCATCTAGGAGTATCAGTAGCACTTTTAGGTCATCCTAAAGCACGTGCGACAATCCTAGCCATTTGGACCCCCGTGGACCCTTCCTAGCCTTCTTGGAGTATACGGACCGTCCTTACGTCATCTGACCCACATGCACCCCTCCCAGCCATCTAGGAGTATCAGTAGCACTTTTAGGTCATCCTAAAGACGTGCGACAATCTAAGCCATACGGACCCCCGTGGACCTCCTAGCCATCTAGGAGTATACGGACCCCCCCCCCCCCCTTACGTCATCTGACCCACGTGCACCCTTCTAGCCATGTAGGAGTATCAGTAGCACTTTTAGGTCATCCTAAGCACGTGCGACAATCCTAGCCATCTGGACCTCGTGGACCCTCCTTACCATCTAGAGTATACGGACCCTCCTTACGTCATTTGACCCACGTGCACCCCTCCCAGCCATCGTGGTATAGTCACGGCAGATGCCATGGGGGTGGCTTAAGTCAGGTGTGAGCCAGGCGACTTATGATCACGGAGAGGTAGCACGCAGTGTTTACCCAGGTTCGGCCCTCTTGGCAAGGTAAAGACCTACTTCCTGCTATGGTGTATTGAAATATGTTGGGGTGTACAATGGCGTGCGCGCTAGAGTTTGCGGGTACTCTGGCGGCTATGGAAATGAGATGAGTCTGCCTCTTGGGTTGCGCCTAGCCGGCCTTATATAGGGAGCCAGCTAGGGTTTACAGGGAAATGACGGGTGACCTAGGCGGCGCTAGCTAACTCGCTACAAGTACGGCTTCGTGGAACGCACTCTTTGGGATACGCAGATCCTCCTCTGATTCGGATATATCGGCTTGTCGCCTTCCTCGAGCCGGCCCACCGGGTTCCTTGGGGACCCGGCATCCTGGAAGATGTCCTCCGGGTGGGTGCTGGGCCACCCGGCCTCATGGCCCGACTCGTGGTCTTGAGCCTACCGGTTGGGCATCCCCCCATCAGTAGCCCCCAAGTTCACCAGGGAGTCGCCTTCGGCTTGAACTCCATCTCTGCGGGTTGCCAAGTCGAGTCGCTGAGTGAACTCCTGAAACCGAGAAAACAAAAGGTGGAGCAGTGACCTGTGGTGTCAGCGCCAGGACTGACTCAAGTTTTGTTTGATGCCGGCTCGTGCCCGATGGGACGCTTTATCGAGTCGACTCATCTCCTTGCCGGGTTGGCTCCTCGAATTCTCCAGATGACGTCACGGCATGTTTGACCGTTTGTCCTGTAGTGTTTGTCCGCCTGACGCCGAGTCGACTGATGTGACTAGACGGCGCATCGACTGCCTCCGCCTCGGGATGGAGCAGAAGTAATGATGACGGCCGCGACCCGCACGCTCGCGATCCGACGGCTGGAAACGAAACCACACGACCATGAATCTCGGCACGCCCGCGCGGGAATCGAGGTGTCGGGCGACGTGGCGTTAGTGGGTGACGTGGGCGGAACCATTTACTTCGGTAACGGCCGTTGTTACCGTGGCTATTTAAGTGGAACGGGAGCGGCTGAGTATGAGCACAACCTCACTCTTCCCTTTCCTCGCGCCGCTCCTTCTCTTCTCGCGAAGCTTGCGTCCTCTCCTCCGTCCTTTCTCTCCCACCACCATCGGTCTCCAAACATCAACAATGGCGGCGCCGAAGAGCAACTGGGCGCGCTCCACGGTGGTGACGAAGGTGCTGCAGCAAGCCGCGGCGGAAGGACTGCTTCCATCGGAGCGGTGATGGTGCACCGCGTCCGCGGATCCGCAGCCGCAGCCAAAGCCCGGGGAGTTCGTGGCCTTCAACGCCTTCCTCGAGCGCGGGCTGGGGTTCCGTCGTCGGAGTTCTTCCGACGTTTCTTGAACTTCAACGGGCTTCAGGTACACGACCTGACGCCCAACTCGATTCTCCATCTAATGTAGATTGGTCCTGATTTTCACGGATTTGTGCAGAAGGAACGATGAACACGGGATGAACTCAAGAACACGAAGAGGGGAAATCAACAAACAAGGATAAATAGCAAGTAGCAACTCAGAAAGATTCAATTGGTAACAAATCCCCTAGGCAGCCCCCAATTCTCCTCTCCCAAGCACACCTTACTCTTAGAATTGTTTGTCCAATTGGTCAATCCAACCAACCCAATCTAGCCACTCTAAGAGGGAAGATTAGCAAGTAATCGCAACTACAAGAGGAAGCTGTAATGCCCCGGGAGTTTTCCCCAATTAGATTTGTTTGTTTTCTTTTTTGCATCATCATGTCATCATGCATTATATCACCTTGCATGTTTTTACTAAATAAATCAAACTATTATTTTGGCAAGCCTTATTTTGTTTTGCAAATTAATAAATCCATATCTCTCTCTCTCTCTCTCTTGCTATTTTAAATAAAACCCAAACTAAATATTTGGGAATATTTGTAAAATGATTTCAAATCCAAAACTAAAGTTTATAAAAATGTTATTTTGTAAAACCTTGCCCTTATTTTATTTCTCCTTTCTAATTCTTTTCCCTCTCTCCTCCACACTTTTTTTCCCTGGAAATTGAGAAATTCCCAGAATTTCGTATGGGCCAAGGGAGCACCAACTGGCCCATCCCTCCTCTTCCTTTCTTCTTTCTCTTCAGCCCAGCCGGCCCAACTTGGCCCATTCCCTGTCGCTTTCTTCCTCCCTCTGGTACAGGAGAAGCTTTACACCGTGGCCATGGTGGCCTCCACCCGCAGCCTCACCTTCCCCCTCCTTTTTTCCCCTATAAGGTGTGCTCCCATCTCCTGAAACCCTAGCCTCCCCCCACCTTTTCCCCAGCGCCGCCGCTCCCTCCTTTTCCCTTTTTCCCCTCTCTTTCTTCTCTGTCTCTTCTTCCCCAAAAATCCCTCCATGGCGGAGCTTGAGGTACACGTAGTCGCACGGGTCCTCGTCAGGAGCTGCAGAGACCGGGAATCAGACCGGGGTGCCGTCCGCGTCAAGTTCGCCGAAAGAACCAGGAGCAGGAGCTGTCCAGAATCGTCGCCGACGAGCCCGTGTTCCTCGACATCGCCTCTGCCAAGCTCGTCGTCACCTTCTTCTTCTACCTCGACTCCGTGACCCCTCGAGGTGAGCCGCACCTCTGGGACTCCTCCCCTCCCTCTCCCCTTGCTCTGGGTGCCCGCCGTCGCGCGGCACCGCCGTGGTCCTCGCCGGCTGAGCGTCGTCGTTATGCAGAAGAGCCTGAAGTCTGAATTTTTCCGTCGGATTCAGTTAGCTCCGCATGTTTGGTTCATGTATCGAGGTTCCCTAATCCTATCAACATCCGCTTCGTAGCCCAGTGGCAAGAAGGCCACGTCTCCACCCAGGAGGTCTCTAGCTCAAATCCCCTCCGGGGCAAAGTCACCAATTTTTTCAATCTTTTCCCGTGCTGACGACTGGTCCCACCGGTCATTGACCGCGGTGGCCACCTCACCTTCCATCCGCCTCGTCAGCGCCACGTCGCGAGGGGGCCCGCGCGTCAGCTACTCAGGCTAGCCTCCTCCTCGGTGAGAAAATTCCTAGATCCAGATCTGGATCTGGATCTTTGCACCCAGACCCCTGGCTTTTTCTCTTTTGCATCCAGAGTCCTCAAAACTTTCTGTCCATCACAGACAGGTCCCTGTCTTTTGCAGAAACACCCTATAAATTCAAATGCTTATATCTTTTATTCTATAACTCCCATTAATACAAATTATATGTCTATTTTTATCAGAAAAATGCAATGAACATTAATATGTCATCCATAATCATGTTTGCATCTCTAAATTGTTGCTTAGTGGTCTTTTGCATTATTCACCTAAATAATTAATATGGAATGTGTTGGGTAATTAATTAATTATTGCCCTATTCAATTAATCTTGTGTAGATCACCCATGCCTTGACTCACATGCTAATCAACATTTAAATTGGTGGTTAGATAAATAATTTGAACCTATAATTAATTGTCGGAATCCCGGTTCCACTTAATTTTGCTTAAGTTGCATCTTGTCTTGCATCTTGCCATGTCATGCATCATATCATGAACATGCTGGATCTTTTGCCGTAGTTGTAAAATGCATCTTTGCGCTTTCCAGTGTTTGTTGCTTCTTCGTGGATAAGACGTTGAGATGATGTGAGCAACGACAAGATCTTCTTCCATGCAGGATTCCAGGCAAGTTTTGCTCACTTGCTACCATTACATTGTCTTCCATTCTTGCCGTTGATCTATGCTATCCTTATGTTATGATGCTTGTGTCCCGATCCCATTTATGTTTACAATGCAGCCACATACAGCCTTATCCCCACATCCTAATACCTTGTTGCTTGTTTACCTGTTAGCCTTGCGAGTCGTAGTTGCATGCTTAGGCCTGTTGTTGCAAGACAGTCTTTTCTTATGTATCACCTGCTTAGTATGATAGTTTGGTTCACTTACTTAATATAATGTTAATGTTTGTGGGAAATAAATTAAATGATAAGCCACCGGTGGAAGGCCAATGCGTTGGTGTTTTGTTCTGCTGAGTGTCGCCCTAGGAACTCAGTTCTTGTCCTCTTATCCAAGTACGAGTGCACTATCCACATGTGGGGTCCATGGGAACCCCCTCGACTTAGTACCAGATCTACCAACTTGTCCAGGAGCTGCAACTAGTTCGGGCTTTCAATTTGCTCATATGCATGTGCATGTTACTGATGATGAGAGGTTCGATGATATGGGGGGACATATAGGTGCGGTACGACACGAAGTGGACCTTTCCTACTGTGGTCTGTTCCACCTAGTGCGTAGACGCAAACGATTGAGTCCGCTACGGAGGTATCGGCCGGACTCTGGACGCGGGTAACAACTCAGATGGGTGGCTCCCTGGACTTGTTGGTAGTGAACAGAAAAGGTCTTGTCGCGACATCCTGCCGACACACCGACGGAAGTGTGTTACTCATGGGCATTAAGGTTGAACGTGCGTGTGGCTTAACAGTAGTGCACCCCTGCATTGTTCAAATCTTTTCGAGAAGCCGAGTCCGCGGTTATGGACAACTTGGATCGGATGCTGGCTAACAAGATCATAAACAACTTACACCTAATGATTCTAATTAACTTGACTAGTAAGTTAGACTTACTTTCATAATAAGATGTAACTAAAATTTGACAACTGTGTGAGTTTCCCTCGATTGCTTCCTCATACTTGGTTGAGGGGGTTAATCTGGGAAGTGTTATGCATGGTGTTAGAATCTAGTTGGTTTGGTCGCGCTCTCTTATCTCTCTCCAGTAGACGGAAGTTGTAGAGTGTCTCTATAGGTTGTTTAGTGCTGCTGCTGCCGCTCAGTCCACCTTCCCATACTTTTGGTAGTCTTTGTGTTGGTATCTTTTGAGCATTGCTTGCCAGGCGGCTGTGCCTGACCCATCTTTGGGCTATACTTTTATGTGCAGTCAACAGGTTTGAAGTCTGACGACGTTAGCTTGGGTATCCCTCCGGCTCGGCCTGGACAGGGATATGGACGCCATGGTTATCTTCAGGACTCTTAGTCCAATTTGTATCTTGTCCGTAGTCGGATGCTATTTCGCTTTCGCTGTTCTTTGGATCTTTGTAATGTATCAGTTGTTTTCTTGACTCGTTTGAGTCGTTCTTGTATATATATCTCCTTCTGTTGTTGTTGTGGATTCTTTCGTGAACTGTTGTAATGTTATCACAATTCCACCCACATAACGCGCATGTTTCGGCGTGCACGTTATGTCTGGTGGGCGACCTAAGATCGTTATTATGCGGATTTGGCGGGATCGTTTAAATCTGCATAGTACCGATTTTGGGGCGTCACAGAAGCCTTGGTATCCACGAAGGGATCTTCTCCACAAGGGGAGGCCTTGGTTCATCTCCACAAGGGGAGGCCTTGATTCATCTCCATAGGAGGAAAGAGACACTTTGAGAAGAAGGAGCAAAGCTCTACTCTAATCCCAAATCTTAGTCTAACCCTAGATCTGAAGGGGAGGGGGTCTATTTATAGTCTAGGTGAGATAGGGGTGCATAAGTGAGGGGACACGGGTCCTCAACCTGACAGGTTCCCGTCGCAGCTTCAGGAATCACTCGGGCGGTAGTACCGCTACCCCAGCGGTAGTACCGCTGGCCGGCGGTAGTACCGCTGCGGTACCGCTAGCGCTACCGGCAGATCAAACAGAGGCCCATTTTCGGCGGTAGCTTCGGCGGTAGTGCCGCCCGGGCGGGGGCGCGTCTGGCTCGGCTGGACCCGGGGCGGTAGTACCGCTGCCACCGGCGGTAGTACCGCCGCCTGGGACTTATTTCCAATCTTTTCTCCTTCTCCTTCGTCTTCTTGACTCGATTCTTGTCCAACTTCTACACTTTCTTGGAGCTCTTCATTAGGGTCATGCCTGAGTATACACAAGGTATCAGAATAAGGTAGCAAGCCATTCAAAGGAGTATCGAGATCACACATAGATAGGAGTGAGTTCACCTTATCATGGAGAGTTTTGACTCTTGCTCTTGTCATTGGACCACTTGCTGTAGGAGCCGTAGGTCAGGCTACATCATCTCCCCCTTGGAAAAGAGTCGTCCTCGACTCTTGGTCATCCTCATGGCTTGATGTTCCAAGGTATGGCGATAGGTCGGCGACGTTGAAGGTGTCATGGACCAAGTGTTTGGAGTGGGAGATGTCGATCTTGTAGGCATTGTCGTTGATGCGCTTGGTAACCTTGAAAGGTCCATCTCCACGAGGGTGAAGCTTGGACTTCATTGCATCCGGAAAGCGATTTTTGCGAAGGTGTAGCCAAACAAGGTCTCCTTCTTCAAATATCGATTGTAGGCGAACTCGGCGTGTGGGATGCACTCTTCCCAATTCTTCAAGTTAGGCGTGATCAACAGACGAAGGAGTGTGGATAGGCTTCGGTTCACCACTTCGGTTTGGCCATCGGTTTGCGGGTGGTATGCGGTGGAGAATAGTACTTGATTCCCATCTTGGCCATCAAAGTCTTCCAAAAATAGCTCACGAACTTGACGTCACGATCTGACACAATGGTCTTTGGTACGCCATGAAGACGGACGATTTCCCTAAAAAACAAAGTAGCAATATGTGAAGCATCGTCGGTCTTGTAGCATGGTATAAAGTGTGCCATTTTAGAGAATCTATCAATGACGACAAAGATGGAATCCTTGTTTGTGTTAGTGCGTGGGAGTCCTAAGACAAAATCCATAGCTATATCAGACCATGGGTGATGTGGAATATGCAAAGGTGTATAAGCCATGAGAGTTTAGAGTAGACTTAGCTTTGAGACATGTGGAACATCGTCAACTAGGCGTTCCACATCACGCTTCATTCGTGGCCAATAGTAGTTGGTGGAGAGCACGGCGTAGGTCTTGTCGCGGCCAAAGTGACCCATGAGTGATCCTCCATGAGATTCCTTCAAAAGGACCAAACGAAGCGAAGACTCGGGTATGCATAGTTTGTTAGCCTTAAACAAGAAACCTTGTGCAAATAGAAATCACCAATTCCTTTGTGCTCCGAACATTGAGCGAAAATGTCTCCAAAGAAAGCATCGGTAGCATACAACTCCTTTATCTCATCCAAACCCAAGACACTAATGTCAAGACGTGTAAGTAGGTTGGCCTTGCGGGATAGAGCATCCGCGACCACATTGTCTTTACCTTTCTTGTATTTGATTACAAAGGTAAAAACTCAATGAACTCAACCCACTTAGCATGTCTTTTGTTTGACTTTTCAAATATTTCAAGGATTCATGGTCGGAATGAATGACAAATTCCTTAGGACGAAGGTAATGTTGCCACACATCCAAAACACGAACCAAAGCAAATAACTCTTTGTCATAAATGGGGTAATTCAAGCGAGCTCCATCTAGTTTCTCACTATGGTATGCGATGGGTCTACCATTTTGCATAAGCACTCCACCAATGCCCAATCCACTTGCATCGCATTCAATCTCAAATGTCTTAGAGAAATCCGGAAGGGCAAGGAGTGGTGCTTCGGTTAATAACCGTTTGAGCTCATTGAAAGCAAAATCATGTGCATTGCCCCAAATGAAAGGTACATTTTCTTTGTAAGTTCATGGAGGGGCAAGCAATTGTGGAAAAATCCTTGATGAAACGGCGGTAAAATCCGGCAAAACCAAGAAAACGTCTCAACTCCTCAAGTGACATCGGAAAAGGCCAAGTCCGAATTGCTTGTATCTTTGCTTCATCAACTTCGAATCCATCCGAAGAAACAACAAAACCCAAGAAAACAAGTTTGTTGGTGGCAAAAGTGCACTTAGAAAGATTTGCATAAAGCTTTTCATTGCGAAGAACCAACAAAACTTGAGCAACATGAGAAGTGTGCTCTTCCAAAGATTGCTATAGATAAGGATGTCGTCAAAGTATACCACAACAAATTTCCCAATGAAAGGACGCAAAACATGATTCATGAGACGCATAAAAGTAGAAGGTGCATTGGAAAGACCAAATGGCATGACAGCCATCATAAAGACCAAGCTTTGTTTTAAATGCGGTCTTCCATTCATCACCTTCACACATTCTTATTTGGTGATATCCACTTTTAAGATCAATTTTGGAGAATATAGCGGAACCACAAAGCTCATCAAGCATATCATCAAGTCGAGGGATAGGATGGCGATACCGAACGGTGATGGCGTTGATGGGGCGACAATCCATGCAAAGGCGAAGAGTGTTGTCGTGCTTGGGTACCAAGATGACGGGCACGGCACACGGACTCAAGCTCTCGCGGATATGTCCCATGGCAAGAAGTTCTTGTATTTGCCGCTCGATCTCCTTTGTCTCTTCGGGGTTGGTGCGGTAAGGAGCGCGGTTTGGTAGCGGTGCGCCGGGAACAAGGTCGATGCGGTGCTCGATTCCGCGTAGAGGAGGTAGTCCCGGTGGCACATCTTGAGGGAAAACATCTTCAAAGTCCTTCAAAAGAGACAACAAAGAAGGAGGAAGGTTTGTGAAATGTTAGTCATAGAAACTTCACCCTTGCATATGAGCACATAGTGGAGGGTGGATGGGTTCTCTCTCAACTCCCTCATCTCTCTCTTTGTGGCAAATAGTGTAAGTTTTGTGGGAACTCTCTTTGAAGTGTCACTCTCATTTGGCTTGTGGCTCTCACTCACTTTATGGTGGGTCTCTCGCTCACCACTCATCTCACTTGACGAACGATCTTGTTGTGCCCTTGCAATAGTCTTGGCGTTGTCGGCGATGACTTGACTTCGTGCCCTTGCAATAGTCTTGAAAATTTGTCCGTCCATCATGCATAGCACCCTTATCAAATTGCCATGGACGTCCAAGAAGTAAGTGACAAACGTCATAGGCACAACATCACAATCAACCGTATCTTCATAGGCTCCGATCTTGAAGGACACTTGCACCATGTGTTGAATATTGATGGCTCCGGTATCACTCAACCATTGCACATGGTAAGGATGTGGGTGCTTCTTGAACTTCAAGTTGAGCTTGTCACAAAGTTCTTTGCTCTCTAGTTGTGGCAACTTCCACCATCTATGATGACCTTGATGGACTTTCCATTGATTCCCGCTCTTGTTTGGAACAGGTTGCATCTTTGGTCTTCTTCCACTTGAACATTGGTGGTTAAGGCTCTTGCCACAACCAAGGAGGGATTGTTGTCGCCATCACAATATATCTCACTTTCTTATTCTTGAGCACTTTGCATTGTGGCGACCTTGTTCAAAGCATTGTACTCATCTTCACTCATAGATTCGTACTCTCCCATGTCATTGATGATCATGACCTTCTTGTTGGTGCACTCAAAAGATTTGTGCCCTTGTCCTCCGCACTTGTAGCATTGCAAGAGTCTTGTGCCGGACGAAGATCCTTGAGGCACCTTGGTAGCTGGAGGTACTTTCTTGAAAGGTTGACGTGCTTGAGGTGTCGAAGTAGAGACTCTTGGAGGACCTCGTATGTTTGCTTGAGGAAGAGCTTGTGAAGGTGTAGGTGTTGACGAAGACGGCTTGTTGGCGAAGAATGCCTTTGTTTTGATGTATTCGAGCTCTTCAAGCATGTGGCGCTCAGCCTTTGAAGCTTGATGTACTAGCTCAACCAAGTTGGCATATGGTTGGAACTCCACAATCTTCTTGATTGGATAGTTGAGGCCATTCATGAAGCGAGCCATGGATTGCTCTTCATACTCGTTGACATTGGCTCTCATCATGGAGATTTCCATCTCCTTATAGTACTCATCAACCGACTTCAACCCTTGCTTCAACTCTTGCAACTTCTTGTATAAGTCTCTAGTGTAATGGCTTGGCACGAAGCGCTTGTACATTGTTTCTTTCATTTCAACCCAAGTGTCGATTGGTTGTTGGTGGCTCGCGATGCGTGCATCTTGTAGTTGTTCCCACCACAAGAGGGCATACTCTTCAAACTCCATCGAGGCTAAGGCAGCCTTCTTTTTGTCGGAGAAGTGTTGTACACGGAAGATCTTGTCAACCTTGAGTACCCATGAGAAGTAGGCTTCCGGATCACTTGTGCCGTAGAACTTGGGTACGTCAAATCGAACGTTGGTCAAGTCGTCATAGTCATCGCGGTTGCCACCACGTGGGAATGCACGTCCACGTCTCCTTCGATTGAGTCCATCACCATTGTGTTGGCTTGACTCGTTATCACTTGACTCGGAACGATGGTGTTGTTGACAATCATGTGGAAGCTCTTGACGAGGACGAGGATCATGTGGAAGTGGTTGCTCTTGTTGATGAACGGGTTGTTTGTGATTGTTCGCATTGTCATCGTGACGTGGCCTTGGATGATGACGGGGGTGACGTCCTTGTGCATCAAAGTCATTCGCACCCGGTACGCCATTGTCATTAGCCAATGGGTCATGACGATCACGATGTTGCGGTGGTGGTGATGGTGATGGTATGCGTTCATGACGTTCATCATTTTGGTGAGGTTGCTCTTGATGCGCATTGGCCTTGGGTCATGTTGACTTTCTTGTCGAGGTTCATGACGTCCATGCCGTGCTTGTGTCGACCTTGAGGTGCTTCTTGTACGGCTTGAGCGTGAAGAAGCTCGTTGTCGCACAAGGTTGTTGATAGCTTCGGTCATCCGCTCCATATTTGTTTCTTGAGCATGCATGCGTTCGTTGAAGTTGTTCTCTTGAGCTTGAAGACGGCGCTCGTAGCGTCCTAGGCCATCACGAAAAAGGTGTCGAAGACCAACAAACTCTGTTTGTGTGCATAGCCATGATCACCGTGAACTCCACCATGGATTTCATCGTCCGAGCTCGAGCTTCCGTTTGTACTTCCCCTAAACATTTTCTCAAGAACAAGTGAGATGTGTGGTAAAGAAAAACCAAGACAAACTATATCCCAAGTATAATGTGGCTTGAGAGGAGAGAATCCGGTTCTAACACCCAACACACACACTTATGAGGATAAGAAGGTATGAAGGGCAAACGAAACAAGCAAACCCGACGACAAGTATATTGTCAAAGGTAGAGAAAATCCACAATGACCAAATTACCAAAGAAACTCCAACCACAAAGTATCAAGAAACACACACAAAAGCGAATGATGTGGTTGGGCGACCACAAGGGCGAGCACTCGAAGATAGACAACCTAACGAAGACTACGTGCTCAATTGTCACCCAACACATGGACGCTAGCTCAATTGCTTTTTGATGGGCAACGGATTTGCACAAGAGTTACACACTCACTCACTTTGTCGCAACCTACAAGAGATGATACTTGGCCATGTGAGTGAGTGACAATTGAGCACGCCGTAGTGAGTGAGTGTGTAACTCTTGTGCAAATCCGTTGCCCATCAAAAACCAATTGAGCTAGCGTCCCTCTTGTGTTGGGTGACAATTGTGCACGTAGTCTTCGTTAGGTTGTCTATCTTCGTGTGCTCGCCCTTGTGGTCGCCCAACCCCATCATTCGCTTTTATGTGTGTTTCTTGATACTTTGTGGTTGGAGTTTCTTTGGTAATTTGGTCATTGTGGATTTTCTCTACCTTTGACAATATACTTGTCATCGGGTTTGCTTGTTTCGTTTGCCACTTCATACCTTCCTATCCTCATAAGTGTATGTGTTGGGTGTTAGAACCGGATTTTCTCCTCTCAAGCCACATTATACTTGGGACATAGTTTGTCTTGGTTTTTCTTTATCACACATCTCACTTGATCTTGAGAAAATGTTTAGGGGAAGTACAAACGGAAGCTCAAGCTCGGACGATGAAATACATGGTGGAGTTCGCGGTGATCATGGCTATGTCACTCAAACGGAGTTTGTTGGACTTCGACACCTTCTTCGTGATGGCTTGGGACGCTACGAACGACGTCTTCAAGCTCAAGAGAACAACTTCAACGAACGCATGCATGCGCAAGAAGCATCTATGGAGCGGGTGACTGAAGCTCTCAACAACCTTGTGCGACAACGAGCTTATTCACGCTCAAGCCGTACAAGAAGCACCTCAAGGTCTACACAAGCACGTCATGGTCGTCATGAACCTCGACAAGAACGTCAACATGATCCAAGGCGTGACGCCCATGAAAGACCTCCTCATAACGTTGAACAACCACATGATCTTCACGCGAACAATGCCAATGCGCATCAAGAGCAACCTCACCAAAATGTTGAACGTCATGAACGCATGCCATCACCACCACCGCAACAACATGATCGCCATGACCCATTGGCTAATAACAATGGCGTTCCGGGTGCGAATGACTTTGATAAACAAGGACGTCACCCACGTCATCCTCCAAGGCCACGTCATCACAATCATGTCAATGCGAACATTAACGAACAACCCGTACATCAACAAGAGCACCAACCCCAACATGACCCTCGTCCTCGTCAAGAGCTTCCTCATGATCGCCAACAACACCATCGCGCCGAGTCAAGTGATAACGAGTCAAGCCAACACAATGGTGATGGACTCAATCGAAGGAGACGTGGACGTGCATTTCCACGTGGTGCTCATGGTGACAACTATGATGACTTGACCAACGTCCGCTTTGACATACCCAAGTTCTACGGCACAAGTGATCCGGAAGCTTACTTCTCATGGGTACTCAAGGTTGACAAGATCTTCCGCGTGCAACGCTTCTCCGACAATAAGAAGGTTGCCTTAGCCTCGATGGAGTTTGAAGATTATGCCCTCTTGTGGTGGGAACAACTACAAGATGCACGCGTCGCTAACCATGTACAAGCGCTTCGTGCCAAGCCATTACACTAGAGACTTATACAAGAAGTTGCAAGAGTTGAAGCAAGGTTGAAGTCGGTTGACGAGTACTACAAGGAAATGGAAATCTCCATGATGAGAGCCAATGTCAACGAGTACGAAGAGCAATCCATGGCTCGTTTCATGAATGGCCTCAACTATCCAATCAAGAAGATCGTGGAGTTCCAACCATATGCCTCTTTGGTAGAGCTAGTACATCAAGCTTCCAAGGCCGAGCGCCACGTGCTTGAAGAGCTCAAATACCTCAAGACAAAGGCATTCTTCGCCAACAAGCCTTCTTCGTCAACTCCTACACCTTCACAAGCTCTTCCTCAAGCGAACACTCGAGGTCCTCCAAGAGTCTCTACTTCGACACCTCAAGCGCCTCAACCTTTCAAGAAAGTACCTCCCCTACCAAGGCGCCTCAAGGATCTTCGTCCGGCACAAGACTCTTGCAATGTTACAAGTGCGGCGGACAAGGGCACAAATCTTTTGAGTGCACCAACAAGAAGGTCATGATCATCAATGACATGGGAGAGTATGAATCTATGAGTGAAGATGAGTACAATGCTTTGAACAAGGTCGCCACAATGCAAAGTGCTCAAGAAGAAGAAAGTGAGATCTATTGTGATGGCGACAACAACCCTTCCTTGGTTGTGGCAAGAGCTCTAACCACCAATGTTCAAGTGGAAGAAGACCAAAGATGCAACTTGTTCAAACAAGAGCGGGAATCAATGGAAAGTCCATCAAGGTCATCATAGATGGTGGAAGTTGCCACAACCTAGCGAGCAAAGAACTTTGTGATAAGCTCAACTTGAAGTTCAAGAAGCACCCACATCCTACCATGTGCAATGGTTGAGTGATACCGGAGCCGTCAAGATTCAACACATGGTGCAAGTGTCCTTCAAGATTGGAGCCTATGAAGATACGGTTGATTGTGATGTTGTGCCTATGAACGTTTGTCACTTACTCCTTGGGCGTCCATGGCAATTTGACAAGGGTGCTATGCATGATGGAAGGACAAACTACTATAGCTTCAAGAACAACGACAAGACCTTCGTCCTTCGTCCCATGACACCAAGTCAAGTCATCGCCGACAACGCCAAGACCATTGCAAGGGCACAACAAGATCGTTCGTCTAGTGAGATGAGTGGTGAGCGAGAGACCCACCATAAAGTGAGTGAGAGCCACAAGCCAAATGAGTGTGACACTTCAAAGAGAGTTCCCACAAAACTTACACTATTTGCCACAAAGAGAGAGATGAGGGAGTTGAGAGAGAACCCATCCACCCTCCACTATGTGCTCATATGCAAGGGTGAAGTTTCTATGACTAACACTTCACAAACCTTCCTCCTTCTTTGTTGTCTCTTTTGAAGGACTTTGAAGATGTCTTCCCTCAAGAAGTGCCACCGGGACTACCTCCTCTACGTGGAATCGAGCACCGCATCGACCTTGTTCCCGGCGCACCGCTACCAAACCGCGCTCCTTACCGCACCAACCCCGAAGAGACAAAGGAGATCGAGCGGCAAATACAAGAACTTCTTGCCATGGGACATATCCGCGAGAGCTTGAGTCCGTGTGCCGTGCCCGTCATCTTGGTACCCAAGCACGACAACACTCTTCGCCTTTGCATGGATTGTCGCCCCATCAACGCCATACCGTTCGGTATCGCCATCCTATCCCTCGACTTGATGATATGCTTGATGAGCTTTGTGGTTCCGCTATATTCTCCAAAATTGATCTTAAAAGTGGATATCACCAAATAAGCATGTGTGAAGGTGATGAATGGAAGACCGCATTTAAAAAAGCTTGGTCTTTATGAGTGGCTCGTCATGCCATTTGGTCTTTCCAATGCACCTTCTACTTTTATGCGTCTCATGAATCATGTTTTGCGTCCTTTCATTGGAAATTTGTTGTGGTATACTTTGACGACATCCTTATTATAGCAATCTTTGGAAGAGCACACTTCTCATGTTGCTCAAGTTTTGTTGGTTCTTCGCAATGAAAAGCTTTATGCAAATCTTTCTAAGTGCACTTTTGCCACCAACAAACTTGTTTTCTTGGGTTTTGTTGTTTCTTCGGATGGAGTTGAAGTTGATGATGCAAGATACAAGCAATTCGGACTTGGCCTTTTCCGATGTCACTTGAGGAGTTGAGACGTTTTCTTGGTTTTGCCGGATTTTACCGCCGTTTCATCAAGGATTTTTCCACAATTGCTTGCCCCCTCCATGAACTTACAAAGAAGAATGTACCTTTCATTTGGGGCAATGCACATGATTTTGCTTTCAATGAGCTCAAACGGTTATTAACCGAAGCACCACTCCTTGCCCTTCCGGATTTCTCTAAGACATTTGAGATTGAATGCGATGCAAGTGGATTGGGCATTGGTGGAGTGCTTATGCAAAATGGTAGACCCATCGCATACCATAGTGAGAAACTAGATGGAGCTCGCTTGAATTACCCCATTTATGACAAAGAGTTATTTGCTTTGGTTCGTGTTTTGGATGTGTGGCAACATTACCTTCGTCCTAAGGAATTTGTCATTCATTCCGACCATGAATCCTTGAAATATTTGAAAAGTCAAACAAATTTGAACAAAAGACATGCTAAGTGGGTTGAGTTCATTGAGTCTTTCCTTTGTAATCAAATACAAGAAAGGTAAAGACAATGTGGTCGCGGATGCTCTATCCCGCAAGGCCAACCTACTTACACGTCTTGACATTAGTGTCTTGGGTTTGGATGAGATAAAGAGTTGTATGCTACCGATGCTTTCTTTGGAGACATTTTCGCTCAATGTTCGGAGCACAAAGGAATTGGTGATTTCTATTTGCACAAAGGTTTCTTGTTTAAGGCTAACAAACTATGTATACCCGAGTCTTCGCTTCGTTTGGTCCTTTTGAAGGAATCTCATGGAGGAACACTCATGGGTCACTTTGGCCGCGACAAGACCTACGCCATGCTCGCCACCAACTACTATTGGCCTAGAATGAAGCGTGATGTGGAACGCCTAGTTCGACGATGTTCTACATGTCTCAAAGCTAAGTCTACTCTAAACTCTCATGGTTATATACACCATTGCCTATTCCACATCACCCATGGTCCGATATAGCTATGGATTTTGTCTTAGGACTCCCACGCACTAAAACAAACAAGGATTCCATCTTTGTCGTCATTGATCGCTTCTCTAAAATGGCACACTTTATACCTTGCAACAAGAGCGACGATGCTTCACACATTGCTACTTTGTTTTTCAGGGAAATCGTCCGTCTTCATGGCGTGCCAAAGACCATTGTGTCGGATCGTGACACCAAGTTCGTGAGCTATTTTTGGAAGACTTTGATGGCCAAGATGGGAATCAAGCAACTATTCTCCACCGCATACCACCCTCAAACCGATGGCCAAACCGAAGTGGTGAACCGAAGCCTATCTACACTCCTTCGTGTGTTGATCAAGCCTAACTTGAAGAATTGGGAAGAGTGCATCCCACACGCCGAGTTCGCCTACAATCGAGCACTACACCGCGCAACAAAGAGAACACCCTTCGAGGTCGTCTATGGCTCCAACCCCTACACCGCGCTAGACATGCTTCCACTTCCACTCCGTGAGCAAGTTAACATGGACTTCGACAAGCGAGCCGCGTACATGAAAACTACATGAAGACACAAGACACTTGAGAAGCACAACAAAGACCATGCTACGAAGATGAACAAAAACAAGCGCGCCATGATATTTGAAGAAGGAGACCTTGTTTGGCTACACCTTCGCAAAGATCGCTTTCGGATGCAAGGAAGTCCAAGCTTCACCCTCGTGGAGATGGACCTTTCAAGGTCATCAAGCATCAACGACAATGCCTACAAGATCGACATCTCCAACTCCAAACACTTGGTCCATGACACCTTCAACGTCGCCGACCTATCGCCATACCTTGGAACATCAAGCGATGAGGATGACCAAGAGTCGAGGACGACTCTTTTCCAAGGGAGGGGAGATGATGTAGCCCAACCTATGGCTCCTACAACAAGTGGCCCAATGACAAGAGCAAGAGTCAAGCTCTCCATGATAAGGTGAATTCACTCCTATCTATGTGTGATCTCGACACTCCTTTGAATGGGTTGCTACTTCATTTGGATACTTTGTGCATACTCAGGAACCACCTTGTCGACGACCCACAATGGAGTGGAGAAGATGACCAAGAGAAGCCCCAAGAAGATGGCCAAGAAGAAGAAGAGGAAGTTCAAACAGCTTCGGGCGGTACTACCGGATCCGACCCAGTACTACCGCCCCGCCTGACGTGTCACCCGCTGAAGATACTACCGGGGCCGGTACTACCGCGTCTTGCAGCCCCGGTACTACCGCCTCATGCCGGCGCGGTACTACCGCGCCTACTACCGGATCTCCCAGGAGCTCCTGGTGTCGCCGGGTTCTAACCCGGTAGTGACCCCGGTAGTGGCCCGGTACTACCGCAAGCCGGTACTACCGGGTTACTCCGTACTACCGCTGCGGGCAAGCCTGCGTGCTGAAAAGGCTCCCTGCCTTGTAATCTTATCCCCTTTTGGATCTAGACTATAAATAGTGCATCCCCTTCCTAGGGTTAGGGTTAGACTATGATTTGGGAACTAAAGTAGAGCCTTGCTCCTTCTTCTCAAAGTGTCTCTTTCCTCCTATGGAGATGAATCAAGGCCTCCCTTGTGGAGATGAACCAAGGCCTCCTCTTGAGGAGAAGATCCCTGCATGGATACCAAGGCTTCCGCTTGTAGTTGCGATTACTTGCTAATCTTCCCTCTTTGAGTGGCTAGATTGGGTTGGTTGGATTGACCAATTGGACAAACAATTCTAAGAGTAAGGTGTGCTTGGGAGAGGAGAATTGGGGGCTACCCTCGAGGATTTGTTACCAGTTGAGTCTTGCCGAGCTGCTACTTGCTATTTACCCTTGTTTTGAGTGATTCCCCTCTTTTGTGTTCTTCGTTCTTCGCGTGTTATTCGTGTTCATCTTTCGCTCCGCACAAATCCGTGAAAATCGGGACCAACCTACATCACGAAACAAGCAAACCGACGACAAGTGTATTGTCAAAGGTAGAGAAAATCCACAATGATCAAATTACCAAAGAAACTCCAACCACAAATGATGAAGAAACACACACAAAAGCGAATGATGGGGTTGGGCGACCAAAGGGCGAGCACTCGAAGATAGACAACCTAACGAAACTACGTGCTCAAATGTCACCCAACACAAGAGGGACGCTAGCTCAATTGCTCTTGGATAGGCAATGGATTTGTACAAGTGTTACACACTCACTCACTTTGGCGGTATAAGCTTTATCGCAACCTACAAGAGATGATACTTGGCACTGCTCATGTTCTTTTCTCTTGTCTTTTTTTTTTGATTTTTGCTTTTTGACGATGATTCCTTCTCTTTTGCTAGTGCCAAGATTCCTAACGATACACACTCGCCAATACTTCAAGACAAACACTCAACAAGTGCAATGCCCCGCAATATCAAAGAGCTAGTCCGATAGGTCAAGGTATGCGAAAGGAAGAAGGGCTCACAATGGATTATGATGGTGGGGAAATGTCGAGTCCTTGGTGGCATCGTCGCTTGGCGTTGATGATGCGTTGCTGCGGAAGCTTATCGATGTCGTAGTCGTAGGGCACACCAAGAAAGGACTCAAACCAAAGAGGAAATGCCAAAATGAACCGAGGAAAAGAAAATTTTTTCTGAAAAATCAGCCCTGGCGGTAGTATCGCTGCCGCTGGCGGTAGTACCGCTGCGTACGGATCTACGCGAGTTTGACTCGAAATTGGGCGGATTTGGGCTCTAAAAATTTCTCGAATTCGTGGGAAATCGGCAAAATTGAGGCTAGGGAACGCAAACAAAGGTGGAGGGGGTCCTAAAGCAACAGATCCATGGACAAAAACTACCAAAAACGCAATGAATCGACAGATCGACTCGAATCAAGGCAAGGCTATTTTTGGTGAAATTTTCGAATTTCTCAAAAACAAAGAAAAATTTGGTGGATTTTGGTGGAAACACAAATCAAATCCGTGTCAACCTAGAGCTCTCATACCATATGATGTAGGTTGGTCCCGATTTTCACGGATTTGTGCTGAAGGAACGATGAACACGAAGAATACGAGATGAACTCAAGAACACGAAGAGGGGAAATCAACAAAACCTTAGGATGAACTCAAGAACACGGGATGAACTCAGCAAGATTCAATTGGTAACAAATCCCCGAGGGTAGCCCCCAATTCTCCTCTCCCAAGCACACCTTACTCTTGGAATTGTTTGTCCAATTGGTCAATCCAACCAACCGAATCTAGCCACTCTAAGAGGGAAGAATAGCAAGTAATCGCAACTACAAGAGGAAGTCTTGGTATCCACGAAGGGATCTTCTCCACAAGGGGAGGCCTTGGTTCATCTCCACAAGGGGAGTCCTTGATTCATCTCCATAGGAGAAAAGAGACACTTTGAGAAGAAGGAGCAAGGCTCTACTCTAATCCCAAATCTTAGTCTAACTGATGTAGCCCAACCTACGGCTCCTACAACAAGTGGACCAATGACAAGAGCGAGAGTCAAAGCTCTCCATGATAAGGTGAATTCACTCCTATCTATGTGTGATCTTGACACTCCTTTGAATGCGTTGCTACTTCATTCGGATACTTTGTGCATACTCAGGAACCACCATGATGACGACCCACAATGGAGTGGAGAAGATGACCAAGAGAAGACCCAAGAAGATGATCAAGAGAAGACACAAGAAGATGGACAAGAAGAAGAAGAGAAAGAAGAGCCAGGGCGGTACTACCGCCCATCACAGCGGTACTACCGCTCCGGCGGTACTACCGCTGCCAGTGCCGCCGAAACCCGCCTCTGCGTCCATGTGCGGCAGTGCGGGCAGTACTACCGCCCGCCCAAGCGGTACTACCGCCGGCACTGCCGCCCCCGCGAAGTCAACGAAGCTCTGGCCGCCCCAGCGGTACTACCGCTAGGACAGGCGGTACTACCGCTGCTGCGGGATCCAGTCGGGCTGTTGAGCCTTGTAACTCCCACCTACCCCACCTAACTTTCCCCTTTTGCCTCTAGACTATAAATAGGCATCCCCATCTAGATCTAGGGTTAGACTATGATTTGGGAACTAAAGTAGAGCCTTGCTCCTTCTTCTCAAAGTGTCTCTTTCCTCTTATGGAGATGAATCAAGGCCTCCCCTTGTGGAGATGAACCAAGGCCTCCTCTTGAGGAGAAGATCCCTGCGTGGATACCAAGGCTTCCGCTTGTAGTTGCGATTACTTGCTAATCTTCCCTCTTTGAGTGGCTAGATTGGATTGGTTGGATTGACCAATTGGACAAACAATTCTAAGAGTAAGGTGTGCTTGGGAGAGGAGAATTGGGGCTACCCTCGGGGATTTGTTACCAATTGAGTCTTGCCGAGTTGCTACTTGCTATTTACCCTTGTTTTGAGTGATTCCCCTCTTTTGTGTTCTTCGTTCTTCGCGTGTTCTTCATGTTCATCTTTCCTCCGCACAAATCCGTGAAAATCGGGACCAACCTACATCATATGGTATCAGAGCTCTAGGTTGACACGGATTTGATTTGTGTTTCCACCAAAACCCAGCAAATTTTTCTTTGTTTTTGAGAGATTCGAAAATTTCCACCAAAAATAGCCTTGCCTTGATTCGAGCCGATCTGTCGATTCGTTGCGTTTTTGGTTGTTTTTTCCATGGATCTGTTGCTTTAGGACCCCCTCCACCTTTGTTTGCGTTCCCTAGCCTCAATTTTGCCGATTTCCACGAATTTGAGGAATTTTTGGACCCCAAATCCGCCCAAAATCAAGTCAAACTCGTGCAGATCAGTCAACACTACCGCCGCAGTGGTACTACCGCCCGGAACAACGATACTTCCGCCAGGGTGATTTTTCAGAATTTTTTTTCGTTTCCTCGGTTCGTTTTGGCATTTCCTCTTTGGTTTGAGTCCTTTCTTGGTGTGCCCTACGTCTACGACATTGACAAGCTTCCGCAGCCAAGCATCTTCAACGCCAAGCGACGACGCCACCAAGGACTCGACATTCCACCACCATCATAATCCGTTGTGAGCCCTTCTTCCTTTCGTGTACCTTGACCTATCGGACTAGCTCTTTGATATTGCGGGGCATTGCACTTGTTCGAGTGATTGTATTGAAGTATTGGCGAGTTTGTATCGTTAGAGATCTTGGCACTAGCAAAAGAGAAGGAATCATCGTCAAAAAGCAAAAAAAAAAAAAAAAAAAGAACATGAGTAGTGCCAAGTATCATCTCTTGTAGGTTGCGACAAAACTTGTACCGCCAAAGTGAGTGAGTGTGTAACTCTTGTGCAAATCCGTTGGCCATCAAAAAGCAATTGAGCTAGCGTCCCTCTTGTGTTGGGTGGCATTTGAGCATGTAGTCTTCGTTAGGTTGTCTATCTTCGAGTGCTCGCCCTTTGGTCGCCCAACCCCATCATTCGCTTTTGTGTGTGTTTCTTTATCATTTGTGGTTGGAGTTTCTTTGGTAATTTGGTCATTGTGGATTTTCTCTACCTTGAACAACATACTTTTCGCCGGATTTGCTTGTTTCGTTTGCCACTTCATACCTTCCTATCCTCATAAGTGTGTGTTGGGTGTTAGAACCGGATTTTCTCCTCTCAAGCCACATTATACTTGGGATATAGTTTGTCTTGGTTTTTCTTACCACACATCTCACTTGTTCTTGAGAAAATGTTTAGGGGAAGTACAAACGGAATCTCAAGCTCGGAATAGTAAATCCATGGTGGAGTTCGCGGTGATCATGGCTATGTCACACAAACGGAGCTTGTTGGTATGCGACACTTTCTTCGTGATAACCTAGGACGCTACGAGCGCCGTCTTCAAGCTGAAGAGAACAACTTCAATGGCGGCATGCATGCTCAAGAAGCAAATATGGAGCGGATGACCGAAGCTATCAACAACCTTGTGCGACAACGAGCTTCTTCACACTCAAGCCGTACAAGAAGCTCCTCAAGGTCGACATAAGCTCGTCATGGACATCATGAACCTCGACAAGAACGTCAACATGACCCAAGGCGCGACGCCCATGAACGACCTCCTCCTAACGTTGAACAACCACATGATCTTCCGCGAACAATGCCAATGCGCATCAAGAACAACCTCACCAAAATGATGAACGTCATGAACGCATACCATCACCACCACCGCAACAACGTGATCGTCATGACCCATTGGCTAATGACAATGGCGTACCGGGTGCGAATGACTTTGGTGAACAAGGACGTCACCCCCGTCATCCTCCAAGGCCACGTCATCAAAATCATGACAATGCGAACAATAACGAACAACCCGTTCCTCAACAAGAGCTACCTCCTCAACATGATCCTCGTCCTCGTCAAGAACTTCCACATGATCGTCACCAACACCAACGCTCCGAGTCAAGTGATAACGAGTCAAGCCAACATAATGGTGATGGACTCAATCGAAGGAGACGTGGACGTGCATTCCCACGTGGTGGCCATCGTGACGACTATGATGACTTGACCAACGTCCGCTTTGACATACCCAAGTTCTACGGCACAAGCGACCCGGAAGCTTACTTCTCATGGGTACTCAAGATTGACAAGATCTTCCACGTACAAAGCTTCTCCGACAAAAAGAAGGTTGTCTTAGCTTCGATGGAGTTTGAAGAGTATGCCCTCTTGTGGTGGGAACAACTACAAGATGCTCGCGTCGCTAACCACCAACAACCAATCGACACTTGGGTTGAAATGAAAGAAACAATGTACAAGCGCTTCGTGCCAAGCCATTACACTAGAGACTTGTACAAGAAGTTGCAAGAGTTGAAGCAAGGGTTGAAGTCGGTTGACGAGTACTACAAGGAGATGGAAATCTCCATGATGAGAGCCAATGTCAACGAGTACGAAGAGCAATCCATAACTCGTTTCATGAATGGCCTCAACTATCCAATCAAGAAGATCGTGGAGTTCCAACCATATGCCTCTTTGGTAGAGCTAGTACATCAAGCTTCCAAGGCCGAGCGCCACGTGCTTGAAGGGCTCAAATACCTCAAGACAAAGGCATTCTTCGTCGACAAGCATTCTTCGTCAACGCCTACGCCTTCACAAGCTCTTCCTCAAGCGAACGCACGAGGTCCTCCAAGAGTCTCTATTTCGACACCTCAAACACCTCAACCTTTCAAGAAAGTACCTCCCGCTAACAACGCGCCTCAAGGATCTTCGTCTGGCACAAGACTTTTGCAATGCTACAAGTGCGGAGGACAAGGGCATAAATCCTTTGAGTGCACCAACAAGAAGGTCATGATCATCAATGACATCGAGAGTATGAATCTATGAGTGAAGATGAGTACAATGCTTTGAGCAAGGTCGCCACAATGCAAAGTGCTGAAGAAGAAGAAAGTGAGATCTATTGTGATGGCGACAACAACCCTTCCTTGGTTGTGGCAAGAGCTCTAACCACCAATGTTCAAGTGGAAGAAGACCAAAGATGCAACTTGTTTCAAACTAGAGCGGGAATCAATGGAAAGTCCATCAAGGTCATCATAGATGGTGGAAGTTGCCACAACTTAGCGAGCAAAGAACTTTGTGATAAGCTCAACTTGAAGTTCAAGAAGCACCCACATCCTTACCACGTGCAATGGTTGAGTGATACCAGAGCCATCAAGATTCAACACATGGTGCAAGTCTCCTTCAAGATTGGTGCTTATGAAGATACGGTTGATTGTGATGTTGTGCCTATGACCGAAAGCCACTTACTTCTTGGATGTCCTTGGCAATTTGATAAGGGTGCTATGCATGATGGAAGGACAAATTACTATAGCTTCAAGAACAACGACAAGACCTTCGTCCTTCGTCCCATGACACCAAGTCAAATCATTGCCGACAACGCCAAGACTATTGCAAGGGCACAACAAGATCGTTCGTCAAGTGGTGAGCGAGAGACCCACCATAAAGTGAGTGAGAGCCACAAGCCAAATGAGTGTGACACTTCAAAGAGAGTTCCCACAAAACTTACACTATTTGCCACCAAGAGAGAGATAAGGGAGTTGAGAGAGAACCCATCCACCCTACACTATGTGCTCATATGCAAGGGTGAAGTTTCTATGACTAACACTTTCACAAACCTTCCTCCATCTTTGTTGTCTCTTTTGAAGGACTTTGAAGATGTCTTCCCTCAAGAAGTGCCATCGGGACTACCTCCTCTACTCGGAATCGAGCACCGCATCGACCTTGTTCCCGGTGCACCGCTACCAAACCGCGCCCCTTACCGCACCAACCCCGAAGAGACAAAGGAGATCAAGCGGCAAATACAAGAACTTCTTGCCAGGTGATATGGGCACAACGGAGGAGGTGCAGCCCAATTTCAGGACTCCACCAAGCTAGGCATGTCTACTGTAATAAATCGGAATATCCGATTTATCTTTGAATCGGAATATCCGAGTTGCGTGTTATTTTTAATAAGTGTCGTTTTGGGCCTGTCCAAACGAACCAGAGTTAGGCCCATTAGTGGGGCGCCCCAGCCCTCATATAAGGAGCTGCTAGGCATCGTTTTAGGGTTAGCTTGAGTTTAGATTAAAAACAGTCCATAGACTTTGAGCTCTTTGGTGAAGCATCCCTCCGGGATGGCGATGCCGTTTATCAGTTTGTAATAAAGATTCTACGAGGGTGCTTGTGTTCATCAAGTGTTATCGTGCTCAGGTTAGAGGCGTGGCGATCTTCATCACGTTGCTTGCTGGATTCGTTCCTCATCTTCAGGTGACGTTCATCGATCGTTATTGGGAGATTTCTATCCGGTTACTCGCTGTGAAAGATTGGGACAACAATCATAGGATCATCCCCTGTGATCCTTATCATGTGGTATCAGAGCCCTAGGTTGCTCACGGCGAGATTGATCTGCTGATTGTTCATCCGGGCAGTTTGCAGATTGGGAATAGGAGGCTATTGTTTGTGGAGATTGATTTCTGCTGCACAAATCAGATCGTGGTCGTTTTTCCTTGCGTGGTTCTTCAGATCGTGGAGGACAGAGAGCAGATTGAGGAACAGCACGTGGTGTTGTTTTTGGTTTGTCTGTTTCCGTGTGCAGCTCGACCGCCGCTGGGCCGATCGTTTGCTAGGGCAGGAGCAGCCTACCACGGGAGTAGAGATCGGAACGGGCAGAATCGATCGAAACGATCGTTTCCGTGAACTACGTGCTAGCGAAGGAAACGGATCAAGGGACTTCCATTTCGGTTCGAGTTTTCCACGAGACGTACGTGCGTTGGACTCTACGTTTCTTCCGGATCGGATTAGCTGGGCACGTACAATATTAAGGAAAGTGCAGAATCGGATATTCTGGGTCAGGTAAAATCGGATATTCTGAGCAATTACCGTACCTTTTTTACTTGAGTCGGATATTCCGAGTCGGGAGTGACTCGGATATTCCGGGTGACTACAGTACGTGAGATTCTCCTGATTTCTTACTGTCCGAGTTCCAGTTGCTCTACAGATTTTTGCACGGCATTGTTTTCTTGAAAATTTTGCTCCGCGGTGCGACAGTACCACGCAAATAATATAAATATCCAAAGGAGTGTATAAAAGGCACGAAGGAGATTTCAGAACGGAGATGGATGCATCAAAGCATAATCGTGTGATGGCGAGGTCTGACGACGTGTACCATGACTACACTACTCTTGTGGAAGGTCTTCCCTTGGATTCTGCCAAGATCGAGTGGAGTTTGGACAGTTCCGCGCCATGGGCAGACTATCAGTCTTGGGAGAAAGATATGGATCATGGTTTTGACAAATGTCGTACACTCGACCGCACGTTTGGTGGTCATACTGAATATGTTTTTGCACGTAGGCGTGTGGGTGCGCAAGTGGCTAGTTGGTGGAGTGACGAGAGAACTGCGAAGGGCATTACAAGTGGAACATCTAGTTGGGAAGGTTTCAGGAAATTTCTCCGTACTAGATTTTTGGGGAGGTCCACGGAGCTGGACAAGTTGGTTCTCCCTGAGGAGGTTGTACCATTGAGTGGGCTGAATATGCAACTCAAGAGAGTACGTGATGATACTTGTATGACAGCGGATAGAGGCCAGCGTTGGAATTTATTTCAGGCGCAGTGCATGATCAAAGGCAAAGCATGCAAGTTGATGATTGACAGTGGTAGCTACTGTAATGGCATTAGCAAGGCGGTTGTGGAAGCTTTGGGTTTATCCACATGGCGTATTCCAGAGCCGAGGCATGTTGAGTGGGTGAATAGCTGTGGTATGATGAAGATTACTCACAAGGTGCGTGTGCCATTTACAGTTGGTGAATATGTTGATGAGGTAGAATGTGATGTGTTGCCATTGGAGGTGTGTGGGCTGTTACTTGGACGTCCATGGCAGTATGATCGTAATGCTTTACATGCTGGAGAGCAAATACATATTCTTTTGTGCATGATGGCAAGCAGCGGATTTTGAAGCCTATGAGAGATGATCAAATCAAGTCCGATGTGGTGCTGGTGGTTCGCAAAGAGAAGTTGCATAAAGCTAAGCCAAAGCCAAGCCTAGTTAAATTGCAGCAAGAGGAGCATGATGCAAGGAGCGTTGATACTGAAACTGATTCAGCCGTGCATGTGGATGACGAGCCAGTTGTTCTTGTTGGTGACAAGCCGGTTGAAGGCAAGCCTCTTATTGATGAGAGGAAGGATATTGCAGCATGTGCTCCACTTCGTGTTGACATGGGTGTTCAGACCGATGACGGTGGTGCTGATCGTGTTCCGGTGCATATGGTGTCGCGGGTAGTCAGCCACAGTTTTGTGAGAACACCTCGGAAACGTTTTGTTGGGGCAGCAGTACGTGTGCATAAAGGCACGGATGGACGTGTTCGTCAATTGTGTGGCCCAGGTATTACTACTTTGTAGGGTCGTGCAAAGAAGGTTCATGTTCAGCAGCAGAGAGCTCCATCAAGAGTTGAGAAGAAGAAGATGGTGGCGCCAAAGTCCAAGTTGATATGGCGAAGAAAGGAGGCGCCAAGTACTAAATCAAGTTAAGCAGGCCCAGCGGGAGGATGTGGTGTGGAAGGCAAGCAAGACTTGAAGACGGCGTACATGCGTGGTGCTATTGTTTATATCCCGCCACCCTTTCGAGCAGACCCTCACGCGTTGGGGGACAACGCTTCTTGAAGGGGGGAGGATGATATGGGCACGACGGAGGAGGTATAGCCCAATTTCAGGACTCCACCAAGCTAGGCATGTCTACTGTCATAAATCGGAATATTCGATTTATCTTTGAATCGGAATATCCGAGTTGCGTGTTATTTTTAATAAGTGTCGTTTTGGGCCTGTCCAAACGAACCAGAGTTAGGCCCATTAGTGGGGCGCCCCAGCCCTCATATAAGGAGCTGCTAGGCATCGTTTTAGGGTTAGCTTGAGTTTAGATTAAAAACAGTCCATAGACTTTGAGCTCTTTGGTGAAGCATCCCTCCGGGGACGGCGATGTCGTTTATCAGTTTGTAATAAAGATTGCTGCGAGGGTGCTTGTGTTCATCAAGTGTTATCGTGCTCAGGTTAGAGGCGTGGTGATCTTCATCACGTTGCTTGCTGGATTCGTTCCTCATCTTCAGGTGACGTTCATCGATCGTTATTGGGAGATTTCTATCCGGCTACTCGCTGTGAAAGATAGGGACAACAATCATAGGATCATCCCCTGTGATCCTTATCACCAGGGGACATATCTGCGAGAGCTTGAGTCCGTGTGCCGTGCCCGTCATCTTGGTACCCAAGCACGACAACACTCTTCGCCTTTGCATGGATTGTCGCCCCATCAACACCATAACCGTTCGGTATCGCCATCCTATCCCTCGACTTGATGATATGCTTGATGAGCTTTGTGGTTCCGCTATATTCTCCAAAATTGATCTTAAAAGTGGATACCATCAAATAAGGATGTGTGAAGGTGATGAATGGAAGACCGCATTTAAAACAAAGCTTGGTCTTTATGAATGGCTTGTCATGCCATTTGGTCTTTCCAATGCACCTTCTGCTTTTATGCGTCTCATGAATCATGTTTTGCGTCCTTTCATTGGGAAATTTGTTGTGGTATACTTTGACGACATCCTTATCTATAGCAAATCTTTGGAAGAGCACACTTCTCATGTTGCTCAAGTTTTGTTGGTTCTTCGCAATGAAAAGTTTTATGCAAATCTTTCTAAGTGCACTTTTGCCACCAACAAACTTGTTTTCTTGGGTTTTGTTGTTTCTTCGGATGGAGTCGAAGTTGATGAAGCAAAGATACAAGCAATTCGGACTTGGCCTTTTCCGATGTCACTTGAGGAGTTGAGACGTTTTCTTGGTTTTGCCGTATTTTACCGCCGTTTCATCAAGGATTTTTCCACAATTGCTTGCCCCCTCCATGAACTTACAAAGAAAAATGTACCTTTCATTTGGGGCAATGCACATGATTTTGCTTTCAATGAGTTCAAACGGTTATTAACCGAAGCACCACTCCTTGCCCTTCCGGATTTCTCTAAGACATTTTGGTGTAGTACGGGACTACTAGGGTGGCCCGATCTTCACGGATTGACGGGGGATGTGGACGAACGCACGCAAGAACACGAGGAACACGAAGAACACCAAGAAGAACGCCCCGAACACAAGAACACGCACACGATACAAGAACCGTTTCCCTTACCGGTCGGTCCAACCGGCCCAATAGAATCCACACGAAGGTGGAGAGATCGGCAAGTAGATACAAGAAGGGATCTTGGATGGTTGTTTCTCCAACGGTCAATCGAACCGCTCCAATAAAGTCACCCGAAGATGAAAGATTGGCGAGTAGACAAGCTACAAGTAGAGGTCTTGAATCCACAAGGGTATCTTCTCCACAACGGGAGGAACCATCCCCGCAAGGGGAGGAAGGAGACAGCCTTGAGGTGGGGAGCCTAGCTCTACTCTAGTCTCAAAACATAGTCTATCCCTAGATCTAGCCAAGGGGTGCCTATTTATAGTCTAGGCTGAGTCAACACCCAGATCTGCACGCAGGCACGAGCAGGGCCGGTACTACCGGCGGATATGCTCCGGTAGTACCGGACGCGCGCAGGTCCGGTAGTACCGGAAGTATTTCCGGTAGTACCGCTTAAACTGGCAGCGAGTCCAGTAGCTCCTGGCGCTTCGGCGGTAGTACCGGGCTGATGGCTCCGGTAGTACCGGCGGGGCTTCAACGTATCTTCCTTCTTCTCTTCCAGGCCACCGTCTTGTCGGACTTCATTCCTCTTGCGCCTTGGCCATCTTCCCGTGGACTCGTAACCGTGGTGACACACCTAGAAGTGTAAAGGGAACAATGGTCAAGCAGTATACCATTCAAAAGGGTCAGAAGTGAGTTCTCGAAGAGGAATGAGTTCACCTTTGATGTCCATTGTGACTTGGGATATGTTGGGTTGCTTAGGGCAGGTTGCACTACATCATCTCCCCTGCCTTTAAAAAGAGTCGTCCTCGACTCTTGCTCTTCATCACCATGTAAAGGAGGTAGATGTGTTGTCGAAGAATTGGGATTCACCATGCCTACAAATACCAAAGACCAAGCAAACCATGTGTGTGCAAGAAAGAGGAGCATATCAACAATGACATGTTCATTCTTTGTCATAGCACCGTTAGCACAACACAAGAATATGAAAATGTATTGCAAGTGCAAGGTCAAAGTGCAAGCAAACCAATGCAACATCTTCAAAATGTGAGAACACAAAAACTCCATAAAAATATGAGGATGCCATCTAGGTATCTCATTTTGAACTATATGATCATTATTGCACACAAGGCTTTGGAAAGTACAATTTGTCATTATCCTTGATGCAACAAGCGAAGAGTTTGGCAAAAACACGCAATGAAGAATGTCCAAAGTATCATCAAGGTGGCAAACAAAGCACATGAAAGAGCAAGTTTTCAACATATTTGTTGCAACACCAAATTGGTAGAAACCAATAAACTCATGACAAGATATGCACAAAATGTCATTATGGTTGCAAACAAGCCATTGGAAAGAACAATTGTTCATCATACTTGGTGCAACACATAAATCATTCATATGAAAGATCAAGGATACATTCTTGCCATAGGGGAAACCAATATCACAAACATGTTTGCAAACAAACCAAAAGCACGAGAAATTGGTCAACTTGTTTGATGCAAAACATGAGAAAGAATTTCGAGTTGGATTCAATCCACAACTCAAATGTATGCTCTCAAGAGCTCGTATTGTCAACTCATGCTCAATTGAGGTTGACATGATCATGCGGTTTCCGGCACACACAAGACAACATATGAAGAAGTTATGTGCACGGTATATGAACACATCATCCATCATGACGCGTCTCTTCATTTGCACATCACCAACCACACAAAAATCAATTGGAAAATATGATATATATGGATGGTCACTATGCAAAGTGAAGGATGGAACAAGGTCCATAAGAGAAAAGAAAACATCTCCAAAATGTGAGAAAGCTATGGGGGCAATCTCATTATCAAGAAGTTCATTATCATTGCAAGCAACACATGTGAAAGAGAAATTGTTCAACATGTTGCATGCTCCAATGGGAGAAAAATGGAAACATTCATAACAAGGCATGCTCATGGCAAAATCATCACAAATAGGTGATTCCACATGATCAACATTGGTTTCAAACAAAGTATCACAAGGGAATAAGAATGCGTCATATGATGTGTCAATAAAATCATCCATAGCATGCAAGCAATCATATTTCATCATGTCCACTAGCGGGATCATGGTCACATCAACACCCATACCTTTATAGTCCCGCTCATGTGAAATAGGTGTTGAAGTAGTAGGGGCTTCCATGTAGCCGACTTGTCCATCTTGAAGTAGACATGGGGTGGCATCATCATCATCCTCCATGTACATCTTCTCCATTTGAGGCATCGTCAAGTCGAGGATAGGCGTCTCATCATCCATGGAACCTAGCTCACAATGAGAAAACACACTAGAAGTAGAGGTTATGTTGTTAGAAATCGAAATGGCCTCACAAGACCTATCAACTACCTCTCTCAACTCATGTGGTGTATCACTCATTCCCTCAAAGTGAAAGCACTCAAACTCACATATGGGGGAGGCACTCAGCTCACTTTCACTCTAACTCAAGTGGGCTAAGTGTCTCTCCTCACATGGGTTTGGTACCATCTCATAACTCAAACTCATAGGAATATGCTCGGTTTCCTCAACTCCATTCACCGCCAAGGTTGAAGGGAAACTCCCATGCTCAACCTTCTCAACCATCTCGCCTCCAAAGGTCAATGCCATAGTGTAGGCATCATCACACGACTCCTTTGCCAAAGGGAACATCCCATGCTCGGCATCATCATCACTTGACCCATGGTCATAGGTGATAGCATTCTCCATGCTCGCCTCCTTGGTCAAAGGGAAATCCCATGCTCGACCGTCTTCTCACCATCTTGGTCTTCATTTGTGCACTCCCACATCATGTGACCTCTTCTATTGCATAGTGGGCACAAGAGATTGGGACATTCTCGTGGGTCATGGTCTTGGCCTTGGCAATTGTCACATAGAAGGTCTTCATTTTCCCATATGGGTGCTAATGTGGTGGTGGCACTTGGTGTAGACGTCATATCAAGAGAAGTGCTTGAGAAGGCGCCGTCTTGGTTGTGGCCCCACATGTGTGACCATGCTTCTTCCGGCGTAGACGTAGGCTTTGCGCGACGAAGTTGTCGAAGTCGGCCATGATCTCATCAAACATGGAACTTGTAGCTCCTGTTGGCGCACTTGGAGTAGTAGCACTAGGTGACACCATAGGATGCGCCTTTGTCGCCGTCTTCTTTTCATGTCGACGTAGGCGTTTTTGAGTTGTAGGGTGTCGCCAAAAGTCATTTGGATGCTTCTCCTCATGTTGACGTCGGCGTGCTTGTTGCCTTGGTGACCTTTCCTTGGAGCTTCCACTAGAGCTTGGTGACATGTTGTGGTCCACCTTGGCATCTTTCTTGTGGTGCCTTGATGAGCTAGATAAAGGACGTAGGCTCTTGGTAAACTTGTCCATGGCATCCTTGAGAATTTGGAGCTTGGCCTTGTCAATGAACTTCTTGGGGTGCCGCCTTGTTGTCGATGTGGAATGTCGAATCTTGTCACTCTTGGCGTTGTCCTTCTCATGGCACCTTCTTGAAGTTGATGGCGAATGGCGAAGCTTGGCACTCTTGGAAGTAGATGGAACTCCATAAGATGAACTCATGGTGGTCTTCTTGTCGGAGCACCGTCTTGAGCTTGAACCATAGAAGTAGGTTGTGCCATGACGCTTGGTGGTGCCGCTCTTGAACATGGTGGTGATGGGGTCCTCTCCACTTGCATGTTGTCGAAGTCATCGCGCATGCTACAAGAGTAGTAGTCGTAGACGTTCTCCACCATGTCATCGGAGGGGTAGTCGTAGTAGTTGCGGTCCACCATGTCGTTGTAGTCGAAGTTGGTACCATGTGATGAGGCATGTGAATACACTTGTGCCTCATTGTCGTTGGAGCTTGTGTAGTCGGAGTCGTGGTAGATGCGTATGTACTTGGAGTCGATACAATTTGATGAAGGTTGCTCCAAGTCTTGGTACCGCTCCTTGTCGTAGACGCTCGAATAGTTGGAGTCATAGTCGGAGTAGTTGTAGCGGAAGTCTTGGTGATGATCCATCATGTCATGGGGGTCATTGTCTGTGTAGTTGTAGTAGTAGTCCCCCATGTCCTCAAAGTTTGAGTCATCATAGTCCATGTGACTCATCGTGTAGTCCTCCTCATAGGCTCCATAGTTGCATTCGCTCTCCCTAGACATGTCAACTCACAAGACAAGTGTATATATGTGGAGTGGAAAGGAACTAGAACACAACCTCTCACCTTGTAGATAGTATTGGACGTCGTGGACAACCAAGGGAAACGATCACGAAGTAAAATGATTGTGTTCAAGTATCCAAAGCAAACTCCAAAACACACACGGCTTAAAAGTTGGTAGGAAGGTATGGTAGGTGGAAAGCAAATTGAATCAACCGGAAACCAAGATATTGTCAAAGCAAGTAGAGAACCACGATGATCACAAAGCAAAAACAAGTCAATCTCCAAGGATATGAGCAAAGCTCATGGAAACACACACGCGGAGAGATAAATGGGACTCGTGCAACCAAGAAGTGAGCTAAAGAACCATATGATCCTAGCGAAGACTATAAGCTCGTGTTGCACAAGTACAAGGAGAGCCACTAGCTCGATTGCAATTTATTTGGTGGGCTACAAGATTTGCACAACAATGCACCACCTACAAGATGTTCATCGAGCTTGCGCTTTCCTACAAGATATGGCAAGTGGTGTTTCTTTCTTTTCTTTTTCTTGCACTTTTTGCTTCTTTTCTCTATTCTCTTTGACTCTTTTCTCTTTTACACACCCACTTCTTTGATGCCAACATAAGATATATGATATATGATAACTAGCGCATGCAATTTTGCTCGGAAACTACACGGTGGAAATGTGCAAAGCCCAAGCAATCATCAAGAACTAGCCTCAATAGGACATGGTAATCGCAAAGATATAGTGTGGCTTTCAACGGAATGGCAAGGGGTAAAGATTGGCGATGTTATACCTTTCGTCGATGTTCTTCACCCTTTGTTGTAGAAGTGTCGTGCTTGCCCACGGATTTTGGTGGTGGTGGATGATGGATCTTCCGCAATGGTGACGAAGGCCTTGATCGTAGCTTCGAAACGAGCCAAAGAACACCAAAAACGGAGTCCGGAATCAAAAGATATGGCCAAAACCGTTTTCTGAAATTTCAATTTTTCGCAACTTCGGTAGTACCGGGCAAAACAGGTCGGTAGTACCGGCCAAAGTCAACGCCGGTCCGGTAGTACCGTAAATATGGGCGGTAGTACCACCCGGGGACGCAATTCGTGCCCGAGAACGCGATTTTTCACGATTTTGGCGGAAAAACGACCCGAAAATGGCCAAATCGGAGGGGAAATCGATGGAATTAGGCCATGGGAACGCAAAGGTAGGTAGATCAACAAGCTTAGCAATAGATCTATGGATCAAAACATACTAAAACGCACAAGATTCACAGATCGATCCAAAAGCAATTTGGGGCTATTTTTGGTGGAAATTTTTGAATTTCTCAAAATCAAAGAAAAATTTGGTGGATTTGGGGGTGGAAACACAAGTCAAATCCGTGGCAACCATGCTCTGATACCATATGGTGTAGTTTGGGACTACTAGGGTGGCCCGATCTTCACGGATTGACAGGGGATGTGGACGAACGCACGCAAGAACACGAGGAACACAAAGAACACCAAGAAGAACGCCCCGAACACAAGAACACGCACACGATACAAGAACCGTTTCCCTTACCGGTCGGTCCAACCGGCCCAATAGAATCCACACGAAGGTGGAGAGATCGGCAAGTAGATACAAGAAGGGATCTTGGATGGTTGTTTCTCCAACGGTCAACCGAACCGCTCCAATAAAGTCACCCGAAGATGAAAGATTGGCGAGTAGTCAAACTACAAGTAGAGGTCTTGAATCCACAAGGGGATCTTCTCCCCAACGGGAGGAACCATCCCCGCAAGGGGAGGAAGTTGATAGCCTTGAGGTGGGGAGCCTAGCTCTACTCTAATCTCAAAACATAGTCTATCCCTAGATCTAGCCAAGGGGTGCCTATTTATAGTCTAGGCCCAAAGGGGACGAATTACATGGGTCAACACCCAGATCTGCACGCAGGCACGAGCAGGGCCGGTACTACCGGCGGATATGCTCCGGTAGTACCGGACGCGCGCAGGTCCGGTAGTACCGGAAGTATTTTCCGGTAGTACCGCTTAAACTGGCAGCGAGTCCAGTAGCTCCTGGCGCTTCGGCAGTAGTACCTGGCTGATGGCTCCGGTAGTACCGGCGGGGCTTCAACGTCTCTTCCTTCTTCTCTTCCAGGCCACCGTCTTGTCGGACTTCATTCCTCTTGCGCCTTGACCATCTTCCCGTGGACTTGTAACCGTGGTGACACACCTAGAAGTGTAAAGGGGACAATGGTCAAGTAGTATACCATTCAAAAGGGTCGGTAGTGAGTTCTCGAAGAGGAATGAGTTCACCTTTGATGTCCATTGTGACTTGGGATATGTTGGGTTGCTTAGGGCAGGTTGCACTACATCACATTTGAGATTGAATGCGATGCAAGTGGATTGGGCATTGGTGGAGTGCTTATGCAAAATGGTAGACCCATCGCATACCATAGTGAGAAATTAGATGGAGCTCGCTTGAATTACCCCATTTATGACAAAGAGTTATTCGCTTTGGTTCGTGATTTGGATGTGTGGCAACATTACCTTCGTCCTAAGGAATTTGTCATTCATTCTGACCATGAATCCTTGAAATATTTGAAAAGTCAAACAAATTTGAACAAAACACATGCTAAGTGGGTTGAGTTCATTGAGTCTTTTACCTTTGTAATCAAATACAAGAAATGTAAAGACAATGTGGTCGCGGATGCTCCATCCCGCAAGGCCAACCTACTTACACGTCTTGACATTAGCGTCTTGGGTTTGGATGAGATAAAGGAGTTGTATGCTACCGATGCTTTCTTTGGAGACATTTTCGCTAAATGTTCGGAGCACAAAGGACTTGGTGATTTCTATTTGCACCAAGGTTTCTTGTTTAAGGCTAACAAAATATGTATACCTGATTCTTCGCTTCGTTTGGTCCTTTTGAAGGAATCTCATGGAGGATCACTCATGGGTCACTTTGGCCGTGACAAGACCTACGCCATGCTCGCCACCAACTACTATTGGCCACGAATGAAGCGTGACGTGGAACGCCTAGTTCGACGATGTTCTACATGTCTCAAAGCTAAGTCTACTCTAAAATCTCATGGCTTATACACACCTTTGCCTATTCCACATCGCCCATGGTCCGATATAGCTATGGATTTTGTCTTAGGACTCCCACGGACTAAAACAAACAAGGATTCTATCTTTGTTGTCATTGATCGCTTCTCTAAAATGGCACACTTTATACCTTGCAACAAGAGCGACGATGCTTCACACATTGCTACTTTGTTTTTCAGGGAAATCGTCCGTCTTCATGGAGTGCCCAAGACCATTGTGTCGGATCATGACGTCAAGTTCGTGAGCTATTTTTGGAAGACTTTGATGGCCAAGATGGGGATCAAGCACCTATTCTCCTTCGTGTGTTGATCAAGCCTAACTTGACGAATTGGGAAGAGTGCATCCCACACGCCGAGTTCGCCTACAATCGAGCACTACACCACGCAACAAAGAGAACACCCTTCGAGATCGTCTATGGCTCCAACCCCTACACCGCGCTTGACATGCTGCCACTTCCACTCCGTGAGCAAGTTAACATGGACTTCGACAAGCGAGCCGCTTACATGAAGAAGCTCCATGAGGAAACAAGAACTACACTCGAGAAGCACAACAAAGACCATGCTACGAAGATGAACAAACACAAGCGCGCCATGATATTTGAAGAAGGAGACCTTGATTGGCTACACCTTCGCAAAGATCGCTTTCCGGATGCAAGGAAGTCCAAGCTTCACCCTCGTGGAGACGGACCTTTCAAGGTTATCAAGCGCATCAACGACAATGCCTACAAGATCGACATCTCCAACTCCAAACACTTGGTCCATGACACCTTCAACGTCGCCGACCTATCGCCATACCTTGGAACATCAAGCGATGAGGATGAACAAGACTCGAGGACGACTCTTTTCCAAGGGGGGGAGATGATGTAGCCCAACCTACGGCTCCTACAACAAGTGGACCAATGACAAGAGCGAGAGTCAAAGTTCTCCATGATAAGGTGAATTCACTCATATCTATGTGTGATCTCGACACTCCTTTGAATGGGTTGCTACTTCATTCGGATACTTTGTGCATACTCAGGAACCACCATGATAACGACCCACAATGGAGTGGAGAAGATGACCATGAGAAGACCCAAGAAGATGATCAAGAGAAGACACAAGAAGATGGCCAAGAAGAAGAAGAGAAAGAAGAGCCAGGGCGGTACTACCGCCCATCACAGCGGTACTACCGCTCCGGCGGTACTACCGCCCCCAGTGCCGCCGAAAACCAGCCTCTGCGTCCATGTGCGGCAGTGCGGGCGGTACTACCACCCGCCCAAGCGGTACTACCGCTCCGTCGAGCGGTACTACCGCCGGCACTGCCGCCCCCGTGAAGTCAACGAAGCTCTGGCCGCCCCAGCGGTACTACCACTAGGACGGGCGGTACTACCGCTGCTGCGGGATCCAGTCGGTCTGTTGAGCCTTGTAACTCCCACCTACCCCACCTAACTTTCCCCTTTTGCCTCTAGACTATAAATAGGCGTCCCCCATCTAGATCCAGGGTTAGACTATGATTTGGGAACTAAAGTAGAGCCTTGCTCCTTCTTCTCAATTGGACAAACAATACTAAGAGTAAGGTGTGCTTGGGATAGGAGAATTGGGGCTACCCTCGGGGATTTGTTACCAATTGAGTCTTGCCGAGTTGCTACTTGCTATTTACCCTTGTTTTGAGTGATTCCCCTCTTTTGTGTCCTTCGTTCTTCGCGTGTTCTTCGTGTTCATCTTTCCTTCCGCACAAATCCGTGAAAATCGGGACCAACCTACATCACTAACCCTAGATCTGAAGGGGAGGGGTCTATTTATAGTCTAGGTGAGATAGGGGTGGATAAGTGAGGGGACACGGGTCCTCAACCCGACAGGTTCCCGTCGCAGCGGTAGTACCGCTGGGCAGGCCTTCGTAGCAGCTTCAGGAATCACTCGGGCGGCAGTACCGCTACCCAGCGGTACTACCGCTGCGGTACCGCTGGCGCTACCGCAGATCAAACAGAGGCCCATTTTTGGCGGTAGCTTCGGCGGTAGTGCCGCCCGGGCGGGGCCGCGTCTGGCTCGGCTGGTCCCGGGACGGTAGTACCGCTGCCACCGGCGGTAGTACCGCCGCCTGGGACTTCTTTCCAATCTTCTCTCCTTTTCCTTCGTCTTCTTGACGCCAACTTCTACACTTTCTTGGAGCTCTTCATGAGGGTCATGCCTGAGTATACACAAGGTATCGGAATGAAGTAGCAGGCCATTCAAAAGAGTATCGAGATCACACATAGATAGGAGTGAGTTCACCATATCATGGAGAGCTTTGACTCTTGCTCTTGTCATTGGACCACTTGTTGTAGGAGCCGTAGGTCGGGCTACATCACCATCTTTCCTGCTTCTGCTGCCTCTGCGAGGGGTACTACGACTGTCCGCCGTATTTCCCCTTGTGGCTTCGAATCTTCCACGGGAAGCTAGGGAGATCCGGGGACATGCCGCCTTGCGGCGGCCTCAACTTCCAAGTCCGCAACGACGTGGACTACCTCGACATCGGCTTCCCGAAGAAGGTGTACTCGAGGCAGTCGGTGTTCTATATGAGGGAGACGGCACCCGACGGCGAAGTCGGGATCCCGCCCTTCTCTGCTGCACCGAGTCGCCCCGCAACCTCCAGGAGCTGCCCCTCGCCAACGACATGCCGACTGTCAATCGGATGTTGGAGCGGCTGCAGGAGTTGAAGGCGGCTGGCCTGACGGGGCTCAACCTAATCTCGACGTGGGTGATCGGTGAGTATCAGGGCCGGACCGACCCAGGCCGGCACGACAAGGAGCTGTATGCAGTACAAGCTCATCTTCTATGATGTATCTAAACTTCTTTTTTTGCAAATTAAGGCTAGCTTAGATGTTGATCACGTTTATTAGCTTTATTCTACAGGAAGGTTTAGCACCTATTAATTTGATTGTCGAAGATAACTTCCATCATGCTGCCCCTGGTGGAACTGGAGGCGTGAAAACAATTGGAAACTATGCCTCGGTAACTTTCCTCCGATCCACGAGGAAGCGCCCATGGTGTCGGTCGGGCCCATCGATGTCGCGGAGCGCGACTCCGATGACGAGGCCGATGCTCCGGTTGCGACTCCAGGGATCGACCTCTCCTCCCGTCGCCCAATCCCCGTCTCATCAGAAGACGAGGGTGAGGGAGGAGAAGAAGGAAGAGAAGAAGGCGCCGGGTTGCCGAACCCAGCGTCTGATGATGATGAAGACGATGCGCCCCTTTGCTTTCGGAGGAAGCGCAAGTCGGAGGCCGAGAGCTTAGACTCTCGGCCGAAACACTCGAAGGCTGCAGCTGCGACGCACCGCACCATCGCCTCCGAGCGTAAGCAGAAAGCTTTGCGGGACGTACCCGCAACGGCTCCAGCTCTGTCGCCTCCCGTGCCTCGCGCGTGTGGCGTTCGGATCACGACTCGGCCACCTGCGGGCGACAGGTCAGTATCGCCGCCTCGACCATTGTTTCGCTGGGGTCGTTATCTTGAGTTTGACCCGTGCCCTTGTCGCAGGGCCGTGGATGCCTCCCTCAGCGACGTGGAGAAGGCCCCGGGCGGCGAGGCTCCATCCGCGGGACACACTGCGCAGGTTGACGAACCCGCCAGGAGGGCGCCGACTCAGTCCGGCGACGATGATGGAGCTCCAGTGACTCCGCCTTCCGCGGAGGTTGCTGTTGACATGACCGTGCCGGCTGGCATGGCCAATGCGGCTGCGGCGGCGGAGATGGCGCTGGTGACGGCCCCAACTCGTGCCGCGGCTGCAACAGCACCTCCAGCTGGGCGAGTTGCCCAGCCCCTGAGTTCTTCCGCGGGTGGAGGCGTGACCGTGGGCGCTTCTGATGTGGGTTGGTCCCGAATTTCACGGATTTGTGCGGAGGGAACGATGAACACGAAGAACACGGGATGAACTCAAGAACACAAAGAGGGGAAATCAACAAAACAAGGATAACTAGCAAGTAGCAACTCAGGAAGATTCAATTGGTAACAAATCCCCGAGGGTAGCCCCCAATTCTCCTCTCCCAAGCACACCTTACTCTTAGAATTGTTTGTCCAATTGGTCAATCCAACCAACCCAATCTAGCCACTCTAAGAGGGAAGATTAGCAAGTAATCGCAACTACAAGAGGAAGCCTTGGTATCCACAAAGGGATCTTCTCCACAAGGGGAGGCCTTGGTTCATCTCCACAAGGGGAGGCCTTGATTCATCTCCATAGGAGGAAAGAGACACTTTGAGAAGAAAGAGCAAGCCTCTACTTTAGTTCCCAAATCTTAGTCTAACCCTAACCCTAGGAAGGGGACGCACTATTTACAGTCTAGATCCAAAAGGGGATGAGATTACAAGGCACGAAAGCCTTTTCAGCGCGCAGGCTCGCCCGCAGCGGTAGTACCGGGCGTGCGGTAGTACCGAGCCAGTACCGGGGTCACTACCGGGATGAAACTCGATGATACCCGTAGCTCCTGGGAGATCCGGTAGTAGGCGCGGTAGTGGACGCGGTAGTACCGCGCCGACGTGTTGCGGTAGTACCGGGGCGGCAAGGCGCGGTAGTACCGGCCCCGGTAGTCTCTCTGGCAGGTGACACGTCTGGCGGAGGCGGTAGTACCGGGTCATGCCCGGTAGTACCGCCCGATGCAGTTTGGGCTTCTTCTTCTTGGCTGCTCTCTTGGCCATCTTCTTAGGTCTTCTCTTGGTCATCTTCTGCACTCCATTGTGGGCCATCGTCATGGTGGTTCCTGAGTATGCACAAAGTTTCCGTATGAAGTAGCAACCCATTCAAAGGAGTGTCGAGGTCACACATAGCTAGGAGTGAATTCACCTTATCATGGAGGGATTTGACTCTTGCTCTTGTCATTGGACCATTTGATGGTGCTGGTGTTGTGTGCCTAGGTTGCACTACATCATCTCCCCCCCCCCCCCCCTTGGAAAAGAGTCGTCCTCGACTCTTCGTCCTCATCATCACTTGGGTTTCCAAGGTAAGGTGAGATGTCGGCGATGTTGAAGGTGTCATGCACGCCGTACTTGGATTTGGATATGTCGATCTTGTATGCAATGTCGTTGATGCGCTTGAGAACCTTGAAAGGACCATCTCCTATTGGCGCGAGCTTAGACTTTCTCTCATCGGGGAAGTGGTCCTTTCGTAGATGTAGCCAAACAAGGTCTCCTTTGTCAAAGATCATGGGGCGTTTGTTCTTGTTTATCTTGGTTGCATGGTCTTCCTTATGCTTCTCTAGCGTGATCCTTGTGTCTTCATGTAGTTTCTTCATGTAAGCGGAGCGCTTGTCGAAATCTATGTTGACTTGTTCTCGGAGTGGAAGTGGTAGCATGTCGAGCGCGGTATAGGGGTTGTAGCCATAGACGACCTCGAAGGGTGTTCTGATGAGGATATATCTATAAATTATAGTGTTTATTTATGTTTGAACTGGAAGGAAATATTAAGCCTAACTGAATATTATTATCAGGTGAATTTAATCCTAACTAAAAATAATACTTTGATATCTCAGAATTATATACTATCTAAATCATTGTATTATTATTTGATTAGATTTGGCATCCGTCAAAATGGCGTCAGCGGGAGGAGAGGGAGGACGGCGACCAGCAGACACGCGAGGATGGCGACCACAAGACGCAAGAACTTGGCAGAGCTAAATCATCTACGTACATGTGCTAATCGCTATGCATGCAAGTGGGACCCAGCCATGTGCTTGTGGCTACATTCACGTACTCCATCCAAGAAACAAAAGAACGTGAAGCTACTCCTGCCATGCATGTACGCATGCATTTTGTGCATGCATGCTAGCCAAGGATCGATGCCATGCATGTGCGTTGCATGCATGTTGGTCAAGGAGCAAGCACACACAATATTTCCAAGGAAAGGAATAGGGTAGGCCCACATGCATGTGCGTGCAGATTTATTTGATCCGAATTAGAAAAATCAATTAGGATATTTTATTTAAGGTAGTTAGCAGTTGTGTTCGGCTTGGACTCTTGGAGGCCACGCACCGACGCATATATATTTGGCTGTACCGTACTTGTAAAAGGGAGACCACGTTTTGATTAAACCCTAGATTGGATTGCTAAGCATTCATCTATCAGAATTCCCTTTTGCTTCGATCAGGATTTCACCCCTCCACTTTGTTGTGATCTGGAGGTTCTTGTTGCCAAAGTTTGAGTGTGATCTGTTGCTCCACTGGGAATTAGTAGATTGCAGAAACCGCTTCGTGGTCGGCGGCTACGTTGTACCGGTGTGAGGCGTCGCGAATATCCATTGGGTTGAAGAGCTGTTGCATTGGCAACAGGGGAGCAGCCGGAGAGTTCGTCGGATTCTTGCAAGTTATCTTCCACCATCATCCATCTAACCGCAGCTCACTGAGAAGATCGGCCACCCCTTATCATCTTGGTATCAGATTTCCAGCGTTTACTCGGTGAGCATCCACAAATCCATCCACTAGTCTAGATTTATTTTTGTCCTATACAGAAAAAGCCCCACAAAAATATTTGCCTTAGCCTTAGATTGCATCTTTTCATCGAGTTTAGCTGCTGATCGTCTGTCTTTTTGTGTTACATTTTCTTCCAATCCGAGTTGTAGTTGCGTCTATCTTTCTTTTTCTGTGCGTCGGTTTTTTTTTTGTCGTCGGAGTCCTGATCCGCTCAATCGATCTGCTAGTCCAAGTCTTGAAAAAAAAACGGAGATCGTGGCCGAGTTTGGTTCTTTTTCTTCTACACGCGTGAGTCCCTGGACGAGTCAATCTTTGCTACGTCCGTGTGGTAGTCTAATTCTGTTTAGATTTTCTTGTCCCAAGTCCGTGTCGTGTTTTAGTTTTGTTAGCATATTTTCCTTTCCCACTACGATTTGTGTATTTCCTTTTTGTCAAACCTAGGTATAAGCCTGTCTATTTTTGTGTAGAACTTTCCTACGAGACTAGTAATTTCTTTGCTCTTTGGGCTGCTCATATAGGTTGGAAAGTGCATTATTTTGGCAGTCTATTTTATTTGCTCCCGTGAAATATTTGTGTGGCCTAGTTAACAGAGAAAAAGGGAGAAAAAGAGAAAAGAGAGAAAAAAAAAAGAAGAGAAAAGTTCCGAAATTACTGTAGATACATTACCGAGCGAAAAAGAAAAAGAGGCCAGAATTTTATTCATATCAGTTCTGTTTGGAGCATTGTTTGCGAATTATACTCCTGCCTTGCACTGGTGGAATTGAGCAATCTTGTGCCCCTTATTATTGAGCTTTTGCTAGCGTCTCTCCTGTGCATTGCAACATGAGCATTACTCCGACATATATCATTTTTTTAGCTCATTTTCAGAGTTGCAATTGCCCCATTTATCACCACCGTGTGTGTTTCCGAGTGTCTCTTGTGTCATACGATCAGCACTAGGCTTTGTGAATCGTGTTGTTAGGTATTCCAACCAAGCTCCGCCAAATACCCTGGTTTGTTGTGTGACACTTTGATACCCAGAATATTCGCTTCACCTCATCCGTGCACGTACTGTCCCTACAAGTGTTAAGCTTTACTATTCACTTTGGAACGGTAAGATACACAATTTCTTTCGGTTTTGTGAGTGAGTTGTGAGAGTTCCACCATATTCATACATAGCTGCAATATCCTTTGTATTAACTAACAATGGTTGTTCCTCACAAGGAGAAACCATTACCTTTAAAAAAATTGTGCAGCGACTTGTTCTGGTTGGAGGATTGTGGTGTGCTGTCTGATGCTGATTTAGGTTTAGGTTTGTTCCACTTCGCGGCGGATATCAGTGGTAGACATACTGCAATTATCATTGATAATGGTTCTTTCACGAACTTGGTAAGTATTGAGGTTGTCGAAATGCTGCAGTTGGTTACATGTCGCAAAATTTCGCCATATATGTTAGATGCTTTTGATGAATCACTTCCAATTACTCATATCGCATGTGTTCCTCTAACAATTTATGGCCATACTGTTCGCGTTTACTGTGATGTGATTCCTAGAGCGCTTAATAGTTGTCATCTTTTGTTGGGAAAGAAATGGTGCGATGAGGTCCAGATTGTTTTTAGTGGTGATCATCCTGATCCCCAAATCCTCTGGAATAATAAGCAAACTTGGTTAGCATATACACGACTTAAAAAAATTCAGGAGGTTAGGCGTCAAAACCTATGTCCACCTATTATTCCGACTGATACATCGAGCGCTACCACCATATGTGCTAGTCAGCGTATAAATATTCAGAGTGAAAGTTTGATTGTTCCACAAAATTCAGGAGTGAAAGGTGATGACACATGTGAGGTTTCCACTAATGTAATCATCTCTACTCCTAGTATTGTGTCTTGTGATATGCAGGTTGCTTTTGAAGAAAGGGAGCCCTCGGATGTACAACCTGCATCACCACAAGAGGAAGATGTTCCAGTACCTACTCCGTCTGAGGAGATTGCCATTGCCTTCGCTACTGATTCGGAGCTGCAACCAGCATGTGCGTCACTTTGTGAGTACTGTTCGCTGGTTGATTCCTGTGATTTGACATACAGACGTATTTCAGAACCATGTGAGGACTTGCAAATTTCGAATTTTAAGCATGTGGTACTGATTACACATAAAGAAATGCTTGCTAAAATTCCACTTGATACAATTATTTATTATATCATGCTAGAAAAACCTATGAGTGTGAGCTGTGCTATGGATAAAATTTCTGAGATTTCACATTTGCGTTCTAGCACCTCTGCCGATTGCTTCAGTTTTTATTTAATTGGTGATTATAGCATGAATGAGAATTTTCTGGTGGATCATATCTGCATTACATATGATAAAATTGCTGAGATAAACTGTGCTGTTTTGAGTCATACATGTTATGTGCCGGAAACTTTTTACTTTGAGACGATACCAAATTTTCATGATACTATGATGTATTCTAGTCTAGTTGATATATTACAGCAAAGCAAGGTAGCACCTTTGTTGGACTGTTATGATCTTGCTCGATTGGAATATGATTATACACATACGTCGTGTTTGTCTCATGCCGATTTGTACGTCACTTATATCTGCAAATTGAGTTGCTTCTTAAATACTGGGAATAATCATGTCCACAAAAATGATACGACCTGTTATGTATACATATACTCTGCGTACACGTTGTTCTTTTTGTTTCTTCCACTTTCAGCTTGTCCAAAGCCGAGGACGGCTTTTCTTGAAGAAAGGGAGGATGATGAGGATATATCTATAAATTATAGTGATTATTTATGTTTGAGCTGGAAGGAAATATTAAGCCTAACTGAATATTATTATCAGGTGAATTTAATCCTAGCTAAAAATAATACTTTGATATCTCAGAATTATATACTATCTAAATCATTGTATTATTATTTGATTAGATTTGGCATCCGTCAAAATGGCGTCAGCGGGAGGAGTGGGAGGACGGCGACCAGCGGACACGCGAGGATGGCGACCACAAGACGCAAGAACTTGGCAGAGCTAAATCATCTACGTACATGTGCTAATCGCTATGCATGCAAGTGGGACCCAGCCATGTGCTTGTGGCTACATTCACGTACTCCATCCAAGAAGCAAAAGAACGTGTAGCTACTCTTGCCATGCATGTACGCATGCATTTTGTGCATGCATGCTAGCCAAGGATCGATGCCATGCATGTGCGTTGCATGCATGTTCGTCAAGGAGCAAGCACGCACAATATTTCCAAGGAAAGGAATAGGGTAGGCCCACATGCATGTGCGTGCAGATTTATTTGATCCGAATTAGCGTAATCAATTAGGATATTTTATTTAAGGTAGTTAGCAGTTGTGTTTGGCTTGGACTCTTGGAGGCCACGCACGGACGCATATATATTTGGCTGTACCGTACTTGTAAAAGGGAGACCACGTTTTGATTAAACCCTAGATTGGATTGCTAAGCATTCATCTATCAGAATTCCCTTTTGCTTCGATCGGGATTTCACCCCTCCAATTTGTTGCGATCTAGAGGTTCTTGTTACCAAAGTTTGAGTGTGATCTGTTGTTCCACTGGGAATTAGTAGATTGCAGAAACCGCTTTGTGGTCGGCGGCTACGTTGCACCAGTGTGAGGCGTCGCGAATATCCATTGGGTTGAAGAGCTGTTGCATTGGCAACAGGGGAGCAGCCGGAGAGTACGTCGGATTCTCGCAAGTTATCTTCCACCATCATCCATCTACCCGCAGCTCACTGAGAAGATCGGGCCACCCCTTATCATGTTCTCTTTGTTGCGCGATGTAGTGCTCGATTGTAGGCGAACTCGACGTGTGGGATGCACTCTTCCCAATTCTTCAAGTTAGGCTTGATCAACACACGAAGGAGTGTGGATAGGCTTCGGTTCACCACTTCGGTTTGGCCATCGGTTTGAGGGTGGTATGCGGTGGAGAATAGGTGCTTGATTCCCATCTTGGCCATCAAAGTCTTCCAAAAGTAGATCACGAACTTGACGTCACGATCCGACACAATGGTCTTGGGCACTCCATGAAGACGGACGATTTCACTAAAGAACAAAGTAGCAATATGTGAAGCATCGTCGGTCTTGTTGCATGGTATGAAGTGTGCCATTTTAGAGAATCGATCAATGACGACAAAGATGGAATCCTTGTTTGTTTTAGTGCGTGGGAGTCCTAAGACAAAATCCATAGCAATGTCGGACCATGGGTGATGTGGAATTGGCAAAGGTGTCTATAAGCCATGAGAGTTTAGATTAGACTTAGCTTTGAGACATGTTGAACATCGTCGCTCCAAGCGGTCCACATCCCGGTACATCCTTGGCCAATAGTAGTTTGTAGAGAGCATTGCGAAGGTCTTGTCACGTCCAAAGTGTCCCATTAAGACGCCTCCATGTGATTCCTTCAAAAGGATCAAACGAAGCGAAGACTCGGGTATACATAGTTTTGTTAGCCTTAAACAAGAAATCTTGGTGCAAATCGAAATCACCAATTCCTTTGTGCTCTGAACATTGAGCGAAAATGTCTCCAAAGAAAGCATCGGTAGCATACAACTCGTTTATCTCATCCAAAGCCAAGACACTAATGTCAAGACGTGTAAGTAGGTTGGCCTTGGGGGATAGAGCATCCGCGACCACATTGTCTTTACCTTTCTTGTATTTGATTACAATGGTAAAAGACTCAATGAACTCAACCCACTTAGCACGTCTTTTGTTCAAATTTGTTTGACTTTTCAAATATCCTTGATGAGTGTGATCTGTTGTTCCACTGGGAATTAGTAGATTGCAGAAACCGCTTTGTGGTCGGCGGCTACGTTGCACCAGTGTGAGGCGTCGCGAATATCCATTGGGTTGAAGAGCTGTTGCATTGGCAACAGGGGAGCAGCCGGAGAGTACGTCGGATTCTCGCAAGTTATCTTCCACCATCATCCATCTACCCGCAGCTCACTGAGAAGATCGGGCCACCCCTTATCATGTTCTCTTTGTTGCGCGATGTAGTGCTCAATTGTAGGCGAACTCGGCGTGTGGGATGCACTCTTCCCAATTCTTCAAGTTAGCCTTGATCAACACACGAACGAGTGTGGATAAGCTTCGGTTCACCACTTCGGTTTGGCCATCGGTTTGAGGGTGGTATGCGGTGGAGAATAGTTGTTTGAATCCCATCTTGACCATCAAAGTCTTCCAAAAGTAGCTGACGAACTTGACGTCACAATCCGACACTATGGTCTTGGGCACTCCATGAAGACGGACGATTTCCCTAAAAAACAAAGTAGCAATGTGTGAAGCATCGTCGGTCTTGTTGCATGGTATAAAGTGAGCCATTTTAGAGAAACGATCAATGACGACAAAGATGGAATCCTTGTTTGTTTTAGTGCGTGGGAGTCCTAAGACAAAATCCATAGCAATGTCGGACCATGGGTGATGTGGAATTGGCAAAGGTGTGTATAAGCCATGAGAGTTTAGAGTAGACTTAGCTTTGAGACATGTTGAACATCGTCGCACCAAGCGGTCCACATCCGGCACATCCTTGGAATAGTAGTTTGTGGAGAGCGTTGCAAAGGTCTTGTCACGTCCAAAGTGTCCATTACGACGCCTCCATGCGATTCCTTCAAAAGGACCAAACGAAGCGAAGACTCGGGTATACATAGTTTGTTAGCCTTAAACAAGAAACCTTGTGCAAATAGAAATCACCAATTCCTTTGTGCTCCGAACATTGAGCGAAAATGTCTCCAAAGAAAGCATCGGTAGCATACAACTCCTTTATCTCATCCAAACCCAAGACACTAATGTCAAGACGTGTAAGTAGGTTGGCCTTGCGGGATAGAGCATCCGCGACCACATTGTCTTTACCTTTCTTGTATTTGATTACAAAGTGAAAGACTCAATGAACTCAACCCACTTAGCATGTCTTTTGTTCAAATTTGTTTGACTTTTCAAATATTTCAAGGATTCATGGTCGGAATGAATGACAAATTCCTTAGGACGAAGGTAATGTTGCCACACATCCAAAACACGAACCAAAGCAAATAACTCTTTGTCATAAATGGGGTAATTCAAGCGAGCTCCATCTAGTTTCTCACTATGGTATGCGATGGGTCTACCATTTTGCATAAGCACTCCACCAATGCCCAATCCACTTGCATCGCATTCAATCTCAAATGTCTTAGAGAAATCCGGAAGGGCAAGGAGTGGTGCTTCGGTTAATAACCGTTTGAGCTCATTGAAAGCAAAATCATGTGCATTGCCCCAAATGAAAGGTACATTCTTCTTTGTAAGTTCATGGAGGGGGCAAGCAATTGTGGAAAAATCCTTGATGAAACGGCGGTAAAATCCGGCAAAACCAAGAAAACGTCTCAACTCCTCAAGTGACATCGGAAAAGGCCAAGTCCGAATTGCTTGTATCTTTGCTTCATCGACTTCGACTCCATCCGAAGAAACAACAAAACCCAAGAAAACAAGTTTGTTGGTGGCAAAAGTGCACTTAGAAAGATTTGCATAAAGCTTTTCATTGCGAAGAACCAACAAAACTTGAGCAACATGAGAAGTGTGCTCTTCCAAAGACTTGCTATAGATAAGGATGTCGTCAAAGTATACCACAACAAATTTGCCAATAAAAGGACGCAAAACATGATTCATGAGACGCATAAAAGTAGAAGGTGCATTGGAAAGACCAAATGGCATGAGCCACTCATAAAGACCAAGCTTTGTTTTAAATGCGGTCTTCCATTCATCACCTTCACACATTCTTATTTGGTGATATCCACTTTTAAGATCAATTTTGGAGAATATAGCGGAACCACAAAGCTCATCAAGCATATCATCAAGTCGAGGGATAGGATGGCGATACCGAACGGTTATGGCGTTGATGGGCGACAATCCATGCAAAGGCGAAGAGTGTTGTCGTGCTTGGGTACCAAGATGACGGGCACGGCGCACGGACTCAAGCTCTCGCGGATATGTCCCATGGCAAGAAGTTCTTGTATTTGCCGCTCGATCTCCTTTGTCTCCTCGGGGTTGGTGCGGTAAGGAGCGCGGTTTGGTAGCGGTGCGCCGGGAACAAGGTCGATGCGGTGCTCGATTCCGCGTAGAGGAGGTAGTCCCGGTGGCACTTCTTGAGGGAAAACATCTTCAAAGTCCTTCAAAAGAGACAACAAAGAAGGAGGAAGGTTTGTGAAAGTGTTAGTCATAGAAACTTCACCCTTGCATATGAGCACATAGTGGAGGGTGGATGGGTTCTCTCTCAACTCCCTCATCTCTCTCTTTGTGGCAAATAGTGTAAGTTTTGTGGGAACTCTCTTTGAAGTGTCACACTCATTTGGCTTGTGGCTCTCACTCACTTTATGGTGGGTCTCTCGCTCACCACTCATCTCACTTGACGAACGATCTTGTTGTGCCCTTGCAATAGTCTTGGCGTTGTCGGCGATGACTTGACTTGGTGTCATGGGACGAAGGACGAAGGTCTTGTCGTTGTTCTTGAAGCTATAGTAATTTGTCCTTCCATCATGCATAGCACCCTTATCAAATTGCCAAGGACGCCAAGAGTAAGTGACAAACGGTCATAGGCACAACATCACAATCAACCGTATCTTCATAGGCTCCAATCTTGAAGGACACTTGCACCATGTGTTGAATCTTGACGGCTCCGGTATCACTCAACCATTGCACATGGTAAGGATGTGGGTGCTTCTTGAACTTCAAGTTGAGCTTATCACAAAGTTCTTTGCTCGCTAGTTGTGGCAACTTCCACCATCTATGATGACCTTGATGGACTTTCCATTGATTCCCGCTCTAGTTGAAACAAGTTGCATCTTTGGTCTTCTTCCACTTGAACATTGGTGGTTAGAGCTCTTGCCACAACCAAGGAAGGATTGTTGTCGCCATCACAATAGATCTCACTTTCTTCTTCTTGAGCACTTTGCATTGTGGCGACCTTGTTCAAAGCATTGTACTCATCCTCACTCATAGATTCATACTCTCCCATGTCATTGATGATCATGACCTTCTTGTTGGTGCACTCTCCTCTGCACTTGTAGCATTGCAAAAGTCTTGTGCCGGACGAAGATCCTTGAGGCGCCTTGTTAGCGGGAGGTACTTTCTTGAAAGGTTGAGGCGCTTGAGGTGTTGATGTAGAGACTCTTGGAGGACCTCGTGTGTTCGCTTGAGGAAGAGCTTGTGAAGGTGTAGGAGTTGACGAAGAAGGCTTGTTGGCGTAGAATGCCTTTGTCTTGAGGTATTTGAGCTCTTCAAGCACGTGGCGCTCGGCCTTGGAAGCTTGATGTACTAGCTCAACCAAAGAGGCATATGGTTGGAACTCCACGATCTTCTTGATTGGATAGTTGAGGCCATTCATGAAACGAGCCATGGATTGCTCTTCGTACTCGTTGACATTGGCTCTCATCATGAAGATTTCCATCTCCTTGTAGTACTCGTCAACCGACTTCAACCCTTGCTTCAACTCTTGCAACTTCTTGTACAAGTCTCTAGTGTAATGGCTTGGCACGAAACGCTTGTACATTGTTTCTTTCATTTCAACCCAAGTGTCAATTGGTTGTTGGTGGTTAGCGACGCGAGCATCTGTAGTTGTTCCCACCACAAGAGGGCATACTCTTCAAACTCCATCGAAGCTAAGGCAACCTTCTTTTGTCGGAGAAGTTTTGTACGCGGAAGATCTTGTCAACCTTGAGACCCATGAGAAGTAAGCTTCCGGATCACTTGTGCCGTAGAACTTGGGTATATCAAAGCAGACGTTGGTCAAGTCATATAGTCGTCACGATGGCCACCACGTGGGAATGCACGACCACGTCTCCTTGATTGAGTCCATCACCATTGTGTTGGCTTGACTTGCTATCACTTGACTCGGAGCGCTGGTGTTGTGGACGATCATGTGGAAGTTCTTGACGAGGACGAGGATCATGTTGAGGAGGAAGCTCTTGTTGAGGAACGGGTTGTTCGTTATTGTTCGCATTGTCATGATTTTGATGACGTGGCCTTGGAGGATGACTGGGGTGACGTCCTTGTTCACCAAAGTCATTCGCACCCGGAACGCCATTGTCATTAGCCAAGGGTCATGACGATCACGTTGTTGCGGTTTTGGTTAGGTTGTTCTTGATGCGCATTGGCATTGTTCGCGTGAAGATCATGTGGTTGTTCAACGTGAGGAGGAGGTCATTCATGGGCGTCGCGTCTTGGATCATCTTGACGTTCTTGTCGATGTTCATGACGTCCACCTTGAGGTGTTTCTTGTACGACTTGAGCGTGATGAAGAAGAAGCGCGTTGTCGCACAAGGTTGTTGATAGCTTCAGTCATCCGCTCCATATTTGCTTCTTGAGCTTGCATGCGGTCGTTGAAGTTGTTCTCTTGAGATTGAAGGCGGCGCTCGTAGCGTCCTAGGTTATCACGAAGAAAGTGTCGCATACCAACAAGCTCTGTTTGTGTGACATAGCCATGATCACCGCGAACTCCACCATGGATTTCCTCATCCGAGTTTGAGCTTCCGTTTGTACTTCCCCTAAACATTTTCTCAATAACAAGTGAGATGTGTGGTAAAGAAAAACCAAGACAAACTATATCCCAATTATAATGTGGCTTGAGAGGAGAAAATCCGGTTCTAACACCCAACACACACACTTATGAGGATAGGAAGGTATGAAGTGGCAACGGAAATCAAGCAAACTCGGCGAAAAGCGTATTGTCCAAGGTAGAGAAAATCCACAATGATCAAATTACCCAAGAAACTCCAACCACAAAGTATCAAGAAACACACACAAAAGCGAAAGATGGGGTTGGGCGACCAAAGGGCGAGCACTCGAAGATAGACGACCTAACGAAGACTACGTGCTCAAATGTCACCCAACACAAGAGGGACGCTAGCTCAATTGGTTTTTGATGGGCAATGGATTTGCACAAGAGTTACACACTCACTCACTTTGGCGGTTCAAGCTTTGTCGCAACCTACAAGAGATGATACTTGGCACCACTTGATTCTTTTCTTTTCTCGTCTCTTTTTTTTTGACGATGATTCCTTCTCTTTTGCTAGTGCCAAGCTCTCGAACGATACACACTCGCCAATACTTGAAGGCAAACACTCAACACGTGCAATGCCTCGCAATATCACCGAGCTAGTCCAATAGGTCAAGTGACGCGAAAGGAAGAAGGGTTCACAACGGATTATGATGGTGGGGGAAAGTTGAGTCCTTGGTGGCATCGTCGCTTGGCGTTGATGATGCGTGGCTGCGGAAGCTTGGCGATGTAGTAGACGTAGGGCACACCAAGAAAGGACTCAAACCAAAGAGGAAATGCCAAAACGAACCCGAAGAAAAAAGAAAAATTTATGGAAATTTCGGCCCGGGCGGTAGTACCGCTCCCAGCGCCGGTAGTACCGCTGCTCCGGCGGTAGTACCGCTCCCTGGAGATCTGAAGTTTCTGCTCGCGATTTGACCGGAAATTGGGCTCGAAAATCCACGAATTCGCGGAAAATTGGCAAAATTAGGGCTAGGGAACGCAAACAAGGGTGGAGGGGATCCTAAAGCAACAGATCCATGGATCAAAACTACCAAAAACTCATCAAATCGACCGAATCACTCGAATCCCAAAATGGCTATTTTTGGTGGAAATTTTCGAATTTCTCAAAAACGAAGAAAAATTTGGTGGATTTTGGTGGAAACACAAAACAAATCCGTGTCAACCTAGAGCTCTGATACCATATGATGTAGGTTGGTCCCGATTTTCACGGATTTGTGCGGAGGGAACCATGAACACGAAGAACACGGGATGAACACGAAGAACACAAAGAGGAGAAATCAACACACAAGGGTAAATAGCAAGTAGCAACTCGGCAAGACTCAATTGGTAACAAATCCCCAAGGGTAGCCCCCAATTCTCCTCTCCCAAGCACACCTTACTCTTAGGACTGTTTGTCCAATTGGTCAATCCAACCAACCCAATAGAATAACCCGAAGATGAAAGATTGGCAAGTAATCGCAACTACAAGCGGAAGCCTTGGTATCCACGCAGGGATCTTCTCCTCAAGAGGAGGCCTTGGTTCATCTCCACAAGGGGAGGACTTGATTCATCTCCATAGGAGGAAAGAGACACTTTGAGAAGAAGGAGCAAGGCTCTACTTTAGTTCCCAAATCATAGTCTAACCCTAGATCTAGATGGAGAGCTCCTATTTATAGTCCAAAGTCAAAGGGGAACGAGGTAGGTGGGTAGGTGACGCGCAGAAGGCTCACAGGCCTGAGCTGTGCCCGCAGCAGCGGTAGTACCGCTGATCAGGCGGCGGTAGTACCGCTGGTGCGGGTCTGAATTTGACTTGCTCCACCACGGCGGTAGTACCGCTCGTCAGCGGTAGTACCGCTACTGCGCTCCGAGGCCCTTTTAAGCGGATGTGGCGGCGGTAGTTCCGCCGGCGCGGATCTGGTCTCCACCTCGGCGGTAGTACCGCTGGCGGTGGCCGAAGTTCTTCTTAGGCGGAGGTGGCGGCGGTAGTTCCGACGATGCGGGGGCTTCAGTGACGGGCGGTAGTACCGCTGTGAATCCGGCGGCAGTACCGCTTCTTGCTGTTTCTTCTCTTCTTCCTCTTTCTCTTGTCCATCTTCTCGTCCAACCTCGACACGTCCTTGGTGATCTTCATGAGCGTCATACCTGAGGATACACAAAGTGGTGGAATGAAGTAGCATGCCATCCAAAGGAGTGTCGAAATCACACATAGAGAGGAGTGAGTTCACCTTATCATGAAGTGCCTTGACTCTTGCTCTTGTCGTTGGTCCACTTGGTGGTGTGTGCCTAGGTTGCACTACATCAGTGGGTCTCTCGCTCACCACTCATCTCACTTGAGGAACGATCTTGTTGTGCCCGTGCAATAGTCTTGGCGTTGTCGGCGATGACTTGACTTGGTGTCATGGGACGAAGGACGAAGGTCTTGTCATTGTTCTTGAAGCTATAGTAATTTGTTCGTCCATCATGCATAGCACCCTTTTCAAATTGCCAAGGACAACCAAGAATTAAGTGACAAACGGTCATAGGCACAACGTCACAATCAACCGTATCTTCATAGGCTCCAATCTTGAAGGACACTTGCACCATGTGTTGAATCTTGACGGCTCCGGTATCACTCAACCATCGCACATGGTAAGGGTGTGGGTGCTTCTTGAACTTCAAGTTGAGCTTATCACAAAGTTCTTTGCTCGCTAAGTTGTGGAAACTTCCACCATCGATGATGACCTTGATTGACTTTCCATTGATTCCCGCTCTTGTTTGAAACAAATTGCATCTTTGGTCTTCTTCCACTTGAACATTGGTGGCTAGAGCTCTTGCCACAACCAAGGAAGGGTTGTTGTCGCCATCACAATATATCTCATTTTCTTCTTCTTGAGCACTTTGCATTGTGGCGACCTTGTTCAAAGCATTATACTCATCTTCACTCATAGATTCATACTCTCCCATGTCATTGATGATCATGACCTTCTTGTTGGTGCACTCAAAAGATTTGTGTCCTTATCCGCCGCACTCGTAGCATTGCAAGATGGTGAAGTACGGGACTTCTAGGGTGGCCCGATCTTCACGGATTGATGGAGGATGTGGACCAACGCACGCAAGAACACGAGGAACACAAAGAACACCAAGAAGAACGCCCCGAACACAAGAACACACACACGATACAAGAACAGTTTCCCTTACCGGTCGGTCCAACCGGCCCAATAGAATCCACACGAAGGTGGGAGATCGGCAAGTAGATACAAGAAGGGATCTTGGATGGTTGTTTCTCCAACGGTCAACCGAACCGCTCCAATAAAGTCACCCGAAGATGAAAGATTGGCGAGTAGTCAAACTAAAAGTAGAGGTCTTGAATCCACAAGGGGATCTTCTCCACAAGGGGAGGAACCATCCCCGCAAGGGGAGGAAGGAGACCGTCTTGAGGTGGGGAGCCTAGCTCTACTCTAATCTCAAAACATAGTCTATCTAGATCTGGAGGGGGTAGGTGCCTATATATAGGTTTGACCCAAAGGGATAGGTGGGGAGAGATACAAGGGAATATTCCCTGCTGGTTCCCGCAGCAGCAATAGTACCGCTGGGCGACCGGCGGTAGTACCGCTGGTGCGGGCCTGAAGCTCCTGGCATCCCGCATCGGCGGTAGTACCGGCGTCTCGGCGGTAGTACTGCGGGTGCGGGCCTGAAGCTGGCATCCCGCGGCCGCGGTAGTACTGGCGACGCGGCGGTAGTACCGCTCTTGGCTCCCGAAGTCCTTTTTATGCGAAGGTAGCGGCGGCAGTACCGGCGGTGCGGGCGTTGACTTGGCTGGGCGGTAGTACCGGCCTGTTGGCGGTAGTACCGCTCTTGGTACCCGAACCTCTTTTATGCTTAAGTGGCGGCGGCAGTACCGGCGGGGCGCTCTTGGCATTGGACTGGGGCCATGGCAATTTTACCGCTGGTGGACCGGCGGTAGTACCGCTGCTTCCTGGGACTTCTTCCTTCTCCTCTTCCAAGCCACCGTCTTGTCTGGCTTCATTCCTCTTGCGCCTTGGCCATCTTCCCGTGGACTCGTACTCGTCCTGACTCGCAATAGAAAGTGACGATGGTCAAGTAGTATACCATTCCAAAGTGTCATATCGAGGGTCACATAGAGGAAGGAGTTCACCTTTGAGGTCCATGGTGACTTGTAATGTGTTGGAGTGCTTGACATGGTGATGGTCCTAGGTTGCACTACATCATCTCCCCCCCTTCAAAAAGAGTCGTCCTCGACTCTTGCTCATCATCATGGCAAGGAGGTAGATGTGTAGACCTTGTCGTGTGGTTCACCATGTAGTCGATGGAAATGATGTGGCACTTCTTCAATGTCCTTTCGCCTTTCAAGTAACCTACATAACTCACAAGGAAGACAAAACAACACTCAAAGAGTAGCCAATTCTTGAAGGTCATCGCATGAGCGCTTATGTAGATGGAAGTCACCTTAGCAAGATGCCGATGTGCTCTTCTTGCAAGAACTTCCCTCATAGAAATGCGTGGTTGAAACAACTCATGGAGGCTCATCCAAAGGTACGACCTACACATCGAAGACCAAGCAAACCATGTGTGTGCAAGACAGAGGAGCATATCATCGATGACATGTCCGTTCATGTTCATTACACCATTAGCACAACACAAATATGTGAAATTTATAGCATATGCAAGGTCAATGTGCAAGCAATTTCTCGAAACATCGTCAAAATGTGGGAACACAAAAACTCCATGAAAATGTGAGAAGGCAATGATAGCTATCTCTTTTCGAACCATATGATCATTATTGCACACAAGGCATTGGAAAGGACAATTTGTCATCAACCTTGATGCAACAAAAGGAGAATTTGGCAAAAACACACAATGTAGAATGTCCAAAATATCATCATGGTGGCAAACAAAGCACATGAAAGAGCAAGTTTTCTTCATATTTGTTGCAACACCAAATTGGTAGAAACCAAAACACTTATGACAAGACATGTATAAAATGTCATTATGGTTGCAAACAAGCCATTGGAAAGAACAATTGTTCATCATTTTTGTTGCAACACATAAATCATCCATGTGAAAGATCAAGTAAACAAGCTTGTCATAGAGGAGACCAAAAGCATCGACATGATTGCAAACAAACCATAAGCAAGAGAAATTGTTCAACTTGTTTGATGCAAAACATGGAAAGGGCATTAGAGCCGGGTTCGACCCACAACTCAAGTGTATGCTCTCAAGAGCTCGCATTGTCAACTCATGCTCAATTGAGGTTGACATTATCATGCGTTTACCGGCACACACAAGACACCATATGAAGAAATTATGTGCACGGTATAAGAACACATCATCCATCATGAAGTGTCTCTTCATTTGCACATCACCAAACACATCAAAATCAATTGAAAAATATGATGTATGTGAGTGGTCACTATGCAAAGTGAAGGATGGAACAAGGTCCATAAGAGAAAACGAAACATCTCCAAAATTTGAGAAAGCTATGGGGGCAATCTCATTATCAAGCATTTCAACATTAGTGCAAGCAACACATGTGAAAGAGAAATTGTTCAACATGTTGCATGCCACAATGGAATAAAAATGGAAACATTCATAACAAGGCATGCTCATGGCAAAATCATCACAAATAGGTAATTCCACTTGATCAACATTGGTTTGAAACAAGGTATCACAAGGGAATAAGAAAGAATCATATGTGACCTCAAAAGAATCATCCATAGCATGCAAACAATCATAGTTCATCATGTCCACTAGCGGGATCATGGTCACATCAACACCCATACCTTGATAGTCCCGCTCATGTGAAGTAGGTATTGACGTAGTAGGGGCTTCCATGTAGCCGACTTGTTCGTCTTGAAGTAGACATGGGGTGGCATCATCATCCTCCATGTACATCTTCTCCATTTGAGGCACCGTCAAGTCGAGGAGTGGTGTCTCATCTTCCATGGAACCTAGCACACAATGAGAAAACACACTAGAGGTAGAGGTTAATTTGTTAGAAATCGAAATGGCCTCACAAGACCTATCAACTACCTCTCTCAAGTCAAGTGGTGTATCACTCATTCCCTCAAAGTGAAAGCACTCAAACTCACATATGGTGGAGGTACTCAACTCACTCTCGCTCTCACTCAAGTGGGCTAAGTGGCTCTCATTCTCACATGGGTTTGGTACCATCTCATAATGCAAACTCATAGGGATATGCTCAGTTTCCTCAACTCCATTCGCCGCCAAGGTTGAAGGGAAACTCCCATGCTCAACCTCCTCTACCATCTCGCCTCCAAAGGTCAATGCCATAGTGTAGGCATCATCACTCGACTCCTTTGCGGAAGGGAAAATCCCATGCTCCGCTTCATCACTTGACTCCATTGCCGAAGGGAACATCCCATGCTCGGCATCATCATCACTTGACCCATGGTCATAGGTGATAGCATTCTCCATGCTCGCCTCCGTGGTCGAAGGGAAAATCCCATGCTCGACCGTCTTCTCACCATCTTTGTCACCAACTTGGCAATCCCACATCATGTGACCATGGACATTGCATAGGGGGCACAAGAGATTGGGACATTCTCGTGGATCATGGTCTTGGCCTTGGCAAATGTCGCATGTGAGGTCTTCCTCTTGCCATATGGGGGCCAATGTGGTGGTGGCACTTGGTGTAGAAGTCATATCAAGAGAAGTGTTTGAGAAGGGTGCCGTCTTGGTTGTGGCCTCACATGTGTGACCATGCTTCTTCCGGCGTCGACGTAGGCTTTTCGCGACCAATTTGTCGAAGTCGGCCATGATCTCATCAATGCAAGACTCAAACTTTGGCAATTCGCCGAAGGTGAACCTTGGAGCTCTTGTTGGCGCCAATGTAGTGGTAGCACGAGTTGTCGCCTTCTTCTTCTCATGTCGACGTTGACGCTCTTGAGTGGAGGGGTGTCGTCGAAAGTCATTCGGATGCTTCTCCTCATGTTGGCGTCGGCGTGCTTGTTGCTTTGGTGACCTTGGCTTGGAGTTCCCACTCGAACTTGGTGATATGTTCCGAAACTTGGCGAGTGTGGTGAGGTCATCTTGGAGGTTGGACAAGTTGTGGTCCACCGTGGCATCTTTATTGTGGCGCCTTGATGAGCTAGATGAAGGATGTAGGCTCTTGGCTAACTTGTCCATGGCATCCTTGAGATTTTGGAGCTTGGCCTTGTCGATGCACTTCTTGGGGCGCCTTCGTGTTGTTGAAGGAGAATGTTGAAGCTTGTCGCTCTTGGCGACGGCCTTGTCATGGCTCCTTCTTGAAGTTGATGGCGAATGGCGAAGCTTTGCTCTCTTGGAAGTAGATGGAGCTCCATAGGATGAACTCATGGTGGCCTTCTTGTCGGAGCACCGTCTTGAGCTTGAACCATAGAAGTAGGTTGTGCCATGACGCTTGGTGGTGCCGCTCTTGAACATGGTGGTGATGGGGGTCCTCTCCTCTTGCATGTTGTCGAAGTCGCCGCACATGCTACAAGAGTAGTAATCGTAGACGTTCTCCACCATGTCTTCGGAGTGGTAGTCGTAGGAGTGGCGCTCCACCATGTCGTTGTAGTCGAAGTTGGTACCATGAGATGAGGCATGTGAAGACACTTGCGCCTCATTGTCGTTGGACCTTGTGTAGTCGGAGTCGTGGTAGATTCGTATGTACTTGGAGTCGATACCATATGATGAAGGTTGCTCGACGTCATGGTACCGCTCCTTGTCGTGTACGTTCGAATAGTCGGAGTCGTAGTCGGAGTAGTCGTAGCGGAAGTCTTAGTGATGATCCATCATGTCATGGGGGTCATTGTCGGTGTAGTCGTAGTAGTTGTATTAGTCCCCCATGTCCTCAAATTTGAGGCATCATGGTCCATGTGACTCATCGTGTAGTCCTCCTCATAGGCTCCATAGTTGCGTTCGCTCTCCCTAGACATGTCAACTCACATGACAAGTGTATATATGTGGAGTGGAAAGGAACTAGAACATAACCTCTCACCTTGTAGATAGTATTGGACGTCGTGGACAACCAAGGGAAACGATCACAAAGTAAAATGCTTGTGTTCAAGTATCCAAAGCAAACTCCAAAACACACACGGCTTAAAAGTTGGTAGGAAGGTATGGTAGGTGGAAAGCAAATTGAAAAAACCGGAAACCAAGATATTGTCAAAGCAAGTAGACAACCATGATGATCACAAAGCAAATACAACTCAATCTCAAAGATAGGAATGTAGTTCAAGGAAACAGACGCGCGGAGAGATAAATGAGACTTATGCAACCAAGAAGTGAGCTAAAGAACCATATGATCCTAGCGTAGACTATAAGCTCGTGTTGCACAAGTACAAGGAGAGCCACTAGCTCGATTGCAATTTATTGGTGGGCTACAAGATTTGCACAACAATGCACCACCTACTAGATGTTCATCGAGCTTGCGCTTTCCTACAAGATATGGCAAGTGGTGTTTCTTTCTCTTTCTTTCTTATTGGCGCTTTTTGCTTCTTTTCTCTTTTCTCTTTTGACTCTTTTCTATTTTGCACACCCACTTCTTTTTGATGCCAACACAAGATATATGAAATATGAACAAGCGCACAACTTTTGCTCGAAAACTACACGGTGCAAATGTGCAAAGCCCAAGCAATCATCAAGAGCTAGCCTCAATAGGACATGGTAATCGCAAAGATATAGTGTGGCTTTCAATGGAATGCAAGGGGAAAAGATTCGCGATGTTATACCTTTCGTCGATGATCTTCGCCCTTTGGTGTATAAGTTTCGTGCTTGCCCACAGATTTTGGTGTTGGTGGATGGTGGATCTTCCGCAATGGTGATGAAGGCCTTGTCCGTAGCTTCGAAACGAGCCGAAGAACACAAAAAACGGAGTCCGGAATCAAAAGATATGACCAAAACAATTTTCTGAAATTTTTCAGTTTTTGGAAGGGCGGTAGTACCGCTGGGAGGGCTGTAGTACCGCTGATGCGCGCCCGAAGGCCGTTTAGACGGTACTGGCGGCGGTAGTACCAGTACGGCGGTAGTACCAAGGAAGCAAGATCAACTAGTATAACAATAGATCTATGGATCAAAACCTGCAAAAACGCACTCAAATCTCAGATCGATCCAAAAGCAATTTGGGTCTATTTTTGGTGGAAATTTTCGAATTTCTCAAAATGAAAGAAAAATTTGGTGGATTTTTGGGGGAAACAAAGTCAAATCCGTGGCAACCATGCCCTGATACCATATGGTGAAGTACAGGACTTCTAGGGTGGCCCGATCTTCACGGATTGACGGAGGATGTGGACGAACGCACACAAGAACACGAGGAACACGAAGAACGCCCCGAACACAAGAAAACACACACGATACAGGAACCGTTTTCCTTACCGGTAGGTCCAACCGGCCCAATAGAATCCACACGAAGGTGGGAGATCGGCAAGTAGATACAAGAAGGGATCTTGGATGGTTGTTTCTCCAACGGTCAACCGAACCGCTCCAATAAAGTCACCCGAAGATGAAAGATTGGCGAGTAGTCAAACTACAAGTAGAGGTCTTGAATCCACAAGGGGATCTTCTCCACAAGGGTAGGAACCATCCCCGCAAGGGGAGGAAGGAGACCGTCTTGAGGTGGGGAGCCTAGCTCTACTCTAATCTCAAAACATAGTCTATCTAGATCTGGAGGGGGTAGGTGCCTATATATAGGTTTGACCCAAAGGGATAGGTGGGGAGAGATACAAGGGAATATTCCCTGCTGGTTCCCGCAGCAGCGGTAGTACCGCTGGGCGACCGGTGGTAGTACCGTTGGTGCGGGCCTGAAACTCCTGGCATCCCGCATCGGCGGTAGTACCGCTGGTGCGGGCCTGAAGCTGGCATCCCGCGGTAGCGGTAGTACCGGCGACGCGGCGGTAGTACCGCTCTTGGCTCCCGAAGTCCTTTTTATGCGGAGGTAGCGGCGGCAGTACCGGCGGTGCGGGCGTTGACTTGGCTGGGCGGTAGTACCGACCTGTTGGCGGTAGTACCGCTCTTGGTACCCGAAACTCTTTTATGCGGAAGTGGCGGCGGTAGTACCGGCGCGCGCGCTCTTGGCATTGGACTAGGGCCGTGGCAGTAGTACCGCTGGTGGACCGGCGGTAGTACCGCTGCTTCCTGGGACTTCTTCCTTCTCCTCTTCCAAGCCACCGTCTTGTCTAGCTTCATTCCTCTCGCGCCTTGGCCATCTTCCCGTGGACTCGTACTCGTCCTGACTCGCAATACAAAGTGACGATGGTCAAGTAGTATACCATTCCAAAGTGTCATATCGAGGGTCACATAGAGGAAGGAGTTCACCTTTGAGGTCCATGGTGACTTGTAATGTGTTGGAGTGCTTGACATGGTGATGGTCCTAGGTTGCACTACATCACAAGAGTCTTGTTCCGGACGAAGATCCTTGCGGCGCCTTTGTAGATGGAAGCACTTTCTTGAAAGGTTGAGGCGCTTGAGGTGTCGATGTAGAGACTTTTGGAGGACCTCGTGTGTTTGCTTGAGGAAGAGCTTGTGAAGGTGTAGGCGTTGACGAAGAAGGCTTGTTGGCGAAGAATGCCTTTGTCTTGACGTATTTGAGGTCTTCAAGCACGTGACGCTCGGCCTTTGTTGCTTGATGGACTAGCTCGACCAAGTTGGCATATGGTTAGAACTTCACAATCTTCGTGATTGGATAGTTGAGGCCATTCATGAAGCGAGCCATTGATTGCTACTCGTTGACATTGGCTCTAATCATGGAGATTTCCATCTCCTTATAGTACTCATCAACCGACTTCAACCCTTGCTTCAACTCTTGCAACTTCTTGTACAAATCTCGAGTGTAATGGCTTGGAACGAAGCGCTTGTACATTATTTCTTTCATTTCGACCCAAGTGTCGATTGGTTGTTGGTGGTTAGCGACGCGAGCATCTTGTAGTTGTTCCCACCACAAGAGGGCATACTCTTCAAACTCCATCGAGGCTAAGGCAACCTTCTTGTTGTCGGAGAAGCGTTGCACGCGGAAGATCTTGTCAACCTTGAGTACCCATGAGAAGTAAGCTTCCGGATCACTTGTGCCGTAGAACTTGGGTATGTCAAAGCGGACGTTGTTCAAGTCATCATGTTGTCACCTTGGGCACCACGTGGGAATGCACGTCCACGTCTCCTTCTATTGAGTCCATCACCATTGTGTTGGCTTGACTCGTTATCACTTGACTCGGAACGATGGTGTTGGTGACGATCATGTGGAAGCTCTTGATGAGGACGAGGATCATGTTGAGGATGGTGCTCTTGTTGATGAACGGGTTGTTCGATATTGTTCGTATTGTCATGATTTTGATGGCGCGGCCTTGGAGGATGACGGGGATGACGTCCTTGTTCATGAAAATCATTTGCACCCGGGACGCCATTGTCATTAGCCAATGGGTCATGACGATCACGTTGTTGTGGTGGTGGTGATGGTATGCACTCGCGATGTTCAACATTTTGGCGAGGTTGTTCTTGATGCGCATTGGCATTGTTCGCGTGAAGATCATGTGGTTGTTCAACGTTAGGAGGAGGTCGTTCATGGGCGTCGCGCCTTGGGTCATGTTGACGTTCTTGTCGAGGTTCATGACGTTCATGACGTGCTTGTGTCGACCTTGAGGTGCTTCTTGTACGGCTTGAGCGTGACGAAGCTCGTTGTCGCACAAGGTTGCTGAGAGTTTCGGTCACCCGCTCCATAGATGCTTCTTGCGCATGCATGCGTTCTGATAAGGGGTTGCCCGATCTTCTCAGTGAGCTGATGATGGATGGTTGATGGATGTGTAGATAATTCGCGAGATGCTCTCGAACTCTCCGGCTGCTCCCCTGTTGCCAATGCAACAGCTCTTCAACCCAATGGATATTCGCAACACCACACGCTTGCGCAACGTAGCCGCCGACCACGAGCGGTTTCTGCAATCTCCCAATTCCCAGTGGAACGACAGATCACACTCAAACTTCGGTAACGATAATCTCCAGAGCGCAACACAGTGGAGAGGTTGAATTCCTGAGCGCAACATAGAGGAACTCGAAGATAGTTTAAAGCTTACATAGAGGTCTAGGGTTTCTTTAAACGTGGTCTAGGGTTTACATAGAGGTTCCCAAATATATATGGGGGCTGGGGGATCAATCCCACGCCCAAAAACATGACCTAGTTCGACTCAAACCGGATACAAACCGACCTAGAACGGTTCAGTCTCGAAAAAGGCACGCAGGCCCGTTTTCACTCCAATCGGATAATCCGAGTGTCGGGCAAATCGGATAATCCGATTTTCTACAGTACCTCCGGACGTTATTCATGACTTAAATCGGATAATCCGAGTTCGGCAAAATCGGATATTCCGATGGAAATCGGATAATCCGAGTCAGCAAAAATCGGATATTCCGACTGACTCCAGTACCCCCGCGCGTAATCCACGACTCAAATCGGATATTCCGAATCGGACTAGGCAAGTACAAATCAGCAACGTTGAACGTATTACTCACGCCAAACTCAGTAGTAGGAAGATCTATCTTGTATGCATTATCATTTATCTTGGCAAGAACCTTGAACGGACCATCACCACGCGGCATCAACTTGGACTTGCGCTGAACTGGAAATCTGTCTTTGCGAAAGTACCTCCTTTCTCTTCTTGTTTACACGAGCTGCATTGTACTTGCCTTTCTTCTCAATAGCTTCTTTAGTCTTCTCATGTATCTTCCTCACAAAATCTGCACGCTTCGATGCCTCCATGTTGACTCTCTCATGTAACGGAAGCGGCAGCAAATCAAGTGGAGTAATGGGTTTGAAACCATACACCACCTCAAACGGACACAATTGCGTGGTTGAGTGTACCGCCCTGTTGTATGCAAACTCCACATGCGGCAAACACTCCTCCCACACACGCAGATTCTTCTTCACCATTGTCCGCAGCAACGCCGAAAGTGTGCGGTTCACCACCTCCGTTTGACCATCAGTTTGGGGATGACAAGTGGTACTAAACAGCAGCTTCGTTCCCAGCTTGCCCCAAAGTGTCTTCCAGAAGTAGCTCATGAACTTCACATCACGGTCAGAAACGATCGTCTTGGGTACTCCATGTATGCGCACGATCTCCCTGAAAAACAGGTCAGCAATATGCGACGCATCGTCGCTTTTGTGGCAGGCAATAAAATGTGACATCTTAGAAAAACGATCCACTACCACAAAAATAGAATCATGTCCTCTCCTGGTTCTAGGCAATCCTAACACAAAATCCATGCTTATGTCCTCCCATGGAGTTGTAGGTGCAGGAAGAGGAGTATACAAACCATGAGGCTTCAGTTTGGACTTTGCCTTGTTGCAAGTGATGCAACGCTTCACAAACCTGTCCACATCACGCCTCATGCGTGGCCAATAAAAGTGATCAGCCAACATCAGCAACGTCTTCTCACGTCCAAAGTGTCCCATCAAACCGCCACCATGTGATTCCTGCAACAACAGCAAACGCACGGACGACTCGGGCACACATAATTTATTAGCTCTAAACAAGTATCCATCATGCATATGGTATTTTTCCCAAGCTTTCACATCAGAACACTTAGCAAAAGGCATGGAAAAATCAGTATCATTAGCATATAAATCACGCAAACTCTCTAAACCAGGAACTTGAACATCTAAGTGTGTCAAAAGCATGCTTTTCCTAGAGAGTGCATCAGCAACCACGTTCTCTTTGCCTTTCTTATACTTAATAATGTATGGGAAGGATTCAATGAACTCAACCCATTTAGCATGACGTTTATTCAAGTTAGATTGGCACTTCAGATATTTCAAAGCTTCATGATCAGAATGTATGATAAATTCCTTTGGCCACAAATAATGTTGCCAAACCTCAAGAACACGAACAAGAGCATACAATTCTTTATCATAAACAGGATAGTTCAATTGTGCACCATTCAATTTTTCAGAAAAATATGCAATTGGTTTACCCTCTTGCATCAACACACCTCCTATTCCAATGCCACTAGCATCACATTCAATATCAAATTGCTTATTGAAATTAGGAAGCATAAGTAACGGTGCAGAAATCAAACAACGTTTCAATTCATCAAATGCAGCATCTTGGGCAGCGCCCCAAACAAATGGAACACCTTTCTTAGTAAGATCATTCAAGGCTGCAGCAATAGTACTAAAGTCTCGCACAAAGCGTCTATAAAACCAGCAAGACCAAGAAAGCTCCGTAATTGACTCAGATTCATGGGGGTAGGCCAATTTTTAATAGCTTCAATTTTAGATTCATCTACCTCGACCCCATGCTTAGAAACAACAAATCCCAGAAAAATGACCTTGTCTTTGCAAAACGTGCATTTAGCAAGATTACCATAGAGCTTATTATCACGCAGCACTTGCAAAACTTGTCGAATATGATCAATATGTTCAGTTTCATTGTGGCTATAAATCAAGATATCATCAAAATATACTACCACAAATTTACCAATAAAATGCCTCAAAACATGATTCATCAATCTCATGAAAGTACTAGGTGCATTAGTTAAACCAAAGGGCATCACTAACCACTCATATAAACCGAATTTTGTTTTGAAAGCAGTTTTCCATTCATCTCCTTCTTTCATCCTAATTTGATGATAACCACTACGCAAATCAATTTTAGAGAAGATAACAGCACCACTAAGTTCATCTAACATGTCATCCAAGCGTGGAATAGGGTGTCGATAACGAATAGTGATGTTATTAATCGCTCTACAATCTACGCACATGCGCCATGTACCATCTTTCTTAGGGACCAAAATAACAGGAACAGCACAAGGACTTAAGCTCACCCGAACATACCCTTTGTCAAGAAGCTCTTGTACTTGTCGCTGTATCTCCTTCGTTTCCTCGGGATTGGTCCTATAGGGAGCTCGGTTTGGAAGTGTGGCTCCTGGAATCAAGTCAATTTGATGCTCAATACCCCGCATTGGTGGCAAACCAGCGGGCACTTCCTCCGGAAACACGTCACCAAATCCTGCAAAACATCAGAAACACCAATAGAGAGAGGGGTCATGTCGTTAGAAACAAGAATTTCCCCCTTGCACATAAGCACAATGGGTACTAGAGTAGGATCCTCACGAAACTCTCTCAAATCAGATTTGGTGGCTAACATTACTAATTTTTCTCTCCCTCACTTTTCTTTTTACCACTCGAATTTGGCTGGTGGCTCTCACTCACCGAAGGTGGAGTCTCTCTACTAGCTAATCTCTCACGCTCATCCTCACGGTGAACCTCAACCTTTTGACGAGAATCATTTACAATGTCTTGCGGTGTCAAAGGTCTCAAAAGAATATCCTTGCCCTGCCAATTGAGCTGATATGTGTTGGATCTCCCATTGTGACGTACATCACGATCATATGCCAAGGACGTCCCAACAACAAATGGCACACCGTCATAGGAACTACATCACACTCAACGGTGTCCTTATACGGTCCAATCTGAAACTCAATACGCACGATATGATTGATCTTCACTTCTCCACTATCCGTCAACCACTGAATAAAATACGGATGTGGGTGCGGTAAATATTTCAATTTCAGTTTCTGACAAAGCTCTTTACTAGCCAAATTGTGGCAGCTGCCACCATCAATGATCACCTTGCACGACCTACCATTACCAACAGCAGCTCTTGTTTGAAACAAATTGCAGCGCTGTTCCGCAGGACTAGGTGTAACACTCAATGCTCTAGGTGTGCAAACAATAGATGGCAAGTGTGTAGCATCAGCATAATGTAAGCCATCGTCAGTCTCCTCCGGCGAATCAGGATCAGCCTCATCACCACTCTCATATTCTCCCGTATCCTCATTGATCAACATCACCTTTTTGTTTGGACACTCACGCTTGAAGTGACCCTTGCCTCCACACGTATGGCAGTTCATATCACGTGTGCGGGCTGTAGAATTGGAAGAACCCGTACCACTAGCCGCAGGCTGCGGTGCCGGTTTAACAGGAGGGGCAACCGAAACTGATTTGGAGGGTGTAGCAGGACCACGGGAACTAGCAACAGGACTAGGCGATACCGCACTAGGTGTAGTCCGTGGTGTAAAACTTCCTCGCCCATAGGAAGAACGAGGTGCATATTTGGCATCTTCGGCCAACTGTAACTCAGCTTCACGTGCTTGATGCAACAAATCTTGTACATCGCCATATTGATGATGACGCACAATTCGCTTGATACTAACACTCAAACCTGATAAGAAACGCTGCATGGTTTGTTCAGGTTCTTCTCGCACTTTAGCACGCTGCATAATCATCTCCATCTCCTTGTAGTACTCATCAACGGACAGGTGCCTTGCTTCAAATTCTGCAACTTGTCATATAAAGAACGGATGTAATTACGAGGGATAAAACGATGACGCATCTCGGCCTTCATCTCGCGCCAAGAAAGAATGGGCACGTCATTAGCATCACGCCTAGCATTCACAAGTCCGTCCCACCACAGCAAAGCATACCCATCAAACTCAGAAGATGCGAGCTTGATTTTTTATCTTCAGTACAGTCATGCAAACGCCATAATTTTTCCATCTTCAGCTCCCAATTGATGTATTCTTCCACGTCAATAGAACCTTCAAATTTAGGAATGCTGAATTTTGGTTTGCTCAGCACATCATCATCACCATGGGCTGCATGACCAAGATTACGGCGTGCACCAAGAGGCGCAAAACCTCGACCAGGAGGTACAGCAGCTCTACCGACGCCACGCCCAGCATTAGCATGTGGCATCCGCGCAGGATCATCCTCCGCAAACTCCTCAGCATCAATGTCATCTCCGGGATTACCATGAACACTTGCATCATCCGCAGGCTGGTTCTGACGCTGCGTCAACCCCTGCACGGCACGAGTCAAAGTAGCAAGATTCGCCTGTATGGTAGTCAACGTAGCCGCAGAATCATTAGCTGTTTGTAGCACAGTCTCAAGCTTCACATCCGTGGCAGTCAAATCAGATTGTATCTTATCACACTGGGTACTGAACTGCCGGGATAAGTGATCACGAAGAGCCTCATACTCTCTCCAAGAAACAGTCGCTGTTCCAGCCTTCGTTTGCCTCACCACACTATCATTTCCTCATCTGAAGACATGATTAGTGCACACAAGAATATATGTAGATATGTGGAAAACTCTCAACTCACTCAAAACCGAAAGAAATAATGGATCTTACCGTTCCAAAGTGAATTAGAATAGCTTACCAACTTGTATGAGCAGTACGTGCACGGATGTGATGCAGCGAATATTATGGGTATCAAAGTGTCACACAACAAAACCAGGGTATTTTAGTGGAGCTTGGTAGGGATACCTAACTACACCAATCTACAAATCCTAGTGCTGATCGTATGACACACTGGAAACGCACACGGTGGAGATAAACGGGGCAAAGCAACTATGAACAAGAGTGTCACAATGCACAAGAGCTCAAAGTATAAGGGCACAAGATTGCTCAACTCTACTAGTATCCAACAGCACGAAAAACAGCTCCACAGTCCACAAATTTCAGCTTCTTTTTCCAAGTTCTCTTTTCTCTTTTTTTTTATATATACTTCTTTTCTTTTTTACCCAGCAGCAATGTAGTCAACTTTCAAGTTCTCTCTCCTCTTCGTATAGCTACAACTTGTCGCACCGCGAGAAATTTTCGCAAGACTTTCCTATTTGAGCAGCCCTCGAGCAAGGAATATGCTAGTCTCGTAGGTAAGTTCCTACACCACAAGAAAGGCTTGCTAGGGTTGCAAAACGGACAGGAAAAGGACTCTATATGGACTCGGATCAAGAACTCGAAAATTACAGGAAAAGCAAATCGGATATTCCGAGTCACGAGGAAATCGGATATTCCGACTCGAAACCGACCTAATTTTTTTTGGTATTTTCTGTTTAGACTCCGACGTAAACGTGTAAACGAAGACACACTAGAACCTAGACTTCTACGACTCGAATAAGAACAAGCTACGCAAAGGAAAAACGACCAGCAACTAAAACTTGTAAACCGATGCAATCTAGGGCTAAGGCGAAATCTAAACCTAATATTTTTGTGGGGCTTTTTCTGTATAGGACGAAAAAACAGTAAATCTACGGGGATGGATTTGTGGATGCTCACCGAGTAAACGCTGGAAATCTGATACCAAGATGATAAGGGGTTGCCCGATCTTCTCAGTGAGCCGATGATGGATGGTTGATGGATGTGTAGATAACTCGCGAGATGCTCTCGAACTCTCCGGCTGCTCCCCTGTTGCCAATGCAACAGCTCTTCAACCCAATGGATATTCGCAACACCACACGCTTGCGCAACGTAGCCGCCGACCACGAGCGGTTCTGCAATCTCCCAATTCCCAGTGGAACGACAGATCACACTCAAACTTCGGTAACGATAATCTCCAGAGCGCAACACAGTGGAGAGGTTGAATTCCTGAGCGCAACACAGAGGAACTCGAAGATAGTTGAAAGCTTCAAGCAATTCAATCTAGGGTTTCTTAAACGTGGTCTAGGGTTTACATAGAGGTTCCCAAGTATATATGGGGGCTGGGGGATCAATCCCACGGCCAAAAACACGACCTAGTTCGACTCAAACCGGATACAAACCGACCTAGAACGGTTCGGTCTCGAAAAAGGCACGCAAGCCCGTTTTCACTCCAATCGGATAATCCGAGTGTTGGGCAAATCGGATAATCCGATTTTCTACAGTACCTACGGACGTTATTCATGACTTAAATCGGATAATCCGAGTTGGGCAAAATCGGTTATTCCGATGGAAATCGGATAATCCGAGTCAGCAAAAATCGGATATTCTGACTGACTCCAGTACCTCCGCGCGTAGTCCACGACTCAAATCGGATATTCCGAATCGGGGTGATTCGGATATTCCGATGGAGTCCAGAACTGATTTTCTCCATCTTCCCCTCTTGCGCATGCCTCCCGCTCCTCCCTCGCGCCATTGGGGACGTCGTGCTCCAATCCTTGCTGCTCCTCTAGCCCTCCATCAACGCTTGTGTTATTAATAACCCTGATCATACACAAGTGCATAGACTTAGGCAGTATAAAGTTCTCATTATCACAAACATCGAATTCAACTAAGATTGAGTTCACCTGTTGTCCAAGTAGCTTGGCACGAGCTCTTGTCATTGGTCCAATCCTCACTTCATTGGGCTTGTCTTGAACAGCAACATCATCAACGGAAGAAAATGGTAAAGGACGATGTCCTCATCACGTTCGTTGAAGTTGTTCTCTTGAGCTTGAAGACGGCGCTCGTAGCGTCCTAAGCCATCACGAAGAAGGTGTCGAAGACCAACAAACTCCGTTTGTGTGACATAGCCATGATCACCGCGAACTCCACCATGGATTTCATCATCCGAGCTTGAGCTTCCGTTTGTACTTCCCCTAAACATTTTCTCAAGAACAAGTGAGATGTGCGGTAAAGAAAAACCAAGACAAACTATATCCCAAGTATAATGTGTCTTGAGAGTAGAGAATCCGGTTCTAACACCCAACACACACACTTATGAGGATAGGAAGGTATGAAGTGGCAAACGAAACAAGCAAATCCGGCGAAAAGTATGTTGTTCAAGGTAGAGAAAATCCACAATGATCAAATTACCAAAGAAACTCCAACCACAAATGATGAAGAAACACACACAAAAGCGAATGATGGGGTTGGGCGACCAAAGGGCGAGCACACGAAGATAGACAACCAACGAAGACTACGTGCTCAAATGTCACACCAACACGAGAGGGACGCTAGCTCAATTGCCTTTTTGGGTGGGCAACGGATTTGCACATGTGTTACAAACTCACACTCACTTTGGCGGTACAAGCTTTGTCGCAACCTACAAGAGATGATACTTGGCACTACTCATGTCTTTTCTTTTCTCTTCTCTTTTTTTTTGATTTTTGCTTTTTGACGATGATTCCTTCTCTTTTGCTCGTGCCAAGATCTCTAACGAAACACAATCGCCAATACTTTAAGACAATCAATTGAACAAGTGCAATACCCCGCAATATCAAAGAGCTAGTCCGATAGGTCAAGGTACACGAAAGGAAGAAGGGCTCACAACAGATTATGATGATGGGGAAATGTCGAGTCCTTGGTGGCGTCGTCGCTTGGCGTTGATGATGTGTTGCTGCGGAAGCTTGTCGATGTCGAAGACGTAAGGCACACCACAAAAGAACTCAAACCAAAGAGGAAATGCCAAAACGAACCGAGGAAAAAGAAAAATATTCGGCCAAGTTTTGAAAACCCGGTAGTACCGGCCTGGGCCCGGTAGTACCGACCTGGCCGATTTCTGAAGGTTGACTTTCGATTTTGGGCAGAAAATGGACTCGAAAAATCCTCAAATTCGTGGGAAATTGTCAAAATTAAGGCTAGGGAACGCAAACAAAGGTGGGGGGGGGGGGGGGGGCTCCTACAGCAACAGATCCATGGAAAAAAAAACTACCAAAAACGCAACGAATCGACAGATCGGCTCGAATCAAGGCAAGGCTATTTTTGGTGGAAATTTTCGAATTTCTCAAAAACAAATAAATTTTTTGGTGGATTTTGGTGGAAACATAAAACAAATCCATGTCAACCTAGAGCTCTGATACCATATGATGTGGGTTGGTCCCGATTTTCACGGATTTGTGCGGAGGGAACGATGAACACGAAGAACACGGGATGAACTCAAGAACACAAAGAGGGGAAATCAACAAAACAAGGATAACTAGCAAGTATCAACTCAGCAAGATTCAATTGGTAACAAATCCCGAGGGTAGTCCCCAATTCTCCTCTCCCAAGCACACCTTACTCTTAGGATTGTTTGTCCAATTGGTCAATCCAACCAACCCAATCTAGCCACTCTAAGAGGGAAGATTAGCAAGTAATCGCAACTACAAGAGGAAGCCTTGGTATTCACAAAGGGATCTTCTCCACAAGGGGAGGCCTTGGTTCATCTCCACAAGGGGAGGCCTTTATTCATCTCCATAGGAGGAAAGAGACACTTTTGAGAAGAAGTAGCAAGGCTCTACTTTAGTTCCCAAATCTTAGTCTAACCCTAACCCTAGGAAGGGGACGCACTATTTATAGTCTAGATCCAAAAGGGGATGAGATTACAAGGCACGAAAGCCTTTTCAGCGCGCAGGCTCACCCGCAGTGGTAGTACCGGCTAGGGCCCGGTAGTACCGGTCGTGCGGTAGTACCGGGCCAGTACCGGGGTCACTACCGGGATGAAACTCGATGATACCCGTAGCTCCTGGGAGATCCGGTAGTAGGCGCGGTAGTGGACGCGGTAGTACCGCGCCGACGTGTTGCGGTAGTACCGGGGCGGCAAGGCGCGGTATTACCGGCCCCGGTAGTCTTTCTGGCAGGTGACACGTCAGGCGGAGGCGGTAGTACCTGGTCATGCCCGGTAGTACCGCCCGATGTAGTTTGGGCTTCTTCTTCTTGGCTGCTCTCTTGGCCATCTTCTTGGGTCTTCTCTTGGTCATCTTCTCCACTCCATTGTGGGCCATCGTCAAGGTGGTTCCTGAGTATGCACAAAGTTTCTGTATGAAGTAGCAACCCATTCAAAGGAGTGTCGAGGTCATACATAGCTAGGAGTGAATTCACCTTATCATGGAGGGTTTTGACTCTTGCTCTTGTCCTTGGACCATTTGATGGTGTTGGTGTTGTGTGCCTAGGTTGCACTACATCAGCTTCCTTGCCCAATTTCCGGACCGCCATCCAGGCAGCGGTGGATGCGCATCAGGTATGTAGACCTTTTCCTTCTACCACATCCGTAGCATGTATGTAACCCCCAAGGCCCGAGTCGCTTTTGCAGAAGGCGGCTTGGGTCTTCATAGTCTTCTGGATGCGGTATAGGTAGTCGTCTAAGCCGTGTTTGCCTGTTCTTGATGTAAAAGCAAAGAAGTGGCTTAGCCCCCGAGTTCGCGACTCGGCGCGTACGATGTTCTTGATGGGAGTAGCCCCGGGTTAGCCATCAGTTTGTTGTAGAAGCGACCCGTGGGGCGTAACTCCTGTACTTGTAGGTTTGTAAGTCGTTATTGATCTTTTTCACGTGTTTGCAGGACTTGGCGTATCACCTCGAGGCCGAGCAGCAGGAGACCCGGTGCCTGAACGCCGAGTTGAAGAAGGCGCGGGAGGGCTTCATCTCTGTCGCCGAGCATGAGCGGGCCCTAGCCGCCCAGGAACGCCAACACACGGAGGCGTTCGAGGCGGTGCACGCGTCTTGCGTTCAGCTCAGCAAGGAGAAGGAGGCGGCAGAGGCGGCCGTCTCCTTGGCGACCAAGGGCTACGGCGAGGATCTCGAGAAACTTGAGAAGAAAGCCGCCGACCAGCGTGAGATGAAGGATCTGACCGGTCCGCTTGCCGACTTGGCCATAGGCATCTGGGGTGAGTGTTTCTCCTGCCGGCTTGCGGCTTCTTCTCACGAATCGAACCCTCCGTATCCTTCTCTGAGACTTTTCACCTTGTGTTCCTTGCTATGGCTAGGTGAGGATGCGGGTAGCCTGACTGCGGTGGAACACGTCCACCGGGTCGGTGTCTTCGTCCGCGACGTGCGCGACATGGCGAACGCCATCATCAAGAAGCTGCCGCCCAGGAGTGCGTCCCCGCGCCCATCAGCCGGGTCTTGCGGGTCCTCCAGCTGATGCCCCAGGTGATCACCTGGGTACGGGAGTCGTCAGCCCGCAGCGGTGCCTGCCTGGCCCTCGGTCTTGTTCGCGGCCGGTACCGGGAGACAAACTCGACAAGATCACGGCGAGCATCCCGACGGATGACAACGGCCAGGAGATCGACCTCGGGGAAGTGTGCGCGTCCGTCGCGCCTTACGTCTGCCGCGCTGCCAAGATGGTTGACCACCAAGACTTCATCTTCGACGAGGTGGTGCCCGGCAACGACTTGGGCGAGGTGGCTGACAAGGAGCCGGCATCGAAGTATCTCTTCACGAGGGCTTCGACTCTGTCGGTGCCAGTTCGAGGGTCCGAGGCGTCGACTTCCGCAGTGCAGGATGCTCCCCAGTCCTGATGTTCCTCCCCTGCTCTCAAAGAGGGGAAATTTATGAGTAGTTAGGTTGGTTCGCCTGCGGGCGAAATTATTTTGTAATGAACAAGTATTGCTAATGCCGGCTTATGCCTTTGCGCCTCTGCGGCGTTTTATTATGTTTGGAGCCAACTATTTGTTGATTTTTTGAATTGTGCGCTCTTTCGTCGCTTGTTTGTTTTTCACTTTTGATTAAGCTAGTCGGTCGTGCGACCCCGCCAAGTGTGCCCTCGCGTGAATTTTTTTGAGTCGCGCACGGTACCCATGGTGACAAGGTCCGAGTACGGCTTCCTTGTCAAGTTAGGTTTGAACCGGCTACCCTACTTGTTCACATTGTGCGAGTTGCTGACGACTTGGGGGAAAACGAAACATTATTTGTAGGATTTTGCTGCATGAGCAGGGAGTCCAGTGGTGAGCCGCGCATCGTGGCGTCCGACTCTCTTTGACGACCCATCAATCATATAACGTGCGAGTAGGAAAAAATAAAGACTCGAAAGCATGTTTGAGACGAAACGGTAGCCCCTGAGCTAGTCAGGAGTGTACCGGCTTTATTTCCTTGATTGATTACATACTATTACAATGTATACTATGTATGGCAGGGGCGAAGCAGGCTGATGTTCCATGGACGCTTGGTCCCCTCTTCCGACTTGGAGCTTTTGTCAGGCTCACGCAAGTCGACGAACGGTCCTTCCCATGGTGCCGAGAGCTTCTGCATCCCTTTCGACTTTTGGATGAGTCGAAGAACCAAGTCGCCTTCCTGAAAGGAGCGACTTTTGACCCGGCGGCTGTGGTAGCGGCGCAGGCCCTACTGGTAGATTGCCGTCCTAGAGAGTGCGAGTTCGCGAGCTTCTTCCCGGAGGTCGACGCGGACTGAGCGGGCTTGCTCGTTCTCTTCCTCGTCATAGAGCGCGACTCTTGGCGAATCGTGCTCGCGGTCGGTTGGCATGACGGCTTCTGCACCGTAGAACATGAAGAAGGGCGTGTAGCCCGTGGAGCGGTTTGGAGTCGTCCTGATGCCCCATAGTACCGATGGCAACTCGTCCAGCCAGCAACCCGGCGTCCGCTTCAGGGGGACTTTGAGGCGTGGCTTGATTCCGGCTAAAACCGTCTGGTTCATCCTTTCCGCATATCCGTTGGACCGCGGGTGTGCCACCGAAGCCAGGTCTAGGCGGATGCCCTTTTCCTGACAGAAGGGTTTCATCTCCCTTTCGGCGAAGTTCGTGCTGTTATCGGTGATGATGCTGTGCGGGTAGCCGGTAACGGAAGATGATCTCCTGGAGGAACTTAGTCGCCGTCTTGCCATCGAGCTTCTTGATGGGCTTGACCTCCACCCATTTGGTGAATTTGTCGACTGCCACGAGGAGATGTGTCATGCCGCCGCGGGCAGTCTTGAACTGCCCCACCATATCCAGCCCCCAGACCGCAAAGGGCCAGGTAAGGGGGATGGTTTTGAGAGCCGCTGCAGGGAGGTGATCCTGTCGGGCGTATTTTTGGCATCCGACGCACCGCCTGACGATGTCGACTGCGTCCTTGTGGGCGGAGAGCCAAAAGAAGCCGTGTCGGAATGCCTTAGCGACGAGATTGCGTGCACCGACATGGTGTGCGCAGTCTCCAGAATGTATCTCATGGAGGATCTGCTTGCCCTCTGCCGGCTCGACGCATCGGAGGAAGACTTCCGACACGCTACGCTTGTACAGCTCGTTGTTGATGATGGCGTAGGAGGAGGCTCGGTGTATCATCTGCCGTGCTTCGACCTCCTCGGATGGGAGCTCCTTGGTGGATAGGTACTTGATGTATGGGACCCGCCAGTCGACGTCATCCGAGACCGTCAGTACCATGGTTGGTTGAGGCGGGTTGGCGATGTCGACTTCGGAGATCTGCTTGACGGAAGGACTGTGCAGGTGCTCTAAGATGAGATCTGGTGGAACCGGGTCCCGCCTGGATACGAAGCGCGAGAGTTCGTCCGCAGCTTCGTTCTTCCGCCGGTCGACGTGCTTGATCTCCATGCCGGCGAAGTGACCGCCAACTTGGTCGATGAATTGTCGATAAGCCACCATGTTGGTGTCGTTGGCGTCCCAGGTTCCCATCGTTTGCTGAACGACGAGGTCGGAGTCGCCGTAGCATAGGATGCGGCTGACCCCCATTTCCTGGCTACACGTAAGCCGTGCAGGAGGGCTTCGTACTCGGCGACGTTGTTGGTGTAGGTGAAGTGAATCTGCAACATGTATCGCATTTTGTCGCCTTGGGGGGATATGAGAACTATCCCAGCCCCCGAGCCCTCGTACATCTTGGACCCATCAAAGAACAGGACCCAGCGCCCCCCTCGTAGGTTGGAGGCGGCATCTGTCTCCATCCAGTCGACGAGGAAATCAGGAAGCGCTTGCACTTGATCGCTGTTCGTGCGGCGTACTGAAGACCGATGGTTGGATCTCAGTGGCCCACTTGGCGACGCGTCCTGTCGCCTCTCTGTTGCGGATGATATCCGCCAGGGGAGAGGAACTGACCACCGTTATCTGGTGGCCTATGAAGTAGTGTCGTAACTTTCTTGAAGCGAAAATACACCGTATACAAGTTTTTGGTAATGAGGGTATCGTTGCTTCGACTCCGTCAGGCACTCGCTGACGTAGTAGACTGGCCGTTGCACCAGTTGGTCATGGCCGTCCTCCTTGCGCTCGACGACCACCACCGCGCTGACGACTCGATTGGTCGCGGCGATGTACAGCATCATCGGCTCATTCTCCAGCGGAGAGGCGAGGATAGGCGTCTCGGCCAGCATCTTCTTCAGCGTTGCGAGGGCCGCGTCTGCTTCATCGTTCCACGCGAACGTGTCCGACTTCTTCAAGATTTGGTACAGGGGCATCGCCTTTTTGCCAAGTTGCGATATGAAGCGGCTCACGGCGGCTACGCACCCGGTGAGTCGCTGCACGTCTCTTAACTTCTCCGGTCTTTGTAGGGCCTCAATCGCCTTGATCTTCTCCGGGTTAGCTTCAATGCCTCGCTCGGAGACGATGAAGCCCAGTAGCTTTCCCACGGGCACGCCGAAGACGCACTTCTCCGGGTTCAGCTTGATCTGGTACTTACGAGGTTGTCGAATGTCTCCGTTAAGTCCAGTCTCCGGGTTCAGCGTGGACGTTGCGGCCGATCTGCTCGTGCAGGCAGTTCTGGATGCACCGCTGGTAGGTCGCCCCGGCGTTCTTCAGGCCGAAGGGCATGGAGATGTAGCAGAATGCTCCGTAGGGTGTGATGAAGGACGTCTTTTCCTGGTCTTCAGGCGCCATCTTGATTTGATGGTACCCGGAGTAGGCGTCCAAAAAGCACAGCGCCTCGCACCCGGCAGTCGAGTCGATCAACTGGTCGATCCGGGGCAACACGAACGGGTCTTTGGGGCAGGCCTTGTTGAGGCCAGTGTAGTCGCTACACATCCGCCATGTACCGTTCTTCTTGAGGACAAGCACTGGGTTGGCAAGCCACTCCGGGTGCATGACCTCGGCGATGAACCCGGCAGCTAGGAGCCGGGCGATCTCTTCGCCGATAACTTTGTGTCTTTCGCAGTTGAACCGGCGCAGGAATTGTTTCACATGTCGCATGTTTGGCTCGACGTTGAGCTTGTGCTCTATGAGCTCCCTCGGCACACCCGGCATGTCAGAAGGCTTCCATGCAAAGATGTCTCGATTCTCACGGAGGAAGTCACAGAACGCGCTTTCCTATGCGAGGTCCAAGTGAGCGCCAATCACCACCGTCTTGGTGAGTCACCTTCAACCAACGGGATGCGCTTGGTCTCTTGAGCCGACTGGAACTTGTCACCGCTGTCCAGAGTCGGCTTCTTGACGATGGTCATGTCGTTGGGGTCGACTTGCAGCTTGAGCTTCTCCAGCTCCTCCGAGGCGATGACGAACTCGGCGTACACGGCGTTGCCCTTCTCGCACTCGATAGCGCGGTCGATGTCGCCGTTGAAGGTGATGATACCGTTGTGACCCGGCATCTTTAGCTTGAGGTAGGCGTAGTAGGGCCTTGCCATGAACTTGGCGAAGGCGGGTCGCCCAAGGATCGCGTGGTATGAACTGCGGAAGTTCACCACCTCGAACCAGATTTTCTCGAGCCGGTAGTTCTTGGGCGTGCCAAAGACGACGTCGAGTGCGATCTTGCCCAGCGGGTAGGCCTTCTTCCCCGGGACGATGCCGTGGAAGGTTGTGACGGTGGGGACCAATGTTCGTCGCGCAATTTCATGCGCTGGAACGTCTCATAGTACAGGATGTTGATGCTCGATCCTCCGTCCATGAGGGTCTTGGTCAAGACATAGCCCTTCACTTGCGGAGCGACGACCAGAGCGAACTTGCCCGGGAAGTCGACGCGAGGAGGGTGATCCTGACGACTCTAGTTGATCGGTTGCTCCGACCAATTCAGCCAATGCGGCACGTCCGGTAGGGTTGCGTGGACGGCGCGGCTGATGATCTTCGCCTCCCGCTTGGAGTCGAGGCCAACGAAGGTGTGGCCTATGAAGCCGGCAGTGGGTGGCATTCCTGACTGCGGCTCGTCGTCTTCGCCGCCTTCCGAAGCTCGCTTCTTGGCACCGGTCTTCGCCTTGACGATCTCAGCCGTGCAGCTACACTCGTCAGGGGTGTGGGCTGCCGGCTTGCTAGGTAGGCTGTGACACCGCCAAGATCTCCGAGGCGGTGAGCTTCTTGCGCGGTTGGTTGCCGCGCTGGCTTTTGAAGCCACGGCCTCTTGCAGACGCGATGGCGACGAGGTCGGAGCCGCCATCACCCTTGCGCTTTTGGGCGCTAGGGTTTTTGGCGTGGGACTTGCCCTTGTTCCGACTCCCTTTCTTGTCGTCGTCCTCTTCGTCCGAGTCGTCCTTGGTGATGTCGGACTCTGCGTATTTGTGCACGATGGCGAGCAGCTGGCCCATTGAGCGACTCAACTTTTGCCTGAGCGACTCGAACGTGGTGTTATCCTCGAGGTGAGAATGCATCGTGTCAACGCTGAGATGCTCTGCCGAGTTGATGAGATCGGTGACACGGCGATACCACCTCCTAGTGGAGTCGCCTTCCTTCTGGACGCAACGCTTGAGGTCTTCAACCGTGGCTGGGCGCTTGCACGTCCCTTCGAAGTTGGAGATGAACAGCCTCTTCAACTCGCCCCAGGAATTGACGTTGTTCCTGGGCAAGTTGTTTAGCCATGTGCGCACCGTCCCTTCCAGCATGAGGGGGAAGTAACGTGCACAACAGAGCGAGGAGGCGTTCTGTATGCTCATCGCCGCCAGGTAGTCCTGCACCCAGGTCTCTAGGTTCATGGAGGCGTTGTATTTGGGCGCCTCCCTTGGCCCTTTAAAACTGCAGGAAAAATGCTCGCCGCGGACGGCGGGTCCAAAGCATCTCGAGCGACGTCATCATCGTTGTGGCGAGTCGTCTCAACACGCTTGTCGTTGAGGTGGAGGCGCAGGTCCGGAGCGGAGTGGTTCAAGCGTGCTTGAGCGTGGTTGTTGTTGATCGTGTGCTGAGCGTCGTTGCGAGCGAGTCGAGGCGGGTTGCCTCCTGCCGCGTTGCTGGACACGGCCGGCTCGTCGGGACGACTCCGATGGGGCACCTGGGCAGCACCATGCCTCGGAGAATTTTTGATCGCAGGGCTCTGGTGACCGGAGGAGGCTGCTCTCTCACTAGGCGGCTGCCTGGAGTAGAGCCTGCCGTCCGAATGTGACATGTTCTCCTGAAATTCCAGCGCCTTTTCCACAAGTCGGCGTCCCTTGCTCCAGAAAGGGTTCTCTTTGACCTGCAGCCTCTTGAACAGGGAGGCGGCAGCAGTCATGCAGTCGACAGGAGTACTGAAGACTGCAAGGTCACCGTCGTCGTTATTCCTCGCCGCGGGCTGCGGCGTTGATGGCTGCGTCCGTGGAGGAGGACGGGGCGCCGGAGGCGCATGGTGTGCCAGGGCTGCTGAGGAGCTTAGTATGAGGCCCCAGCCTGGGACCTATCACATTCCTCGCGCTGCCTCTGCAACTCGCTCTCACGGGCGAAGTCGTCATTGAGGACGCAAGTCGTGGGTCCGGCTGGAGCCGAGACTTGCTCTTCCTGTGGTAGTCGGTTATCGCGGAAAGAGCAGTCGTCTGAGCATCGATGGCCTGCTCCTTTTTGCGGAGCTCCTCTTTCTGCCGAGCCATATCTCGACGAAGCTCCTCGAGTTGTGGAGCGAGGTTGACGGCGTTCAGCGGCGTGACGGGACGTCGAGCGGGTCGCTGTTATGACCTGCTTGTCCCCGTAGAGCAGCGAGCGACTCGTCGCGTTTCTTCTCTCGCTGGATCTGCTCGCGACGGGCCTTCTCGCGCTGCGCCTGGTCGCGTTACGCCTGGTCGCGCTGCGCCTTCTCGCGCGCCTGCTTCTACGCGTCGGGGTCGTTGGTGGCAGTGTTGGCCGCCTCTCCAGCCATGTAGACGACGGCTGGAGTTGTCGAGCCGTCCGAGGCCTGACCGGTCGAGCCCTCTGACTCATAGTCAAGGACGGGCAAGATCGACCCGGCGTCGTCGTCGTCATCCTCGATCTGGACGGTTTCCCCAGGGCTTGCCTGGGCGGCGTTGATGCCGGCGTCGTCGGCCGTCTCGGGCCAAGGGATGGGCGAGTCGCCGTTGCAGTCAAAGGTGACGCCCTCCTCCAAGGCGCCGTAGAAACCGACGAAAGCCGTGACGGCCATCCCGAACGGGATGGTCGTCATGTGGGAGATCGGGGCGCGAGCAGGTGTGCCCCAGGTGTGCGGGTCGGCGACGTAGCCGATCCCCTCGTGGTCGAAGTAGGTGCCGCAGACGGTGTCACCGCGGCTTGGCATGGCTGCGGGGTCGAAGATGACGCCGGTGCCAAGTTGTGGACTCTCCATGAAGTATATTCCAGCGATCGCTGGCCCCACGGTGGGCGCCAAATGTCATGGTATAGTCACGGCAGATGCCATGGGGGGTGAGCCAGGCGACTTAGGATCACGGAGAGGTAGCGCGCAGTGTTTACCCAGGTTCGGCCACTCCTGGCGAGGTAAAGACCTACTTCCTGCTACGGTGTATTGAAATATGTTGGGGTGTACAATGGCGTGCGAGCTAGAGCTTGCGGGTGCTCTGGCGGCTATGGAAATGAGAAGAGTCTGCCTCTAGGGTTGCGCCTAGCCGGCCTTATATAGGGAGCCAGCTAGGGTTTACAGGGAAATGACGGGTAACCTAGGCGGCGCTAGCTAACTCGCTACAAGTACGGCTTCGTGGATCGCACTCTTCGGGATATGTAGATCCTCCTCTGATTCGGATATATTGGCTTGCCGTCTTCCTCGAGTTGGCCCACTGGGTTCCTTGGGGACCCGGCATCCTGGAAGATGTCCTCCGGGTGGGTGCTGGGCCACCCGGCCTAATGGCCCGACTCGTGGTCTTGGGCCAACCCGATTGGGCATCCCCCCATTAACGTGCGACAATCCTAGCCATATGGACCCCCGTGGACCCTTCCTAGCCTTCTAAGAGTATACGGACCCTCCTTACGTCATCTGACCCACGTGCACCCCTAACAGCCATCTAGGAGTATCAGTAGCACTTTTAGGTCATCCTAAAGCTCGTGCGACAATCCAAGCCATACGGACCCCCGTGGACCCCCCTAGCCATCTAGGAGTATACTAACCCCCTTACGTCATCTGACCCACGTGCACCCTTCCCAGCCATCTAGGAGTATCAGTAGCACTTTTGGGTCATCCTAAAGCACGTGCGACAATCCTAGCCATCTGGACCCCCGTGGACCCTCCTAGCCATCTAGGAGTATACGGACCCTCCTTAAGTCATCTGACCCGCGTGCACCCTCCCAGCCATCTAGGAGTATGAGTAGCACTTTTAGGTAATCCTAAAGAACGTGCGCCAATCCTATCCATCTGGACCCCGTGAACCCTTCCTAGCCTTCTAAGAGTATACGGACCCTCCTTACGTCATCTGACCCACGTGCACCCCTCTGAGCCATCTAGGAATATCAGTAGCACTTTTAGGTCATCTTAAAGCACGTGCGACAATCCTAGCCATATGGACCCCCGTGGACCCTTCCTAGCCTTCTAAGACTATACGGACCCTCCTTACGTCATCTGACCCACGTGCACCCCTCCTAGCCATCTAGGAGTATCAGCAGCACTTTTAAGTCATCCTAAAGCACGTGCAACAATCCAAGCCATACGGACCCCCGTGGACCCCTCCTAGCCATCTAGGAGTATACGGACCCCCATACGTCATCTGACCACGTGCACCCCTCCCGGCCATCAAGGAGTATCAGTAGCACTTTTAGGTCATCCTAAAGCACGTGCGACAATCCTAGCCATCTGGACCCCCGTGGACCCCTCCTAGCCATCTAGGAGTATACGGACCCTCCTTAAGTCATCTGACCCACGTGCACCCCTCCCAGCCATCTAGGAGTATCAGTAGCACTTTTAGGTAATCCTAAAGAACGTGCGCCAATCCTATCCATCTGGACCCCCGTGGACCATTCCTAGCCTTGTAAGAGTATACGGACCCTCCTTACGTCATCTGACCCACGTGCACCCTCTGAGCCATCTAGGAATATCAGTAGCACTTTTAGGTCATCCTAAATCACGTGCGACAATCCTAGCCATATGGACCCCCGTGGACCCTTCCTAGCCTTCTAAGAGTATACGGACCCTCCTTACGTCATCTGACCCACGTGCACTCCTCCCAGCCATCTAGGAGTATTTGCAGCACTTTTAAGTCATCCAAAAGCACGTGCGACAATCCAAGCCATACGGACCCCCGTGGACCCCTCCTAGCCATCTAGGAGTATACGGACCCCCATACGTCATCTGACCCACGTGCACCCTTCCCAGCCATCTAGGAGTATCAGTAGCACTTTTAGGTCATACTAAAAGCACGTGCGACAATCCTAGCCATCTAGACCCCCGTGGACCCCTCCTAGCCATCTAGGAGTATACGGACCCTCCTTAAGTCATCTGACCCACGTGCACCCCTCCCAGCCATCTAGGAGTATCAGTAGCACTTTTAGGTAATCCTAAAGAACGTGCGACAATCCTATCCATCTGGAACCCCGTGGACCCCTCCTAGCCATCTAGGAGTATACGGACCCTCCTTACGTCATCTGACCCACGTATGAGTAGCACTTTTAGGTCATCCTAGAGCACGTGCGACAATCCTAGCCATCTGGACCCCCGTGGACCCTTCCTAGCCATCTAGGAGTTTACGGACCCTCCTTACGTCATCTGACCCACGTGCACCCCTCCCAGCCATCTAGGAGTATCAGTAGCACTAATAGGTCATCCTAAAGCACGTGCGACAATCCTAGCTATATGGACCCCCGTGGACCCTTCCTAGCCTTCTAAGAGTATACGGACCCTCCTTACGTCATCTGACCCACTTGCACCCTCCCAGTCATCTAGAAGTATCAGTAGCACTTTTAGGTTATCCTAAAGCACGTGCGACAATCCAAGCCATACGGACCCCCGTGGACCCCTCCTAGCCATCTAGGAGTATACGGACCCCCCTTACGTCATCTAACCCACGTGCACCCCTCCCAGCCATTTTCGAGTATCAGTAGCACTTTTAAGTCATCCTAAGGGCATCTCCAGCTGCCCCCCCAGAGCCCCCCCAAGAGGCCTAAAAATAGCCGTTTTTGTACCACTCGGCCCCACCCCCCAGAAGTCCAAATAGCGCCGTTTCGGCGTTATTTTGCGCCGGCGCACCCAGGGGAAACCCAGCCCACTGGGTTCGGCTTGGCGGGGCGAAATGGCGGGAAAGGCGACGCGGGCCAGCGCTGTCAGCGACGCGGGGGAAAATGGCGCGGAACAGAACCGCCCGTGAGCGGCGCGCCCTCATCCTCTCGGTTCCCGCGCTGGTCAAAGGCTGCCGGAGTTAATGGCGTGGCCAGCGGCCAATGAGCGCGCCGGTCAAAAGGCTGCCGGAGTAATGGCGTGGCCGGCGCGCGTCGCTTCGACGTCCAATCGAAGGCCACGCTGCGTAATGGCGCAGTAATGTCGCGCCACCACGCCTGGCCGCCGAGCTTTAAAATCCCCCACCCCTCGCCGGCCCTCCACACACTCGCCTCTCCCTCGCCTCTTCTCTGCTCTCCCTCCATCGCCAGAGCCCTCCCTCGCCAGTGTCCAATGGCCGACGACGCCACCGCCGCCAACGGATGGACCCGCCGCCACCTCCGCAAGGACGAGGCATGGGCGCTCTACTAGGCGGGGTACCCGTGCCCCCCTGACATGCGCGTCCCCGGCGCATCCGGCGGCCAAGGGGCGTGGCAACTGAGCGCGGGAGGCATCCCCGTGCCTCCCGTCCCCATCGGCGTCGAGTTCGACTACGCCATCGCCGAGGTTCGCGAAGCCCTGACGGAGGAGCAGGCCACGGACCCGCGCTGGAGGGCGGAGGGCAATGACGCCTTCTGGCAGGCCTATTTCCAGCGCCGGCACGACCAGGACGTCGCCGACCGCGGCAACAACGGCCATGTGGAGGGCCGCCACAACTCCAAGGGGCGCAAGCGGTGGTGGGGCGGCCCAAACCGCTGCCTCCAGTGGGTCCTGGACTACATCGCCGCCGGCAACGAGCCCCGGCTGACCATGCCACCGAGGATCGCGTCGTGGACGCCGCGGCGGATGGGCGCCGCGTCCTCCTCCTCCGCCACTTCGTCATCCTCCGGCGCTCGCTCGGCTCCAGGTACCCGCGCCGCGCCCCCCTCTGTGACCCCCACTCTCAACTCCGGTCGCCGCGCCCCAGTGCGCAGCGGCGCCCTGCGCATCGGCGAGCCTCGCAGCGGCTCCTAGCGCCGCGCGGCTTCTCCCCCTCGCTCCTTCTTGCAACGCCTCGTCAGGGCCAAAAAGGAGCCCAAGCAGGAGCCGGAGCAGGAGGTGGAGTGGCCCGGCCTGAAGGAGGCGGAGGAGGCCTCCTTCAACACAATCCAGCCGGCGACGGAGGAATTCGCCGCCGACTGGAGCCTCCGCCAGTTCAAGGAGGCCGAGGTGGAGCGCTAGCGCCAAGCGCTCGCCGAGCTGGAGCGCAGGCGCGCGGAGGAGCGCCAGCACGCCAATGCGGGCCGTCGCCGCCGCATTCCTCCTCCTCCCGCGGCGCCGGATATCCCCTACTTCGTGCTGGACCCGAGCGACAGCGACGAGGAGGACGACGCCTTCAGGCAGGCCCTGCTGCTGAGCAAGTTCCAGCGCGGCGACGGCGAAGGCCCGAGCCGGCCTCCCGGGGACGGCTCAGACGACGACGACGACGACGGCGACTACAGCAAGGCGATCCAAGCTAGCCTGGGCCTCAACTAGCCCTGTGTAGATCGCCGAACAAAATGTTTTTATGTTTTTAGTTTCAATTCTGCCCTGTAATCGGCGATTTTTCCGCCAAATATGAATGGAAATCGCCTGTCTATTTGTTCCGGCGTTTTTGAATTTTTGGGCCGAAACTTGGGTTGGGTTCGCGGCTGGAAAACGCGCCCCCCAGGATCCAGATTAGCGCCGTTTCGCGCCGCGGCGGCCCAAAATAGCGCCGTTTTGGGCCCTGGGGAGGCACAACGGCTGGAGATGCCCTAAAAGACGTGCGACAATCCTACCCATCTGGACCCCCGTGGACCCTCCTAGCCATCTAAGAGTATACGGACCCTCCTTAAGTCATCTGACCCACGTGCACCCTCCCAGTCATCTAGGAGTATGGGTAGCACTTTTAGGTAATCCTAAAGAACGTGCGACAATCCTATCCATTTGGACCACAGTGGACCCCTCCTAGCCATCTAGGAGTATACAGACCCTCCTTACGTCATCTGACCCACGTGCACCCTTCCCAGCCATCTAGGAGTATCAGTCGCACTTTTAGGTCATCCTGAAGCACGTGCGACAATCCTAGCCATATGAACCCCCGTGGACTCCTCCTAGCCATCTAGAAGTATACAGACCCTCCTTAAGTCATCTGACCCACGTGCACCCGTCCCAGCCATCTAGGAGTATCAGTAGCACTTTTAGGTCATCCTAAAGTACGTGCGACAATCTTAGCCATCTGGACCCCCGTGGACCCTCCTAGCAATCTAGGAGTATACAGACCCTCCTTAAGTCATCTGACCCACGTGCAACCTCCCAGCCATCTAGAAGTATGAGTAGCACTTTTAGGTAATCCTAAAGAACGTGCGACAATCCTATCCATCTGGACCCCGTGGACCCTTCCTAGCCTTCTAAGAGTATACGGACCCTCCCTACGTCATCGGACCCACGTGTACCCCTCTGAGCCATCTAGGAGTATCAGTAGCATTTTTAGGTCATCCTAAAGCACGTGCGACAATCCTAGCCATATGGACCCCCGTGGACCCTTCCTAGCCTTCTAAGAGTATACGGATCCTCCTTACGTCATCTGACCCACGTGCACTCCTCCCAGCCATCTAGGAGTATCAGTAGCACTTTTAGGTAATCCTAAAGAACGTGCGACAATCCTATCCATCTGGACCCCGTGGACCCCTCATAGCCATCTAGGTCTATATGGACCCTCCATACGTCATCTGACCCACGTGCACTCCTCCCAGCAATCTAGGAGTATCAGTAGTACTTTTAGGTCATCCTAAATCACGTGCGACAATCCTAGCCATCTGGACCCCACGGACCCCTTCTAGCCATATAGGAGTATACGGACCCTCCTTACGTCATCTCAACAACGTGCACCCCTCCCAGCCATCTAGGAGTATCCGTAGCACTTTTAAGTCATCCTAAAGCACGTGCGACAATCCTAGCCGTGTGGACCCCCGTGGACCCTTCCCAGCCATCTAGAAGTATCAGTAGCACTTTTAGGTCGTCCTAAAGCACGTGCGACAATCCTAGCCATATGGACCCCGTGGACCCCTCCTAACCATCTAGGAGTATACGGACCCCCTTACGTCATCTGACCCACGTGCACCCCTCCCAGCCATCTAGGAGTATCAATAACACTTTTAGGTCATCCTAAAGCACGTGCGACAATCCTAGCCATCTGGACCCCCGTGGACCCTCCTAGCCATCTAGGAGTATACGGACGCTCCTTAAGTCATCTGACCCACGTGCACCCTTCCCAGCCATCTAGGAGTATCAGTAGCACTTTTGGGTCATCCTAAAGCACGTGTGACAATCCTAGCCATCTGGAACCCCGTGGACCCCTCCTAGCCATCTAAGAGTATACTGACCCTCCTTACGTCATCTGACCCACGTGCACCCCTCCCAGCCATCTAGGAGTATCAGTAGCACTTTTAGGTCATCCTAAAGCACATGCGACAATCCTAGCCATCTGGACCCCCGTGGACCCCTCCTAGTCATCTAGGAGTATACGGACCCTTCTTAACTCATCTGACCCCTCCCAGCCATCTAGGAGTATCAGTAGCACTTTTAGGTAATCCTAAAGAACGTGCGACAATCCTATCCATCTGGACCCCCGTGGACCCCTCCTAGCCATCTAGGTGTATATGGACCCTCCTTACGTCATCTGACCCACGTGCACTCCTCCCAGCAATCTAGGAGTATCAGTAGTACTTTTAGGTCATCCTAAATCACGTGCGACAATCCTAGCCATCTGGACCCCACGGACCCCTTCTAGCCATCTATGAGTATACGGACCCTCCTTACGTCATCTGAACAACGTGCACCCCTACCTGCCATCTAGGTGTATCAGTAGAACTTTTAGGTAATCCGAAAGAACGTGCGACAATCCTATCCATCTGGACCCCCGTGGACCCCTCCTAGCCATATAGGAGTATACGGACCCTCCTTACGTCATCTGACCCACGTGCACCCCTCCCAGCCATCTAGGAGTATCAGTAGCACTTTTTGGTCATCCTAAAGCACGTGCGACAATACTAGCCATCTGGACCCCCGTGGACCCTTCCTAGCCTTCCAAGAGTATACGGACCCTCCTTACGTCATCTGACCCACGTGCACCCCTCTGAGCCATCTAGGAGTATCATTAGCACTTTTAGGTCATCCTAAAGCACGTGCGACAATCCTAGCCATATGGACCCCCGCGGACTCCTCCTAGCCATCTAGGAGTATATGGACCCTCCTTACGTCATCTGACCCACGTGCACCCCTCCCAGCCATCTAGGAGTATCAGTAGCACTTTTAGGTCATCCTAAAGCACGTGCGACAATCCTAGCCATCTGGACCCCCGCGGACCCTCCTAGCCATCTAGGAGTATACGGACCCTCCTTAAGTCTTCTGACCCACGTGCACCCCTCCCAGCCATCTAGGAGTATCAGTAGCACTTTTGGGTCATCCTAAAGCACGTGCGACAATCCGAGACATCTGGAACCCGTGGACCCCTCCTAGCCATCTAGGAGTATACGGACCCTCCTTACGTCTTCTGACCCACGTGCACCCCTCCCAGCCATCTAGGAGTATCAGTAGCACTTTTAGGTCATCCTAAATGATGTAGTGCAACCTACCCTAAGCAACCCAACATATCCCAAGTCACCATGGACATCAAAGGTGAACTCCTTCCTCTTTGTGAACCTCGATATGACACTTTGGAATGGTATACTACTTGACCATCGTCACTTTGTATTGTTAGTCTTGACGAGTACGAGTCCACGGGAAGATGGCCAAGACGCAAGAGGAATGGAGTCCGACAAGACGGTGGCTTGGAAACGGAGAAGGAAGAAGAAACAGCATCAGGCGGTACTACCGGACTCGCCCCGGTACTACCGCCTCAGGCCGGCACGGTACTACCGCGCCTACTCCCGGATCTCCCAGGAACTACGGGTGTCATCGAGTTTCATCCGGTAGTGACCCCGGTACTGGCCCGGTACTACCGCACGGCTGGTACTACGGGCTCCAGCCGGTACTACCGCTGCGGGCGAGCCTGCGTGCTGAAAAGGCCCCTGTGCCTTGTAATCTTATCCACCCACCTACCCCTTTGGTCAACACTAGAAATAGGACCCCCTTTCCTCAGATCTAGGACAGACTATGTTTTGAGATTAGAGTAGAGCTGTGCTCCCCACCTCAAGACGGTCTCCTCCCTTCCCTTGCGGGGATGGTTCTCCCTTGTGGAGAAGATCCCCTTGTGGATTCAAGACCTCTACTTGTAGTTTGACTACTTGCCAATCTTTCATCCTCGGGTGACTTTATTGGATCGGTTTGGTTGACCGTTGGAGAAACAACCACCCAAGATCCCTTCTTGTATCTACTTGCCGATCTCCCACCTTCGTGTGGATTCTATTGGGCCGGTTGCACCGACCGGTAAGGGAAACGGTTCTTGTATCGTGTGTGTTCTTGTGTTCGGGGCGTTCTTCTTGGTGTTCTTCGTGTTCTTGCGTGTGTTCGTCCACATCCTCCGTCAATCCGTGAAGATCGGGCCACCTAGTAGTCCCATACTACACCATATGGTATCAGAGCATGGTTGCCACGTATTTGACTTGTGTTTCCACCCCCAAATCCACCAAAAAAAATTGATTTTGATAAATTCGAAAATTTCTGCCAAAAATAGCCCAATTTGCTTTTGGATCGATCTGAGATTTGAGTGCGTATTTGCAAGTTTTGATCCATAGATCTATTGCTATACTAGTTGATTTACCTTCCTTTGCGTTCCCATAGCCTAATTCCATCGATTTCCCCTTCGATTTGGCCATTTTCGAGCCGTTTTTCTGCCAAAATCGCGCATTTTCGCGTCTCGGGCACGAACAGCGACCCGACCTGGTACTACCGGACTGCGTGCGGTACTACCGCCCTTACTAAAAACAGGAATTTCTGGAATACGGTTTTGGCCATATCTTTTGCATTTGGACTCCGTTTTTGGTGTTCTTTGGCTCGTTTTGAAGCTACGATCAAGGCCTTCGTCACCATTGCGGAAGATCCATCATCTACCGCCACCAAAATCTGCGGGCAAGCACGAAGCTTCTACAACAAAGGGTGAAGAACATCGACGGAAGGTATAACATCGCCAATCTTTACCCCTTTCCATTCCTTTGTGAGCCACACTATATCTTTGCAATTACCATGTCCTATTGAGGCTAGCTCTTGATAATTGCTTGGGCTTTGCACATTTGCACCGTGTAGTTCCGAGCAAAAGTTGTATGCGCTAGTTGATATATATCTTGTTGTTGGCATCAAAAAGAAGTGGGTGTGTAAAAGTGAAAGAAGCAAAAGAGAAAGGATAAAAGAAGCAAAAAGTGCAAGAAAAGAAAAAGAAACACCACTTGCCATATCTTGTAGGAAGCGCGTAAGCTCGATGAACATCTAGTAGGTGGTGCATTGTTGTGCAAATCTTGTAGCCCACCAAATAAATTGCAATCGAGCTAGTAGCTCTCCTTGTACTTGTGCAACACGAGCTTATAGTCTTCGCTAGGATCATTTGGTTCTTTAGCTCACTTCTTGGTTGCATAAGTCCCATTTATCTCTCCGCGCGTGTGTTTCCTTGAACTACATTCCTATCTTTTGAGATTGACTTGTATTTGCTTTGTCATCATCGTGGTTCTCAACTTGCTTTGACAATATCTTGGTTTCCGGTTGGTTCAATTTGCTTTCCACCTACCATACCTTCCTACCAACTTTTAAGCCGTGTGTGTTTTGGAGTTTGCTTTGGATACTTGAACACAAGCAATTTACTTTGTGATCGTTTCCCTTGGTTGTCCACGACGTCCAATACTATCTACAAGGTGAGAGGTTGTGTTCTAGATCCTTTCCACTCCACATATATACACTTGTCTTGTGAGTTGACATGTCTAGGGAGAGCGAACGCAACTATGGAGCCTATGAGGAGCACTACACGATAAGTCACATGGACTATGATGCCTCAAACTTTGAGGACATGGGGGACTACTACAACTATTACGACTACACCGATAATGACCCCATGACATGATGGATCATCACCAAGACTTCCGCTACAACTACTCCGACTACGACTCTGACTATTCGAACGTACACGACAAGGAGCGGTACCATGACGTCGAGCAACCTTCATCATATGGTATCGACTCCAAGTACATACGAATCTACCACGACTCCGACTACACAAGGTCCAACGACAATGAGGCGCAAGTGTCTTCACATGCCTCAACATATGTGATGAGGACATCCCTAGGCCTTTACCATTCTCTTCCATTGATGATGTTGCTGTTCAAGACAAGCCCAATGAAGTGAGGATTGGACCAATGACAAGAGCTCGTGCCAAGCTACTTGGACAACAGGTGAACTCACTCTTAGTTGAATTCGATGTTTGTGATAATGAGAACTTTATGCTGCCTAAATCCATGCACTTGTGTATGATCAGGGTTATTGATGTAGCCCAACCTATGGCTCCTACAACAAGTGGCCCAATGACAAGAGCTAGAGTCAAAGCTCTCCATGATAAGATGAATTCACTCCTATCTATGTGTGATCTCGACACTCCTTTGAATGGGTTGCTACTTCATACGGAAACTTTGTGCATACTCAGGAACCACATTGACGACGGCCCACAATGGAGTGGAGGAGATGACCAAGAGAAGACCCAAGAAGGTGGCCAAGAGAGTAGCCAAGGAGAAGAAGAAGCCCAAACTGCTTCGGGCGGTACTACCGGCCCCGACCCGGTACTACTGCCCCCCTGACGTGTCACCTGCTAAAGATACTACCGGGGCCGGTACTACCGCGCCTCGCCGCCCCGGTACTACCGCCAGACGCCGGCGCGGTACTACCGGGTCAACTGCCGGGTCTACTACCGGATCTCTCGGGAGCCTCGGGTGTCCTCGGGTTCCATCCCGGTAGTGGCCCCGGTACTGGACCGGTACTACCGCACACCCGGTACTACCGGGTTCTGTCCGGTACTACCGCTGCGGGCGGGTCTGCACGCTGGAAAGGCTCCCGTGCCTTGTAATCTTATCCCTTTGGATCTAGAGTATAAATAGTTCGTCCCCTTCCTAGGGTTAGGGTTAGACTATGATTTGGGAACTAAATAGAGCCTTGCTCCTTCTTCTCAAAGTGTCTCTTTCCTCCTATGGAGATGACTCAAGGCCTCCCCTTGTGGAGATGAACCAAGGCCTCCTCTTGAGGAGAAGATCCCTGCGTGGATACCAAGGCTTCCGCTTGTAGTTGCGATTACTTGCTAATCTTCCCTCTTGAGTGGCTATTGGTTGGTTGGATTGACCAATTGGACAAACAATCCTAAGAGTAAGGTGTGCTTGGGAGAGGAGAATTGGGGGCTACCCTCGGGGATTTGTTACCAATTGAGTCTTGCCGGGTTGCTACTTGCTATTTACCCTTGTTTTGAGTGATTCCCCTCTTTTGTGTTCTTCGTTTTCGCGTGTTCTTCGTGTTCATCTTCCCTCCGCACAAATCCGTGAAAATCGGGACCAACCTACATCATATGGTATCAGAGCTCTAGGTTGACACGGATTTGATTTGTGTTTCCACCAAAATCCACCAAATTTTTCTTCGTTTTTGAGAAATTCGAAAATTTCCACCAAAAATAGCCTTGCCTTGATTCGAGCCGATCTGTCGATTCGTTGCGTTTTTGGTAGTTTTTGTCCATGGATCTGTTGCTTTAGGACCCCCTCCACCTTGTTTGCGTTCCCTAGCCTTAATTTTGCCAATTTCCCACGAATTTGAGGATTTTCGGGTCCAATTTCCGCCCAAAATCGAAAGTCAACCATCAGAAATCGGGCAGGCCGGTACTACCGGGTCAGGCCGGTACTACCGGGTTTTCAAAATTTGGCCGAATTTTTTTCTTTTTCCTCGGTTCGTTTTGGCATTTCCTCTTTGGTTTGAGTCCTTTCTTGGTGTGCCTACGTCTTCGACATCGACAAGCTTCCGCAGCAACGCATCATCAACGCCAAGCGACGACGCCACCAAGGACTCGACATTTCCCCACCACCATAATCCGTTGTGAGCCCTTCTTCCTTTCGTGTACTTGACCTATCGGACTAGCTCTTTGATATTGCGGGCATTGCACTTGTTGAGTGTTTGTCTTAAAGTATTGGCGAGTGTGTATCGTTAGAGATCTTGGCACTAGCAAAAGAGAAGGAATCATCGTCAAAAAGCAAAAATAAAAAAAAAGAGAAAAGAAAAGAAAAGAATCAAGTGGTGCCAAGTATCATCTCTTGTAGGTTGCGACAAAGCTAACCGCCAAAGTGAGTGAGTGTGTAACTCTTGTGCAAATCCGTTGCCCACAAAAAGCAATTGAGCTAGCGTCCTTCTTGTGTTGGGTGACATTTGAGCACGTAGTCTTCGTTAGGTTGTCTATCTTCGAGTGCTCGCCCTTTGGTCGCCCAACCCCATTATTCGCTTTTGTGTGTGTTTCTTGATACTTTGTGGTTGGAGTTTCTTTGGTAATTTGATCATTGTGGATTTTCTACCTTTGGTTTGCTTGTTTCGTTTGCCACTTCATACCTTCCTATCCTCATAAGTGTGTGTGTTGGGTGTTAGAACCGGATACTCTCCTCTCAAGCTACATTATACTTGGGATATAGTTTGTCTTGGTTTTTCTTTCCACATCTCACTTGATCTTGAGAAAATGTTTAGGGGAAGTACAAACGGAAGCTCAAGCTCGGATGAGGAAATCCATGGTGGAGTTCGCGGTGATCATGGCTATGTCACACAATCGGAGCTTGTTGGCATGCGACACTTTCTTCGTGAACCTAGGACGCTACGAGCGCCGTCTTCAAATCAAGAGAACACCTTCAACGACCGCATGCATGCTCAAGAAGCAAATATGGAGCGGTTGACCGAAGCTATCAACAACCTTGTGCGACAACGAGCTTCTTCACACTCAAGCCGTACAAGAAGCACCTCAAGGTCGACACAAGCACGTCATGGACGTCATGAACCTCGACAAGAACGTCAACATGATCCAAGGCGCGACGCCCATGAACGACCTCCTCCTCACGTTGAACAACCACATGATCTTCACGCGAACAATGCCAATGCGCATCAAGAGCAACCTCACCAAAATGTTGAACGTCATGAACGCATGCCATCACCACCACCGCAACAACGTGATCGTCATGACCCATTGGCTAATGACAATGGCGTTCCGGGTGCGAATGACTTTGTGAACAAGGACGTCACCGTCATCCTCCAAGGCCACGTCATCAAATCATGACAATGCGAACAATAACGAACAACCCGTTCCTCAACAAGAGCTACCTCCCAACATGCCTCGTCCTCGTCAAGAGCTTCCACATGATCGTCACAACACCATCGCGCCGAGTCAAGTGATAACGAGTCAAGCCAACACAATGGTGATGGACTCAATCGAAGGAGACGTGGACGTGCATTCCCACGTGGTGCCATGGTGACAACTATGATGACTTGACCAACGTCCGCTTTGACATACCCAAGTTCTACGGCACAAGTGATCCGGAAGCTTACTTCTCATGGGTACTCAAGGTTGACAAGATCTTCCGTGTGCAACGCTTCTCCGACAACAAGAAGGTTGCCTTAGCCTCGATGGAGTTTGAAGAGTATGCCCTCTTGTGGTGGGAACAACTACAAGATGCTCGCGTCGCTAACCACCAACAACCAATTGACACTTGGGTTGAAATGAAAGAAACAATGTACAAGCGCTTCGTGCCAAGCCATTACACTAGAGACTTATACAAGAAGTTGCAAGAGTTGAAGCAAGGTTTGAAGTCGGTTGACGAGTACTACAAGGAGATGGAAATCTCCATGATGAGAGCCAATGTCAACGAGTACGAAGAGCAATCCATGGCTCGTTTCATGAATGGCCTCAACTATCCAATCAAGAAGATCGTGGAGTTCCAACCATATGCCTCTTTGGTAGAGCTAGTACATCAAGCTTCCAAGGCCGAGCGCCACGTGCTTGAAGAGCTCAAATACCTCAAGACAAAGGCATTCTTCGCCAACAAGCCTTCTTCGTCAACTACACCTTCACAAGCTCTTCCTCAAGCGAACACACGAGGTCCTCCAAGAGTCTCTACTCGACACCTCAAGCGCCTCAACCTTTCAAGAAAGTACCTCCCTACCAAGGCGCCTCAAGGATCTTCGTCCGGCACAAGACTTTGCAATGCTACAAGTGCGGCGGACAAGGGCACAAATCTTTTGAGTGCACCAACAAGAAGGTCATGATCATCAATGACATGGGAGAGTATGAATCTATGAGTGAAGATGAGTACAATGCTTTGAACAAGGTCGCCACAATGCAAAGTGCTCAAGAAGAAGAAAGTGAGATATATTGTGATGGCGACAACAACCCTTCCTTGGTTGTGGCAAGAGCTCTAACCACCAATGTTCAAGTGGAAGAAGACCAAAGATGCAACTTGTTCAAACAAGAGCGGGAATCAATGGAAAGTCCATCAAGGTCATCATAGATGGTGGAAGTTGCCACAACCTAGCGAGCAAAGAACTTTGTGATAAGCTCAACTTGAAGTTCAAGAAGCACCCACATCCTACCATGTGCAATGGTTGAGTGATACCGGAGCCGTCAAGATTCAACACATGGTGCAAGTGTCCTTCAAGATTGGAGCCTATGAAGATACGGTTGATTGTGATGTTGTGCCTATGAACGTTTGTCACTTACTCCTTGGGCGTCCATGGCAATTTGACAAGGGTGCTATGCATGATGGAAGGACAAATTACTATAGCTTCAAGAACAACGACAAGACCTTCGTCCTTCGTCCCATGACACCAAGTCAAGTCATCGCCGACAACGCCAAGACTATTGCAAGGGCACAACAAGATCGTTCGTCTAGTGAGATGAGTGGTGAGCGAGAGACCCACCATAAAGTGAGTGAGAGCCACAAGCCAAATGAGTGTGACACTTCAAAGAGAGTTCCCACAAAACTTACACTATTTGCCACAAAGAGAGAGATGAGGGAGTTGAGAGAGAACCCATCCACCCTCCACTATGTGCTCATATGCAAGGGTGAAGTTTCTATGACTAACACTTCACAAACCTTCCTCCTTCTTTGTTGTCTCTTTTGAAGGACTTTGAAGATGTCTTCCCTCAAGAAGTGCCACCGGGACTACCTCCTCTACGCGGAATCGAGCACCGCATCGACCTTGTTCCCGGCGCACCGCTACCAAACCGCGCTCCTTACCGCACCAACCCCGAAGAGACAAAGGAGATCGAGCGGCAAATACAAGAACTTCTTGCCATGGGACATATCCGCGAGAGCTTGAGTCCGTGCCGTGCCCGTCATCTTGGTACCCAAGCACGACAACACTCTTCGCCTTTGCATGGATTGTCGCCCCATCAACGCCATAACCGTTCGGTATCGCCATCCTATCCCTCGACTTGATGATATGCTTGATGAGCTTTGTGGTTCCGCTATATTCTCCAAAATTGATCTTAAAAGTGGATATCACCAAATAAGATGTGTGAAGGTGATGAATGGAAGACCGCATTTAAAACAAAGCTTGGTCTTTATGAGTGGCTCGTCATGCCATTTGGTCTTTCCAATGCACCTTCTACTTTTATGCGTCTCATGAATCATGTTTTGCGTCCTTTTATTGGCAAATTTGTTGTGGTATACTTTGACGACATCCTTATCTATAGCAAATCTTTGGAAGAGCACACTTCTCATGTTGCTCAAGTTTTGTTGGTTCTTCGCAATGAAAAGCTTTATGCAAATCTTTCTAAGTGCACTTTTGCCACCAACAAACTTGTTTTCTTGGGTTTTGTTGTTTCTTCGGATGGAGTTGAAGTTGATGATGCAAGATACAAGCAATTCGGACTTGGCCTTTTCCGATGTCACTTGAGGAGTTGAGACGTTTTCTTGGTTTTGCCGGATTTTACCGCCGTTTCATCAAGGATTTTTCCACAATTGCTTGCCCCCTCCATGAACTTACAAAGAAAATGTACCTTTCATTTGGGGCAATGCACATGATTTTGCTTTCAATGAGCTCAAACGGTTATTAACCGAAGCACCACTCCTTGCCCTTCCGGATTTCTCTAAGACATTTGAGATTGAATGCGATGCAAGTGGATTGGGCATTGGTGGAGTGCTTATGCAAAATGGTAGACCCATCGCATACCATAGTGAGAAACTAGATGGAGCTCGCTTGAATTACCCCATTTATGACAAAGAGTTATTTGCTTTGGTTCGTGTTTTGGATGTGTGGCAACATTACCTTCGTCCTAAGGAATTTGTCATTCATTCCGACCATGAATCCTTGAAATATTTGAAAAGTCAAACAAATTTGAACAAAAGACATGCTAAGTGGGTTGAGTTCATTGAGTCTTTCACTTTGTAATCAAATACAAGAAAGGTAAAGACAATGTGGTCGCGGATGCTCTATCCCGCAAGGCCAACCTACTTACACGTCTTGACATTAGTGTCTTGGGTTTGGATGAGATAAAGAGTTGTATGCTACCGATGCTTTCTTTGGAGACATTTTCGCTCAATGTTCGGAGCACAAAGGAATTGGTGATTTCTATTTGCACAAGGTTTCTTGTTTAAGGCTAACAAACTATGTATACCCGAGTCTTCGCTTCGTTTGGTCCTTTTGAAGGAATCTCATGGAGGAACACTCATGGGTCACTTTGGCCGCGACAAGACCTACGCCATGCTCTCCACCAACTACTATTGGCCAAGAATGAAGCGTGATGTGGAACGCCTAGTTCGACGATGTTCTACATGTCTCAAAGCTAAGTCTACTCTAAACTCTCATGGTTATACACACCTTTGCCTATTCCACATCACCCATGGTCCGATATAGCTATGGATTTTGTCTTAGGACTCCCACGCACTAAAACAAACAAGGATTCCATCTTTGTCGTCATTGATCGCTTCTCTAAAATGGCACACTTTATACCTTGCAACAAGAGCGACGATGCTTCACACATTGCTACTTTGTTTTTCAGGGAAATCGTCCGTCTTCATGGCGTGCCCAAGACCATTGTGTCGGATCGTGACACCAAGTTCGTGAGCTATTTTTGGAAGACTTTGATGGCCAAGATGGGAATCAAGCAACTATTCTCCACCGCATACCACCCTCAAACCGATGGCCAAACCGAAGTGGTGAACCGAAGCCTATCTACACTCCTTCGTGTGTTGATCAAGCCTAACTTGAAGAATTGGGAAGAGTGCATCCCACACGCCGAGTTCGCCTACAATCGAGCACTACACCGCGCAACAAAGAGAACACCCTTCGAGGTCGTCTATGGCTCCAACCCCTACACCGCGCTAGACATGCTACCACTTCCACTCCGTGAGCAAGTTAACATGGACTTCGACAAGCGAGCCGCTACATGAAGAAGCTCCATGAAGACAAGCTACGCTTGAGAAGCACAACAAAGACCATGCTACGAAGATGAACAAAACAAGCGCGCCATGATATTTGAAGGAGACCTTGTGTGGCTACACCTTCGCAAAGATCGCTTTCCGGATGCAAGGAAGTCCAAGCTTCACCCTCGTGGAGATGGACCTTTCAAGGTTATCAAGCGCATCAACGACAATGCCTACAAGATCGACATCTCCAACTCCAAACACTTGGTCCATGACACCTTCAACGTCGCCGACCTATCGCCATACCTTGGAACATCAAGCGATGAGGATGACCAAGAGTCGAGGACGACTCTTTTCCAAGGGGGGGAGATGATGTAGCCCAACCTATGGCTCCTACAACAAGTGGCCCAATGACAAGAGCAAGAGTCAAAGCTCTCCATGATAAGGTGAATTCACTCCTATCTATGTGTGATCTCGACACTCCTTTGAATGGGTTGCTACTTCATTCGGAAACTTTGTGCATACTCAGGAACCACCTTGACGACGGCCCACAATGGAGTGGAGAGATGACCAAGAGAAGACCCAAGAAGGTGGCCAAGGAGCAGCAAGGAGAAGAAGAAGCCCAAACTGCTTCGGGCGGTACTACCGGCCCCGACCCGGTACTACCGCCCCCGCCTGACGTGTCACCTACAGAAGATACTACCGGGGCAGGTACTACCGCGCCTCGCCGCCCCGGTACTACCGCCAGACGCCGGCGCGGTACTACCGCGTCAACTGCCGGGTCTACTACCGGATCTCCCGGAGCCTCGGGTGTCCTCGGGTTCCATCCCGGTAGTGGCCCCGGTACTAGCCCGGTACTACCGCACACCCGGTACTAGCGGGTTCAATCCGGTACTACCGCTACGGGCGGTCTGCACGCTGGAAAGGCTCCCGTGCCTTGTAATCTTATCCCCTTTGGATCTAGAGTATAAATAGTTCGTCCCCTTCCTAGGGTTATGGTTAGACTATGATTTGGGAACTAAAGTAGAGCCTTGCTCCTTCTTCTCAAAGTGTCTCTTTCATCCTATGGAGATGACTCAAGGCCTCCCCTTGTGGAGATGAACCAAGGCCTCCTCTTGAGGAGAAGATCCCTGCGTGGATACCAAGGCTTACGCTTTAGTTGCGATTACTTCCTAATCTTCCCTCCTTGAGTGGCTAGATTGGGTTGGTTGGATTGACCAATTAGACAAACAATTCTAAGAGTAAGGTGTGCTTGGGAGAGGAGAATTGGGGGCTACCCTCGGGGATTTGTTACCAATTGAGTCTTGCTGGGTTGCTACTTGCTATTTACCCTCGTTTTGAGTGATTCCCCTCTTTTGTGTTCTTCGTTCTTTGAGTGTTCTTCGTGTTCATCTTTCCCTCCGCACAAATCCGTGAAAATCGGGACCAACCTACATCAGTTATTGATAACACAAGCGTTGACGGAGGGCTAGAGGAGCAGCAAGGATTGGAGCACGATGTCCCCAATGGCACGAGGGAGGAGCGGGAGGCATGCGCCAGAGGGGAAGATGGAGAAAATGAGTTCTGGAGTCCATCGGAATATCCGATTCACCCCGATTCGGAATATCCGATTTGAGTCGTGGACTACGCACGGAGGTACTGGAGTCAGTCGGAATATTCGATTTTGCCGACTCGGATTATCCGATTTGCGTCGGAATATCCAATTTTTGCCGACTCGGATTATCCGATTTAAGTCATGAATTACGTCCGGAGGTACTGTAGCCAATCGGATTATCCGATTTTCCCGACACTCGGATTATCCGATTTAGTGAAAACGGGCCTGCGTGCCTTTTTTAGACCGAACCGTTTTAGGTCGGTTTGTATCTGGTTTGAGTCGAACTTGGTCATGTTTTTGGGCGTGGGATTGATCCCCCAGCCCCCATATATACTTAGGAACCTCTTTGTAGACCCTAGACCACGTTTAAAGATAAACCCTAGATTGAATTGCTTGAAGCTTTCATCTATCTTCGAGTTCCTCTGTGTTGCGCTCAGGAATTCAACCTCTCCACTGTGTTGCGCTCTGGAGATTATTGTTACCGAAGTTTGAGTGTGATATGTCGTTCCACTAGGAATTGGGAGATTGCAGAACAGCTCGTGGTCGGCGGCTACGTTGCGCAAGCGTGTGGTGTTGCGAATATCCATTGGGTTGAAGAGCTGTTGCATTGGCAACAGGGGAGCAGCCGGAGAGTTCAAGAGCATCTCGCGAGTTATCTTCATATCCATTATCCACCCATCATCAGCTCACTGAGAAGATCGGGCAACCCCTTATCAATATGGTACCGATTTCGACAACAACGACATGGTGGACCGCCACTACTACGACTACCACTCCGATGACATGGTGGAGAACGTCTACGACTACTACTCTTGTAGCATGTGCGGCGACATCGAAAACATGCAAGAGGAGAGGACTCCCATCGCCACCATGTTCAAGAGCGGCACCACCAAGTGTCATGGTACAACCTACTATGTTTCAAGCTCAAGACGGTGCTCCGACAAGAAGGCCACCATGAGTTCATCCTATGGAGCTCCATCTACTTCCAAGAGTGCCAAGCTTTGCCATTCGCCATCAACTTCATGGAGCCATGACAAGGCTGTCGCCAAGAGCGACAAGCTTCGACATTCTCCTTCAACAATAAGAAGGCGCCCCAAGAAGTGCATCGATAAGGCCAGCTACAAAATCTCAAGGATGCCATGGACAAGTTTGCTAAGAGCCTACATCCTTCATCTAGCTCATCAAGGGGCCACAAGAAAGATGCCAAGGTGGACCACAACATGTCACCAAGCTCTAGTGGAAGCTCCAAGGAAAGGTCGCCAAGGCAACAAGCACGCCGATTTCAACATGAGGAGAAGCATCCAAATGACTTTCGGCGACACCCTACAACTCAAGAACGCCAACGTCGACATGGAAACAAGATGGTGACAAAGGCGCATCCTATGGTGTCCCCTAGTGCTACCACTCCAAGTGCGCCAACAAGAGCTACAAGTCCCATCTTTGACGAGATCATGGCCGACATCGACAACTTCTTTGAGAATTTCATACGTCGACGCCGGAAGAAACATGGTCACAAACGTGAGGTCGCTACACTATTGGCGCCCTTCTTGAGTACTTCTCTTGATATGACGTCTACACCAATTGCCACCACCACTTTGGTCCCTATATGGCAAGAAGAAGACCTTATATGTGACAATTGCCAAGGCCAAGACCATGATCCACGAGAATGTCCCAATCTCTTGTGCCCACTATGCAATAGAAGAGGTCACATGATGTGGGAGTGCACAAATGAAGACCAAGGAGATGACAAGATGGTCGAGCATGGGATTTTCCCTTCGACCAAGGAGGCGAGCATGGAAGATGCTATCACCTATGACCATGGGTCAAGTGATGATGATGCCGAGCATGGGATGTTCCCTTCGGCAATGGAGTCGAGTGATGATGCCCCCATTATGGCATTGACCTTTTGATGTAGGTTGGTCCCGATTTTCACGGATTTGTGCGGAGGGAAAGATGAACACGAAGAACACGCGAAGAACGAAGAACACAAAAGAGGGGAATCACTCAAAACAAGGGTAAATAGCAAGTAGCAACTCGGCAAGACTCAATTGGTAACAAATCCCCGAGGGTAGCCCCCAATTCTCCTCTCCCAAGCACACCTTACTCTTAGGATTGTTTGTCCAATTGGTCAATTCAACCAATCAAATCTAGCCACTCAAAGAGGGAAGATTAGCAAGTAATCGCAACTACAAGCGGAAGCCTTGGTATCCACGCAGGGATCTTCTCCTCAAGAGGAGGCCTTGGTTCATCTCCACAAAGGGAGGCCTTGATTCATCTCCATAGGAGGAAAGAGACACTTTGAGAAGAAGGAGCAAGGCTCTACTCTCATCCCAAATCATAGTCTAACCCTAGATCTAGATGGGGGACGCCTATTTATAGTCTAGAGGCAAAAGGGGAAAGTTAGGTGGGGTAGGTTGGAGTTACAAGGCTCAACAGCCTGACTGGATCCCGCAGCAGCGGTAGTACCGCCCATCCTAGCGGTAGTACCGCTGGGGCGGCCAGAGCTTCGTTGACTTCGCGGGGGCGGCAGTGCCGGCGGTAGTACCGCTTGGGCGGGCGGTAGTACCGCCCGCACTGCCGCACATGGACGCAGAGGCGGGTTTTCGGCGGCACTGGGGGCGGTAGTACCGCTGTGATGGGCGATAGTACCGCCCTAGCTCTTCTTTCTCTTCTTCTTCTTGGCCATCTTCTTGTGTCTTCTCTTGCTCATCTTCTTGGGTCTTCTCTTGGTCATCTTCTCGACTCCATTGTGGGTCGTCATCATGGTGGTTCCTGAGTATGCACAAAGTATCCGAATGAAGTAGCAATTGTGGAAAAATCCTTGATGAAACGGCGGTAAAATCCGGCAAAACCAAGAAAACGTCTCAACTCCTCAAGTGACATCGGAAAAGGCCAAGTCCGAATTGCTTGTATCTTTGCTTCATCGACTTTGATTCCATCCGAAGAAACAACAAAAACCCAAGAAAACAAGTTTGTTGGTGGCAAAAGTGCACTTAGAAAGATTTGCATAAAACTTTTCATTGCGAAGAACGAACAAAACTTGAGCAACATGAGAAGTGTGCTCTTCCAAAGATTTGCTATAGATAAGGATGTCGTCAAATTATACCACAACAAATTTCCCAATGAAAGGACGCAAAGTATGATTCATGAGACGCATAAAAGTAGAAGGTGCATTGGAAAGACCAAATGGCATGACAAGCCATTCATAAAGACCAAGCTTTGTTTTAAATGTGGTCTTCCATTCATCACCTTCACACATCCTTATTTGATGGTATCCACTTTTAAGATCAATTTTGGAGAATATAGCGGAACCACAAAGCTCATCAAGCATATCATCAAGTCGAGGGATAGGATGGCGATACCGAACGGTTATGGCGTTGATGGGACGACAATCCATGCAAAGGCGAAGAGTGTTGTCGTGCTTGGGTACCAATATGACGGGCACGGCGCACGGACTCAAGCTCTCGCGGATATGTCCCATGGCAAGAAGTTCTTGTATTTGCCGCTCGATCTCCTTAGTCTCCTCGGGGTTGGTGCGGTAAGGAGCGCGGTTTGGTAGCGGTGCACCGGGAACAAGGTCGATGCGGTGCTCGATTCCGCGTAGAGGAGGTAGTCCCGGTGGCACTTCTTTAGGGAAAACATCTTCAAAGTCCTTCAAAAGAGACAACAAAGGAGGAGGAAGGTTTGTGAACGTGTTAGTCATAGAAATTTCACCCTTGCATATGAGCACATAGTGTAGGGTGGATGGGTTCTCTCTCAACTCCCTCATCTCTCTCTTGGTGGCAGATAGTGTAAGTTTTGTGGGAACTCTCTTTGAAGTGTCGCACTCATTTGGCTTGTGGCTCTCACTCACTTTATGGTGGGTCTCTCGCTCACCACTCATCTCACTTGACGAACGATCTTGTTGTGCCCTTGCAATAGTCTTGGCGTTGTCGGCAATGATTTAACTTGGTGACATGGGACGAAGGACGAAGGTCTTGTCGTTGTTCTTGAAGCTATAGTAATTAGTCCTTCCATCATGCATAGCACCCTTATCAAATTGCCAAGGACGTCCAAGAAGTAAGTGACAAACGGTCATAGGCACAACATGTGTTGAATCTTGACGGCTCCGGTATCACTCAACCATTGCACATGGTAAGGATGTGGGTGCTTCGTGAACTTCAAGTTGAGCTTGTCACAAAGTTCTTTGCTCGCTAGGTTGTGGCAACTTCCACCATCTATGATGACCTTGATGGACTTTCCATTGATTCCCGCTCTAGTTTGGAACAAGTTGCATCTTTGGTCTTCTTCTACTTGAACATTGGTGGTTAAAGCTCTTGCCACAACCAAGGAAGGGTTGTTGTCGCCATCACAATATATCTCACTTTCTTCTTCTTGAGCACTTTGCATTGTGGCAACCTTGTTCAAAGCATTGTACTCATCTTCACTCATAGATTCATACTCTCCCATGTCATTGACGATCATGACCTTCTTGTCGGTACACTCAAAAGATTTGTGCCCTTGTCCGCCGCACTTGTAGCATTGCAAAAGTCTTGTGCCGGACGAAGATCCTTGAGGCGCCTTGTTAGCGGAAGGTACTTTCTTGAAAGGTTGAGGCGCTTGAGGTGTCGAAGTAGAGACTCTTGGAGGACCTCGAGTGTTCGCTTGACGAAGAGCTTCTGAAGGTGTAGGAGTTGACGAAGAAGGCTTATTGGCGTAGAATGCCTTTGTCTTGAGGTATTTGAGCTCTTCAAGCACGTGGCGCTCGGCCTTGGACGCTTGATGTACTAGCTCAACCAAAGAGGCATATGGTTGGAACTCCACGATCTTATTGATTGGATAGTTGAGGCCATTCATGAAACGAGCCATTGATTGCTCTTCGTACTCATTGACATTGGCTCTCATCATGGAGATTTCCATCTCCTTGTAGTACTCGTCAATCGACTTCAACCCTTGCTTCAACTCTTGCAACTTCTTGTATAAGTCTCTAGTGTAATGGCTTGGCACGAAGCGCTTGTACATTGTTTCTTTCATTTCAACCCAAGTGTCAATTGGTTGTTGGTGGTTAGCGGCGCGAGCATCTTGTAGGTGTTCCCACCACAAGAGGGCATACTCTTCAAACTCCATCGAAGCTAAGGCAACCTTCTTTTTGTCGGAGAAGCTTTGTACACGGAAGATCTTGTCAACCTTGAGTACCCATGAGAAGTAAGCTTCCGGATCACTTGTGCCGTAGAACTTGGGTATGTCAAAGCGGACGTTGATCAAGTCATCATAATCGTCACGATGGCCACCACGTGGGAATGCACGTCCACGTCTCCTTCAATTGAGTCCATCGCCATTGTGTTGGCTTGACTCGTTATCACTTGACTCGGAACGTTGGTGTTGGTGACGATCATGTGGAAGTTCTTGATGAGGACGAGGATCATGTTGAGGAGGTAGCTCTTGTTGAGGAACGGGTTGTTCGTTATTGTTCGCATTGTCATGATTTTGATGACGTAGCCTTGGAGGATGACGGGGGTGACGTCCTTGTTCACCAAAGTCATTCGCACCCGGTACGCCATTGTCATTAGCCAATGGGTCATGACGATCACGTTGTTGCGGTGGTGGTGATGGTATGCGTTCATGACGTTCATCATTTTGGTGAGGTTGTTCTTGATGCGCATTGGCCATGTTCGCGTGAAGATCATGTGGTTGTTCAACATTAGGAGGAGGTCATTCATAGGCGTCGCGCCTTGGGTCATGTTGACGTTCTTGTCGAGGTTCATGACGTCCAGGACGAGCTTGTGTCGACCTTGAGGAGCTTCTTGTACGGCTTGAGTGTGAAGAAGCTCATTGTTGCACAAGGTTGTTGATAGCTTCGGTCATCCGCTCCATATTTGCTTCTTGAGCATGCATGCGGTCATTGAAGTTGTTCTCTTGAGCTTGAAGACGGCGCTCGTAGCGTCCTAGGTTATCTCGAAGAAAGTGTCGCATACCAACAAGCTCCGTTTGTGTGACATAGCCATGATCACCGCGAACTCCACCATGGATTTCCTCTTCCGAGCTTGAGCTTCCGTTTGTACTTCCCCTAAACATTTTCTCAAGAACAAGTGAGATGTGTGGTAAGAAAAACCAAGACAAACTATATCCCAAGTATAATGTGGCTTGAGAGGAGAAAATCCGGTTCTAACACCCAACACACACACTTATGAGGATAGGAAGGTATGAAGTGACAAACTAAACAAGCAAATCCGATGAAAAGTATGTTGTTCAAGGTAGAGAAAATCCACAATGACCAAATTATCAAAGAAACTCCAACCACAAATCATGAAGAAACACACACAAAAGCGAATGATGGGGTTGTGCGACCAAAGGGTGAGCACTCAAAGATAGACTACGTGCTCAAATGTCACCCAACACAAGAGGGATGCTAGCTCAATTGCTTTTTGATGGGCAACGGATTTGCACAAGAGTTACACACTCACTCACTTTGGCAGTACAAGCTTTGTCGCAACCTACAAGAGATGATACTTGGCACTACTCATGTTCTTTTCTTTTTTTTTTTTGATTTTTGCTTTTTGACGATGATTCCTTCTCTTTTGCTAGTGCCAAGATCTCTAACGATACAAACTCGCCAATACTTGAAGACAATCACTCGACAAGTGCAATGCCCGCAATATCAAAGAGCTAGTCCGATAGGTCAAGGTACACGAAAGGAAGAATGGCTCACAACGGATTATGATGGTGGGGGAATGTCGAGTCCTTGGTGGCGTCGTAGCTTGGCGTTGAAGATGCGTGGCTGTGGAAGCTTGTCGATGTCGTAGACGTAGGGCACACCAAGAAAGGACTCAAACCAAAGAGGAAATGCCCAAACGAACCGAGGAAACGAAAAAAAATTCTGAAAAAATCACCCCTGGCGGATGTACCGCTGTTCCGGGCGGTAGTACCGCTGATTCCGAGCGGTAGTACCGCTGTTGACGGATCTGCACGAGTTTGACTCGATTTTGGGCGTATTTAGGGTCCAAAAATTCCTCGAATTCGTGGGATATCGGCAAAATTGAGGCTAGGGAACGCAAACAAAGGTGGAGGGTGTCCTAAAGCAACAGATCCATGGACAAAAACTACCAAAAACGCAGCGAATCGACAGATCGGCTCGAATCATGGCAAGGCTATTTTTAGTGGAAATTTTCGAATTTCTCAAAAACAAAGAAAAATTTGGTGGATTTTGGTGGAAACACAAATCAAATCCGTGTCAACCTAGAGCTCTGATACCATATGATGTAGGCTGGTCCCGATTTTCACGGATTTGTGCGGAGGGAAAGATGAACACGAAGAACACGCGAAGAACGAAGAACACAAAAGAGGGGAATCACTCCAAACAAGGGTAATAGCAAGTAGCAACTCGGCAAGACTCAATTGGTAACAAATCCCCGAGGGTAGCCCCCAATTCTCCTCTCCCAAGCACACATTACTCTTAGGATTATTTGTCCAATTGGTCAATCCAACCAATCCAATCTAGCCACTCAAAGAGGGAATATTAGCAAGTAATCGCAACTACAAGCGGAAGCCTTGGTATCCATGCAGGGATCTTCTCCTCAAGAGGAGGCCTTGGTTCATCTCCACAAGGGGAGGCCTTGATTCATCTCCATAGGAGGAAAGAGACACTTTGAGAAGAAGGAGTAAGGCTCTACTCTAATCCCAAATCATAATCTTACCCTAGATCTAGATGGGGGACGCCTATTTATAGTCTAGAGGCAAAAGGGGAAAGTTAGGTGGGGTAGGTGGGAGTTACAAGGCTCAACAGCCCGACTGGATCCCGCAGCAGCGGTAGTACCGCCCGTCCTAACGGTAGTACCGCTCGGGCGGCTAGAGCTTCGTTGACTTCGCGGGGGCGGCAGTGCCGGCGGTAGTACCGCTCGTCAGAGCGGTAGTACCGCTTGGGCGGGCGGTAGTACCGCCCGCACTGCCGCACATGGACGCAGAGGCGGGTTTTCGGCGGCACTGGGGGCGGTAGTACCGCCGGAGCGGTAGTACCGCTGTGATGGGCGGTAGTACCGCCCTGGCTCTTCTTTCTCTTTTTCTTCTTGGCCATCTTCTTGTGTCTTCTCTTGATCATCTTCTTGGGTCTTCTCTTGGTCATCTTCTCCACTCCATTGTGGGTCGTCATCATGGTGGTTCCTGAGTATGCACAAAGTATCCGAATGAAGTAGCAACCCATTCAAAGGAGTGTCGAGATCACACATAGATAGGAGTGAATTCAACTTATCATGGAGAGCTTTGACTCTCGCTCTTATCATTGGTCCAGTTATTGGAGAAGCCGTAGGTTGGGCTACATCACCTTTGGAGGCGACGAGGTAGAGAAGGTTGAGCATGGGAGTTTTCCATCAACCTTGGAGGCGTTTGGAGTTGAGAACCTTGAGCCTACCCTCTTGTGTTTGACTTATGAGATGGTACCAAACCCATGTGAGCATGAGAGCCACTTAGCCCACTTGAGTGAGAGTGAGAGTGAGATGAGTGCCTCCACCATATGTGAGTTTGAGTGCTTTCACTTTGAGGGAATGAGTGATACACCACTTGAGTTGAGAGAGGTAGTTGATAGGTCTTGTGAGGCCATTTTGATTTCTAACAACTTAACCTCTACCTCTAGTGTGTTTTCTCATTGTGTGCTAGGTTCCATGGATGATGAGACGCCACTCCTCGACATGAGGGTGCCTCAAATGGAGAAGATGTACATGGAGGATGATGATGATGCCACCCCATGTTTACTTCCAGATGAACAAGTCGGCTACATGGAAGCCCCTTCTACTTCAACACCTACTTCACATGAGCGGGACTACCAAGGTATGAGTCTTGATGTGACCATGATCCCGCTAGTGGACATGATGAACTATGAGTGCTTGCATGCTATGGATAATTCTATTGATGTCACATATGATTCGTTCTTATTCCCTTGTGATACTTTGTTTGAAACCAATGTTGATCAATTGGAATTACATATTTGTGATGATTTTGCCATGAGAATGCCCTGTTATGAATGTTTCCACTTTTCTCCCATTGTTGCATGCAACATGTTGAACAATTTCTCTTTCACATGTGTTGCTTGCAATAATGTTGAAATGTTTGATAATGAGATTGCCCCCATAGCTTTCTCACTTTTTGGAGATATTTCGTTTTCTCATATGGACCTTGTTCCATCCTTCACTTTGCATAGTGACCATCCACATATGTCATATTTTTCAATTGATTTTGGTGTGGTTGGTGATGTGCAAATGAAGAGACACTTCATGATGGATGATGTGTTCATATACCGCGCACATAACTTCTTCATATGTTGTCTTGTGTGTGCCGGTAAACGCATGATAATGTCAACCTCAATTGAGCATGAGTTGACAATGAGAGCTCTTGAGAGCATACATGTGAGTAGTGGATCGAATCCAACTCTCAAATCTTTCTCATGTTTTGCATCAAACAAGTTGAACAATTTCTCTTGCTTATAGTTTGTTTGCAATCATGATGTTGCTTTTGGTCTCCTATATGACAAGCATGTTTACTTGATCTTTCACATGGATGATTTATGTGTTGCCACAAATATGATGAACAATTGTTCTTTCCAATGGCTTGTTTGCAACCATAATGACATTTTGTGCATGTCTTGTCATGAGTTTATTGGTTTCTACCAATTTGGTGATGCAACAAATATGTTGAAAACTTGCTCTTTCATGTGCTTTGTTTGCACCCATGATGATATTTTGGACATTCTTCATTGTTTGTTTTTGCCACACTCTCCTCTTATTGCATCAAGGATGTTGACCAATTTCTCTAAACAATGCCTTGTGTGCAATGTTGATCTTATGGTTCAAAATTTTCATGGAGTTTTTGTGTTCCCACATTTTGAGGATGTTCCAAGACATTGCTTGCACATTGACCTTTTATATGCTTTGAATTTCACATATTTGTGTTGTGCTAATGGTGTAATGAACTTGAATGGACATGTCATTGATGATATGCTGCTCTATCTTGCACACACATGGTTTGCTTGGTCTTTGATGTGTAGGTCGTACCTTTGGATGAACCTCCATGAGTTGCTTCAACCACGCATTCCTATGACGGAAGATCTTGCAAGAAGAGCACATCGACATCTTGCTAAGGTGACTTCTTTCTACATAAGCGCTCATGCGATGTCCTACAAGAATTGGCTTCTCTTTGAGTGTTGTTTCGTCTTCCTTGTGAGTTTTATAGGTTACTTGAAAGGCGAACGGACATTGAAGAAGTGCCACTTTATTTCCATCCACTACAAGAAATATGCTATCATATGACCCTCAATATTGGTCACTGAATGGTCACATATTTTAATTTGTGACCTTTTTGTGACCAAAACCACTTGGTCACGTTATGAGCGTCACTAACGATCCAATATGACCTTTTTAATGGAATGGTCATAGAGGTCTATGACCAAAAGAAAAGGTCATAGATTTTATGACCAAATTTTTGGTCATTGGCAATCTGGCCACGCCACGTCAAATCCAACGTGGCAAAGCTGACGTGGCAAATTTGTGACCAACTGAATTGGTCGTAAACCAAAATCAGCCCGATCCAGTTCAGCTGTCTAAATGGGCCAAGCCCAATAATTCATCCCATTTAACATTCTGTCGATTTTTGAACAGCTACATGGGCTAGGCCCAACAATTCAGCCCTTTAATATTCTGGGCCGTGGCCTTTTTGGCTCAACAATTTCAGCTTTTCTTTTTTTATAAGATGGGTCCCAACTGTCAGGTTTGGCAAGTGGACCCCAATTGTCAGGTACGATTCTGGAGTGTGGGTCCCAATTGTCAGGTAGGATACTGGCAAGTGGGTCCCAGTTCTCAGGTTCTGATAGGTATGTCCCAGTTGTTAGGGCATATTCTTTATATTTCAATCTGACAGTATATAAATAACCAGTATTTAAATTGACAGACTGAAAACACAAGTAATACTTCAACAGCCAGATTCAATATGGAGCTTCTGCTCTACAGGTAACACTACAAATAACACATAATACAATGGCAATCACAGTTACCAGCTCTACAAGTGTAATAACTAGATACTTTACAATCTCTACAAATGTTATCTTCTTCGGCATGGAGCTCCTTCGATAGGGATAAAAAACTAGGCACCTGCTCCTGTCATATAAACCACATGACCGACTCACTGGAAGGACTGGGCTAACAGAACCACCATATGATCTATTCATCATGCCTTCCACGATCACCCTGTTACATGAATCAGCAGAGAAGAATCAAAAAAACTGGAGCCAATATATGAACAAGCCATTCAAAAAGCAGACATAGTTCTTCAGAATGATAACACAAAGTTAGCTAGTTCCGGGATTTTTGTTCTCCAGCTAGTTAAAATGAGATACGTATTCATACAAGAAAACAGAAAATATATGCATGGCACAAGTGCAGGTTGCGCAACAAACTTCAGAGCAACACATTGCTTCTAAACAAAAATACCTTTCACAAAGGCTACTAACATCACAGAGGCAGGATATAATAAAGGGAACCAAGAGAGATACCTGTGGATGATAGTGTCGACTATGATCTGGATTGAGTTAGCTCGGTGAGGAGGTGGATGATCTCCATGTTGTGCTTGATGATGCAGACTGGCATGATCTTCTTCCTGTTGCTGCCATGCATCATGAGCGAGTTGGTGAGGGGCTCAATGCTGCAGCACTGCGTCTTGCGGAAGCGCTTGGCCAAGTAGCGCCCTGTCAGGAACATGTAGTGCTTCATCAACGTCACCGCTAGGTAGTCATTCCAGCGAGATGTCAATTCACCTGCGCCAAAAAGAAACACCACAACCGCCTCCAGCCGTGGTTAGTTGGTCAGTAAGCCACCACCGTCCAGATCTGCAAGCTCTCACGCCAATGGTACAGACTTAGAACACATCACCCAATAAACCAACATACTACACTGGCCTAAACATACTAGCATTGACTCTGGCAATTGCTGTTTGTGATTTTTCAAGACTCGATTCTAGTTCCATCTTTAATGGCTAAAATATTCACAGCAAAAAGCTATTACATGTTCAATTTCAAAAGCTATTATCAAGCAATATAAATAACAAAATGGGTTGAGCATTCATGAAGAGGAAAACACAATTATGTCCATACAAAATACGGAAGCAAACTCCTACAAAATAGGCAGCCTGGCCACCTATACAAACAGAACAGAGAAGCATAACATTCAGTTATCTATCAAATGTTGTATTAAGATCCTACTAGTATATGTAGCCTTTCATCTCCAACCAAATGTTAAGCTAGGTGAGGTTTAAGATACTTCAATTATGTAAGAAGCTAGCCCATATGTTAATTTTCACAAGATAACGCAAGCATCAGTTTTAAGAAGCTTGGTTTAAGATACTTCCATGATGAAACATCTCAGTAGCATCCTCTTTTATATGCTCAGCTGATGAGAACTGATTCAACATGTACACTGCATTTTACTTATAATAATATGTACCATACTACCAGAACTATCTCCAACATATCTAGATGCACAAAAACAGACAGATACAGGGACTGCATGCTAATTTGTGATTACATCTCCAAGGACAACATGCTGTATGGTTCAATCTAAACAGGGCATCAGCAAATCTTGAACAATATAAGGCGCATGTACTAGTAGTTAATCATCACGTCTGATCTGAATGAAATGGCACCTTTGGTTCTGTAGATTCATGGCCTGATGCAATCTGTTGCAGCCTCCAGAGGAGAGATCCTGAGCAGCACCATCTCCTTCAAAGCCAAAGCAAAATTAGAGCAAAGACAATGTTAGTTGCAGGTCAGCCAGAACAACAATTTCATAACCAGAAAACATGAGCAGCCCGTAGAATGCTACCCAGAATTTAACTAATACCCAATTCTTCTAGCACTCATCCAGTCCACATTAATAATCAAGGAAAAACAACAACAAAGTTACGATATAACTTGCAACCTAGTAATAGCAGTTTTCTGACTAATTTGATGTATACGTATCAAAGCCACACGTATCAAGCGAAGGAACAGACACGTAGAGAATCTTGAAAGTGACAAGAATAAAACTACTACACTGCTCTGCACCTCAGCGGTTGAAATCTAACCAGGAAAGGTACGATCCATAGATATACACAAGCTAATTTAACTGATCGGGAGTTGTGGAGGGGATAGGTGCGTAGTGTGCTCACTTGGGGCCAGTGCAGCCCAGGGTGATGCCGAGTCCTCCGTTGAGCTTGAGCACCACAAGCTTGTCGATCAGCACCTTGGTCGCATCGAGACCTGCATCGCATCTACACACCGATCCAGCGTTCAAATTACTGAACATTCGAATTGAATCTGAAGCTAGCAACAACAGCACACAAAAGCATCTCAGATCAGCGAGTGGGACTGTGGGAATAATCGCACCTTCGGGAGCGGGCGCGAGGCTGTCGTACGGCACCTCGACCTCGTCGGTCGGGGACTGGATCTTGCTCCACTCCATCGAGGAGGCCCATGAGCGTGCTCCAGGCTAAGATCTGGCTCCCACGTAGCCAGATCTGCGGTCAGCTAGACCACCGCAGAGGAGGACGTGTCGTCGGGAGGGAGCACCAGCCTCCTTGCCTAGCCTCGTCTCGTTGCCCTCCATGGCCACCTCAGTCGCTGGATTCGCCGCCGTCTCTAGGACAGGGAAGGTGGGGAAGCCGAGAGCTGGAGGTAGAGGAAGACTTCGCACGGGTGGGTGAGGGGAGACAGGGGAGCGACACAAGGTGTGGCGGCCCAGCCGCCCCCACCCACGCGCTCGTCGGCGCCGTCTATGGCGAGGAAGGCAGCGTCCGTCCATGGCGTCAAGGAGGTAGGAGGTGGTAGTAGCTGGGAAGGGAGAGAGGTGGTCGCCGGCGGTTAAAGACGTTGGGGGCGGAGAGAAATCGGACGGGAGGCGTGGGGAGAGGAGTGGTGGGCGCTAGGGTTTCGGCGTGGTAGGTCTCGATCTGAATCGGAGGAGGAAAGGGATGGGGAAAGTGGCTAGGGTTAGCGGTTCCGGAGTGGCGAGTTTTGATCTAAATAGAATTTGGACCACGCGCTCCTTCGAAAATTTTCCCTCCAAGTCCAAGACAAGTGCGGCGTTTTGGTTTCTCGGGAGGAGCTTCACCGTTGGATGGTGGGTGATGGACGGCTCCGATCTCGTCCAACAGTGTGATCCGCGTGCATGGTGTTCCTCGCGTCTCATTGGCCGGATGTCTCGCACCCGAATCTCCAAAATTTAGATCCAAAATGGCACCGTTACATTTTTGTCACAGAGTCGACACCATTTTATGTACAATCACCGAAAACCATGCAATTCCAAGCTCTCTACCTATTTTCGGCTATTTAAACGGTTTACTGCCGATTCAGCTGGAAACAGCTAAATTTACAACTGCAGCTACCACGTAGCTTGCCCGTTATTTTTCTGAAATTTCATTTTTAGGTTCACAAGTATCCATTTCATCAGAGATACATCAAAATATTCGCATGATTCAACTACTAGACACGAACGGTCACGGCGATGACTTCGACTAGATTTTCAAATGCGCATACGAAATTCAAAAAAAAATCAAAAAATGGAAAACCTTTGCGTGGCAAAAATGAAAAATATGCCAAGATTCCGATATGTTTCGCTAGATTCAATCCCTAGCTGCGAACGATCATGTCCACCGTTTTGACCGTATTTTGAAATCGGCGTAAAGGATTCAAAAGAATTCAAAACAATGGAAATCCTTTGCAATGTGTCATTATATGTGACCTAGTTTCGAGCAAAAATAAAAAACTTGGAATACGGAAAATATCTTTAAAAAGTGTTCTCAGAAATGACCTATCATGTACGAAGATTCACGGCTTTTAGGCCAAATGACCAATGTTATGGCGAAATTCACGGCATAGTTTGTTGAAATGTGCACAAGAGTGCATCTTGGAATGGGGAACAATGTTGCCAAATAAAGTTTTCCATTTCTTTGCACATAAAAATCATTTTTCATTTTCCGATTACCAAAAAAGGTTATTTTTATTTATAACTGACCAAATATTTGTTTCAGAATTGTAACATGGCATTTAAAAAAAATATTAGACCATATTTTTGTACAATAAATCAAATGGTTGCCTCTCAAATGGTTTCCATCCACCTCTCGTAAAAAAGACAAATTTCTGCCGAATCGATTGGAAGCGGGTCAAATTTGAACTACATCTGCTTCGTAGTTTGCTTATTATTTTTTGAAAAAATCATTTCTAGATATACAGTTATCTATTTTATCAGAGATACATCAACATTTTTTCTAGATTCAATCCCTACCTACGAACGATCATGTCCGCCGTTTCGACGGTATTTTGAAATCGGCGTAAAGAATTTTAAAAATTCAAAACAATGGAAAACCTTCGTGTCATGTCATTATTTTGACGATAGAACTGCATTATTATGATATATATTTATAAATATTACATTTCATATTTTAGCGATTTATATGAATATTTTGGCAAATCATAATGTCAATATTCAAAAATGATATAAAGATGGTACAGAAGAATTTTGCGTTATTTGAATGTATCAAATTTAAATTTTAGTGGAGATGGTTTCCATGTTTTTAAATTAGATAATTTAATTTAAAAATTCTCATAAAATGTTTTGAGATGATTTTTGTTTGAATTAGATGCCTAAAGGGATTTCTTGAAAATAGAGAAAAAGAGAGAACAAAAAAAACGTGGACAAGCATCTGAATCACGCGACCTTGGAAGCAGCCCAGTAGCCACCGGGCCAACTCAACCATTGGGACTCCAAATCGTTTCACGAATGGGCTTTGGTCCAGAACGATCCAACAACAGTACAAATAGGTTACCGGATAGCTTAGATCACAAGCGACTCTTCAGCCTAGTGGCCTCGACATGTGGTAGTGTGCGGTTTCGAGAGGGCGTGAGTTCGATCCCTTCTCCGCTCATATAAGTTTTAACTGGCTATTTAGTTGGATCGGATGTGTATTATCTGCCATGTTTGTGGTGGGGCCCGCATGTCAGTTTGATGGGTCCTCTACCTATCGGGTCAGGGGTGGGACCCGCATGTCAGTTTGATGTAGTCTATGTAAGATGTGGGGCCCGCATGTCAGTTTGTGGGTCCTACCAACCGGGTCAGGTGTGGGACCCGCATGTCAGTTTGATGGTCCTACCTATCGGGTCAGGGATGGGACCCGCATGTCAGTTTGATGGAGTTTGTGTGTCATGTGGGTGGTGGGTCCTGCATGTCAGGTTGGTGGTCGGCCCGAACTGTCATTGGATAGGGAATGCGGTTGGATTTGGTAATTATGCGTGGGTCCCTCGTGTCTGCGGTAGGATTAGCATGACACGTGAACGTGACACATAGGCAAAAATCGACACATGGACATGACATGTAAGCGAAAATGCTGAGGTGGCTGCCCCGTCATTTCAACACATCAGAAATTAATAAGTATGACCATTTAAATTGGTCGTAATCGGACAGAAAAAATGTCGTATGCAACTGTTGTCTGCTTTATGACCAATTCATGTAAGAAGGTTATGACCTTTTCGACAAAATTGGTCATTATATTTCCAGGTTTGTACCCTCCAGACGAGATTACGACCAAATAGTTCGAAATGGTCATAGATCTATGACCAATATTTTGAGGGTCACTATAAAAGGTCATAGGATAGCATATTTCTTGTAGTGATCGAGCACGACTACATGGTGAACCCACGAAAAGGTCTACACATCTACCTCCTTGCCATGGTGATGACGAGCAAGAGTCGAGGACGACTCTTTTTAAAGGGAGGGGAGATGATGTAGTGTAACCTACCCTAAGCAACCCAACATATCCCAAGTAACCATGGACATCAAAGGTGAACTCCTTCCTCTTTGTGAACCTCGATATGACACTTTGGAATGGTATACTACTTGACCATCGTCACTTTTTATTGCTAGTCATGACGAGTACGAGTCCACGGGAAGATGGCCAAGACGCAAGAGGAATGGAGTCCGACAAGACGGTGGCTTGGAAACGGAGAAGGAAGAAGAAACTTCAGGCGGTACTACCGGACTCGCCCCGGTACTACCGCCTCAGGCCGGCACGGTACTATAGCAACCACTACCACGCCTACTACCGGATCTCCCAGGAGCTACGGGTGTCGTCGAGTTTCATCCCGGTAGTGACCCCGGTACTGGCCCGGTACTACTGGGCTCCAGCCGGTACTACCGCTGCGGGCGAGCCTGCGTGCTGAAAAGCCCCTGTGCCTTGTAATAGGACCCACCGACCTACCCCTTTGGTCAACACTATAAATAGGACCCCCTTTGCTCAGATCTAAGACAGACTATGTTTTGAGATTAGAGTAGAGCTGTGCTCCCCACCTCAAGACGGTCTCCTCCCTTCCCTTGCGGGGATGGTTCCTCCCCTTATGGAGAAGATCCCATTGTGGATTCAAGACCTCTACTTGTAGTTTGACTACTTGCCAATCTTTCATCCTCGGGTGACTTTATTGGAACGGTTTGGTTGACCGTTGGAGAAACAACCACCCAAGATCCCTTCTTGTATCTACTTGCGATCTCCCACCTTCGTGTGGATTCTATTGGGCCGGTTGGACCGACCGGTAAGGGAAACGGTTCTTGTATCGTGTGTGTTCTTGTGTTCGGGGCGTTCTTCTTGGTGTTCTTCGTGTTCTCCGTGTTCTTGCGTGAGTTCGTCCACATCCTCCGTCAATCCGTGAAGATCGGGCCACCCTAGTAGTCCCGTACTACACCACTAAAGCACATGCGACAATCCTAGCCATCTGGACCCCGTGGACCCCTCCTAGCCATCTAGGAGTATACGGACCCTCCTTAAGTCATCTGACCCACGTGCACCCCTCCCAGCCATCTAGGAGTATCAGTAGAACTTTTAGGTAATCCTAAAGAACGTGCGACAATCCTATCCATCTGGACCCCCGTGGACCCCTCCTAGCCATATAGGGGTATACGGACCCTCTTTACATCATCTGACCCACGTGCACCCCTCCCAGCCATCTAGGAGTATCAGTAGCACTTTTAGGTCATCCTAAAGCACGTGCGACAATCCTAGCCATCAAGACCCCCGTGGACCCTTCCTAGCCTTCTAAGAGTATACGGACGCTCATTACGTCATCTGTCCCACGTGCACCCCTCTGAGCCATCTAGGAGTATCAGTAGCACTTTTAGATCATCCTAAAGCACGTGCGACAATCCTAGCCATATGAACCCCCGTGGACTCCTCCTAGCCATATGGGAGTATACGGACCCTCCTTACGTGATAAGGGGTTGCCCGATCTTCTCAGTGAGCCGATGATGGATGGATGATGGATATGAAGATAACTCGCGAGATGCTCTCAAACTCTCCGGCTGCTCCCCTGTTGCCAATGCAACAGCTCTTCAACCCAATGGATATTCGCAACACCACACGCTTGCGCAATGTAGCCGCCGACCACGAGCGGTTCTGCAATCTCCCAATTCCCAGTGGAACGACAGATCACACTCAAACTTCGGTAACAATAATCTCCAGAGCGCAACACAGTGGAGAGGTTGAATTCCTGAGCGCAACACAGAGGAACTCGAAGATAGATGAAAGCTTCAAGCAATTCAATCTAGGGTTTATCTTTAAACGTGGTCTAGGGTTTACATAGAGGTTCCGAAGTATATATGGGGGCTGGGGGATCAATCCCACGCCCAAAAACACGACCTAGTTCGACTCAAACCGGATACAAGCCGACCTAAAACGGTTCGGTCTCGAAAAAGGCACGCATGCCCGTTTTCACTCCAATCGGATAATCCGAGTGTCGGGCAAATCGGATAATCCGATTAACTACAGTACCTCCGGACGTAATTCATGACTTAAATCAGATAATCCGAGTTGGGCAAAAATTGGATATTCCGACGCAAATCGGAAAATCCGAGTCGGGCAAAATCGGATATTCCGACTGACTCCAGTACCTCCGTGCATAGTCCACGACTCAAATCGGATATTCCGAATCATGGTGAATCGGATATTCCGACTGAGTCCAGAAAGTTTCTTCTCCGCCTTCCCCTCTTGCGCATGCCTCCCGCTCCTCCCTCGCGCCATTGGGGACGTCGTGCTCCAATCCTTGCTGCTCCTCTAGCCCTCCGTCAACGCTTGTGTTATTAATAACCCTGATCATACACAAGTGCATAGACTTAGGCAGTATAAAGTTCTCATTATCACAAACATCAAATTCAACTAAGAGTGAGTTCACCTGTTATCCAAGTAGCTTGGCACGAGCTCTTGTCATTGGTCCAATCCTCACTTCATTGGGCTTGTCTTGAACAGCAACATCATCAATGGAAGAAAATGGTAAAGGACTAGGGATATCCTCATCATCCTCCCCCTTGAAAAGGCGTCGACCCCGACGCGTCAAGGTACTCTTCAGCATATGGCGTCAAATCAGCAACGTTGAACGTTACTCACGCCAAACTTAGTAGTAGAAAGATCTATCTTGTATGCATTATCAGTTATCTTGGCAAGAACCTTGAACGGACCATCACCACGCGGCATCAACTTGGACTTGCGCTGAACAGGAAATCTGTCTTTGCGAAAGTGCACCCAAACCATGTCGCCGGGTTGAAAGATCACCTCCTTTCTCTTCTTGTTTACACGAGCTGCATTGTACTTGCCTTTCTTCTCAATAGCTTCTTTAGTCTTCTCATGTATCTTCCTCACAAAATCTGCACGCTTCGATGCCTCCATGTTGACTCTCTCATGTAACGGAAGCGGCAGCAAATCAAGTGGAGTAATGGGTTTGAAACCATACACCACCTCAAACGGACACAATTGCGTGGTCGAATGTACCGCCCTGTTGTATGCAAACTCCACATGCGGCAAACACTCCTCCCACACACGCAGATTCTTTTTAACCATTGTCCGCAGCAACGCCGAAAGTGTGCGGTTCACCACCTCCGTCTGACCATCAGTTTGGGGATGACAAGTGGTACTAAACAGCAGCTTTGTTCCCAGCTTGCCCCAAAGTGTCTTCCAGAAGTAGCTCATAAACTTCACACACGGTCAGAAACGATCGTCTTGGGTACTCCATGTATGCGCACGATCTCCCTGAAAAACAGGTCAGCAATATGCGACGCATCGTCGCTTTTGTGGCAGGCAATAAAATGTGACATCTTAGAAAATCGATCTACTACCACAAAAATAGAATCATGTCCTCTCCTGGTTCTAGGCAATCCTAACACAAAATCCATGCTTATGTCCTCCCATGGAGTTGTGGGTACAGGAAGAGGAGTATACAAACCATGAGGCTTCAGTTTGGACTTTGCCTTGTTGCAAGTGATGCAACGCTTCACAAACCTGTCCACATCACGCCTCATGCGTGGCCAATAAAAGTGATCAGCCAACATCAGCAACGTCTTCTCACGTCCAAAGTGTCCCATCAAACCGCCACCATGTGATTCCTGCAACAACAGCAAACGCACGGACGACTCGGGCACACATAATTTATTAGCTCTAAACAAGTATCCATCATGCATAAGGTATTTTTCCCAAGCTTTCACATCAGAACACTTAGCAAAAGGAATGGAAAAATCAGTATCATTAGCATATAAATCACGCAAACTCTCTAAACTAAGAACTTGAACATCTAACTGTGTCAACAGCATGCTTTTCCTAGAGAGTGCATCAGCAACCACGTTCTCTTTGCCTTTCTTATACTTAATAATGTATGGGAAGGATTCAATGAACTCAACCCATTTAGCATGACGTTTATTCAAATTAGATTGGCACTTCAGATATTTCAAAGCTTCATGATCAGAATGTACGATAAATTCCTTTGGCCACAAATAATGTTGCCAAACCTCAAGAACACGAACAAGAGCATACAATTCTTTATCATAAACAGGATAGTTCAATTGTGCACCATTCAATTTTTCAGAAAAATATGCAATTGGTTTACCCTCTTGCATCAACACACCTCCTATGCCAATGCCACTAGCATCACATTCAATATCAAATTGCTTATTGAAATTAGGAAGCATAAGTAACGGTGCAGAAATCAAACAACGTTTCAATTCATCAAATGCAGCATCTTGGGCAGCGCCCCAAACAAAAGGAACACCTTTCTTAGTAAGATCATTCAAGGCTGCAACAATAGTACTAAAGTCTCGCACAAAACGTCTATAAAACCCAGCAAGACCAAGAATCACAGGGGATGATCCTATGATTGTTGTCCCGATCTTTCATAGCGAGTAACCCGGATAGAAATCTCCCAATAACGATCGATGAACGTCACCTGAAGACGAGGAACGAATCCAGCGAGCAACGTGATGAAGATCACCACGCCTCTAACCTGAGCACGATAACACTTGATGAACACAAGCACCCTCGCAGCAATCTTTATTACAAACTGATAAACGGCATCGCCGTCCCCGGAGGGATGCTTCACCAAAGAGCTCAAAGTCTATGGACTGTTTTTAACCTAAACTCAAAGCTAACCCTAAAACGATGCCTAGCAGCTCCTTATATGAGGGCTGGCCGCCCCACTAATGGGCCTAACTGGTTCGTTTGGACAGGCCCAAAACAACACTTATTAAAAATAATACGCAACTCGGATATTCCGATTCAAGGATAAATCGGATATTCCGATTTATTACAATAGACATGCCTAGCTTGGTGGAGTCCTGAAATTGGGTTGCACCTCCTCCGTCGTGCCCATATCATTACGTCATCCTACCCACGTTCACCCCTCCCAGCCATCTAGGAGTATCAGTAGCACTTTTAGGTCATCCTAAAGCACGCGCGACAATCCTAGATATCTGGACCCCGCGGACCCCTCCTAGCCATCTAGGAGTATACAGACCCTCCTACGTCATCTGACCCATGTGCACCCCTCCCAGCCATCTAGTAGTATCCATAGCACTTTTAGGTCATCCTAAAGCACTTTTAGGAGTATCAGTAGCACTTTTAGGTCATCCTAAAGCACGTGCGACAATCCTAGATATCTGGACCCCCGCGGACCCTCCTAGCCATCTAGGAGTATACGGACCCCCTTACGTCATCTGACCCACGTGCACCCCTCCCAGCCATATAGGAGTATCAGTAGCACTTATAGGTCATCCTAATGCACGTGCGACAATCCTAGCCATATGGACCCCCGTGGACTCCTAGCCATCTATGAGTATACGGACCCTCCTTACGTCATCTGACCCAGGTGCACCCCTCCAAGCCATCTGGGAGTGTCAGTAGCACTTTTAGGTCATCCTAAAGCACGTGCGACAATCCTAGCCATCTGGACCCCCGTGGACCCTTCCTAGCGTTCCAACAGTATACAGACCCTCCTTACGTCATCTGACCCAAGTGCACCCCTCTGAGCCATCTAGGAGTATCAGTAGCACTTTTAGGTCATCCTAAAGCACGTGCGACAATCCAAGCCATCTGGACCCCCGCGGACCCCTCCTAGCCATCTAGGAGTATACGGACCCTCCTTACGTCATCTGACCCACGTGCACCCCTCCCAGCCATCTAGGAGTATCCGTAGCACTTTTAGGTCATCCTAAAGCACGTGCGACAATCCTAGCCGTGTGGACCCCTGTGGACCCTTCCTAGCCATCTAGGAGTATACGGACCCTCATTACATCATCTGACCCACATGCACCCCTCCCAGCCATCTAGGAGTATCAGTAGCACTTTTAGGTCGTCCTAAAGCACGTGCGACAATCCAAGCCATATGGACCCCCGTGGACCCCTCCTAACCATCTAGGAGTATACGGACCCCCTTACGTCATCTGACCCACGTGCACCCCTCCCAGCCATCTAGGAGTATCAATAACACTTTTAGGTCATCCTAAAGCACGTGCGACAATCCTAGCCATATAGACCCCCGTGGACCCTCCTAGCCATCTAGGAGTATACGGACCCTCCTTAAGTCATCTGACCCACGTGCACCCCTCCCAGCCATCTAGGAGTATCAGTAGCACTTTTAGGTCATCCAAAAGCATATGCGACAATCCTAGCCATCTGGACCCCCGTGGACCCCCTAGCCATCTAGGAGTATACAGACCCTCCTTAAGTCATCTGACCCACGTGCACCCCTCCCAGCCATCTAGGAGTATCAGTAGCACTTTTAGGTAATCCTAAAAAACGTGCGACAATCCTATCCATCTGGACCCCCGTGGACCCCTCCTAGCCATATAGTAAACGGACCCTCCTTACGTCATCTGACCCACGTGCACCCCTCCCAGCCATCTAGGAGTATCAGTAGCACTTTTAGGTCATCCTAAAGCGCGTGCGACAATCCTAGCCATATGGACCCCCGTGGACTCCTCCTAACCATCTAGGAGTATACGGACCCTCCTTACGTCATCTGACCCACGTGCACCCCTCCTAGCCATCTAGGAGTATCAGTAGCACTTTTAGGTCATCCAAAAGCACGTGCAACAATCCTAGCCGTGTGGACCCCCGAGGACCCTTCCTAGCCATCTAGGAGTATACGGACCCTCCTAACATCATCTGACCCACATGCACCCCTCTGAGACATCTAGGAGTATCATTAGCACTTTTAGGTCGTCCTAAAGCACGTGCGACAATCCTAGCCATAAGGAACCCCGTGGACTCCTCCTAGCCATCTAGGAGTATACGGACCCTCCTTACGTCATCTGACCCACGTGCACCCCTCCCAGCCATCTAGGAGTATCAGTAGCACTTTTAGGTCATCCTAAAGCACGTGCGACAATCCTAGCCATATGGACCCCGTGGACTCCTCCTAACCGTTTAGGAGCATACGGACCCTCCTTACGTCATCTGACCCACGTGCACCCTCCCAGCCATCTAGGAGTATCAGTAGCACTTTTTTGGTCATCCTAAAGCACGTGCGACAATCCTAGCCATCTGGACCCCGCGGACTCCTCCTAGCCATCTAGGAGTATACGGACCCTCCTTACGTCATCTGACCCACGTGCACCCCTCCTAGCCATCTAGGAGTATCAGTAGCACTTTTAGGTCATCCTAAAGCACGTGCGACAATCCTAGCCATATGGACCCCCGTGGACTCCTCCTGGCCATCTAGGAGTATACGGACCCGCCTTACGTCATCTGACCCACGTGCACCCCTCCCAGCCATCTAGGAGTATCCGTAGCACTTTTAGGTCATCCTAAAGCACGTGCGACAATCCTAGCCGTGTGGACCCCTGTGGACCGTTCCTAGCCATCTAGGAGTATACGGACCCTCATTACATCATCTGACCCACATGCACCCCTCCCAGCCATCTAGGAGTATCAGTAGCACTTTTAGGTCATCCTAAAGCTCGTGCGACAATCCTAGCCGTGTGGACCCCCGTGGACCCTTCCTAGCCATCTAGGAGTATACGGACCCTCCTTATATCATCTGACCCACATGCACCCATCTGAGACATCTAGGAGTATCATTAGCACTTTTAGTTCGTCCTAAAGCACGTGCGACAATCCAAGCCATAAGGAACCCCGCGGACCCTTCCTAGCCATCTAGGAGTATACGGACCCTCCTTACGTCATCTGACCCACGTGCACCCTCCTAGCCATCTAGGAGTATCAGTAGCACTTTTAGGTCATCCTAAAGCACGTGCGACAATCCTAGCCATATGGACCCCGTGGACTCCTCCTAACCATCTAGGAGTATACGGACCCTCCTTACGTCATCTGACCCACGTGCACCCTCCTAGCCATCTAGGAGTATCAGTAGCACTTTTAGGTCATCCAAAAGCACGTGCAACAATCCTAGCCGTGTGGACCCCCGAGGACCCTTCCTAGCCATCTAGGAGTATACGGACCCTCCTAACATCATCTGACCCACATGCACCCCTCTGAGACATCTAGGAGTATCATTAGCACTTTTAGGTCGTCCTAAAGCACGTGCGACAATCCTAGCCATAAGGAACCCCGTGGACTCCTCCTAGCCATCTAGGAGTATACGGACCCTCCTTACGTCATCTGACCCACGTGCACCCCTCCCAGCCATCTAGGAGTATCAGTAGCACTTTTAGGTCATCCTAAAGCACGTGCGACAATCCTAGCCATATGGACCCCCGTGGACTCCTCCTAGCCATCTAGGAGTATACGGACCCTCCTTACGTCATCTGACCCACGTGCACCCCTCCCAGCCATCTAGGAGTATCCGTAGCACTTTTAGGTCATCCTAAAGCACGTGCGACAATCCTAGCCGTGTGGACCCCTGTGGACCCTTCCTAGCCATCTAGGAGTATACGGACCCTCATTACATCATCTGACCCACATGCACCCCTCCCAGCCATCTAGGAGTATCAGTAGCACTTTTAGGTCGTCCTAAAGCACGTGCGACAATCCAAGCCATATGGACCCCCGTGGACCCCTCCTAACCATCTAGGAGTATACGGACCCCCTTACGTCATCTGACCCACGTGCACCCCTCCCAGCCATCTAGGAGTATCAATAACACTTTTAGGTCATCCTAAAGCACGTGCGACAATCCTAGCCATATAGACCCCCTGGACCCTCCTAGCTATCTAGGAGTATACGGACCCTCCTTAAGTCATCTGACCCACGTGCACCCCTCCCAGCCATCTAGGAGTATCAGTAGCACTTTTGGGTCATCCTAAAGCATATGCGACAATCCTAGTCATCTGGACCCCCGTGGACCCCTCCTAGCCATCTAGGAGTATACAGACCCTCCTTAAGTCATCTGACCCACGTGCACCCCTCCCAGCCATCTAGGAGTATCAGTAGCACTTTTAGGTAATCCTAAAAAACGTGCGACAATCCTATCCATCTGGACCCCGTGGACCCCTCCTAGCCATATAGTAAACGGACCCTCCTTACGTCATCTGACCCACGTGCACCCTCCCAGCCATCTAGGAGTATCAGTAGCACTTTTAGGTCATCCTAAAGCACGTGCGACAATCCTAGCCATATGGACCCCCGTGGACTCCTCCTAACCATCTAGGAGTATACGGACCCTCCTTACGTCATCTGACCCACGTGCACCCCTCCTAGCCATCTAGGAGTATCAGTAGCACTTTTAGGTCATCCAAAAGCACGTGCAACAATCCTAGCCGTGTGGACCCCCGAGGACCCTTCCTAGCCATCTAGGAGTATACGGACCCTCCTAACATCATCTGACCCACATGCACCCTCTGAGACATCTAGGAGTATCATTAGCACTTTTAGGTCGTCCTAAAGCACGTGCGACAATCCTAGCCATAAGGAACCCCGTGGACTCCTCCTAGCCATCTAGGAGTATACGGACCCTCCTTACGTCATCTGACCCACGTGCACACCTCCCAGCCATCTAGGAGTATCAGTAGCACTTTTAGGTCATCCTAAAGCACGTGCGACAATCCTAGCCATATGGACCCCCGTGGACTCCTCCTAGCCATCTAGGAGTATACGGACCCTCCTTACGTCATCTGACCCACGTGCACCCCTCCCAGCCATCTAGGAGTATCCGTAGCACTTTTAGGTCATCCTAAAGCACGTGCGACAATCCTAGCCGTGTGGACCCCTGTGGACCCTTCCTAGCCATCTAGGAGTATACGGACCCTCATTACATCATCTGACCCACATGCACCCCTCCCAGCCATCTAGGAGTATCAGTAGCACTTTTAGGTCGTCCTAAAGCACGTGCGACAATCCAAGCCATATGGACCCCCGTGGACCCCTCCTAACCATCTAGGAGTATACGGACCCCCTTACGTCATCTGACCCACGTGCACCCCTCCCAGCCATCTAGGAGTATCAATAACACTTTTAGGTCATCCTAAAGCACGTGCGACAATCCTAGCCATATAGACCCCCCTGGACCCTCCTAGCTATCTAGGAGTATACGGACCCTCCTTAAGTCATCTGACCCACGTGCACCCTCCCAGCCATCTAGGAGTATCAGTAGCACTTTTGGGTCATCCTAAAGCATATGCGACAATCCTAGCCATCTGGACCCCCGTGGACCCCTCCTAGCCATCTAGGAGTATACAGACCCTCCTTAAGTCATCTGACCCACGTGCACCCCTCCCAGCCATCTAGGAGTATCAGTAGCACTTTTAGGTAATCCTAAAAACGTTGCGACAATCCTATCCATCTGGACCCCCGTGGACCCTCCTAGCCATATAGTAAACGGACCCTCCTTACGTCATCTGACCCACGTGCACCCCTCCCAGCCATCTAGGAGTATCAGTAGCACTTTTAGGTCATCCTAAAGCACGTGCGACAATCCTAGCCATATGGACCCCCGTGGACTCCTCCTAACCATCTAGGAGTATACGGACCCTCCTTACGTCATCTGACCCACGTGCACCCCTCCTAGCCATCTAGGAGTATCAGTAGCACTTTTAGGTCATCCAAAAGCACGTGCAACAATCCTAGCCGTGTGGACCCCGAGGACCCTTCCTAGCCATCTAGGAGTATACGGACCCTCCTAACATCATCTGACCCACATGCACCCCTCTGAGACATCTAGGAGTATCATTAGCACTTTTAGGTCGTCCTAAAGCACGTGCGACAATCCTAGCCATAAGGAACCCCGTGGACTCCTCCTAGCCATCTAGGAGTATACGGACCCTCCTTACGTCATCTGACCCACGTGCACCCCTCCCAGCCATCTAGGAGTATCAGTAGCACTTTTAGGTCATCCTAAAGCACGTGCGACAATCCTAGCCATATGGACCCCCGTGGACTCCTCCTAACCGTTTAGGAGCATACGGACCCTCCTTACGTCATCTGACCCACGTGCACCCCTCCCAGCCATCTAGGAGTATCAGTAGCACTTTTTTGGTCATCCTAAAGCACGTGCGACAATCCTAGCCATCTGGACCCCCGCGGACTCCTCCTAGCCATCTAGGAGTATACGGACCCTCCTTACGTCATCTGACCCACGTGCCCCTCCTAGCCATCTAGGAGTATCAGTAGCACTTTTAGGTCATCCTAAAGCACGTGCGACAATCCTAGCCATATGGACCCCCGTGGACTCCTCCTGGCCATCTAGGAGTTACGGACCCGCCTTACGTCATCTGACCCACGTGCACCCCTCCCAGCATCTAGGAGTATCCGTAGCACTTTTAGGTCATCCTAAAGCACGTGCGACAATCCTAGCCGTGTGGACCCTGTGGACCGTTCCTAGCCATCTAGGAGTATACGGACCCTCATTACATCATCTGACCCACATGCACCCTCCCAGCCATCTAGGAGTATCAGTAGCACTTTTAGGTCATCCTAAAGCTCGTGCGACAATCCTAGCCGTGTGGACCCCCGTGGACCCTTCCTAGCCATCTAGGAGTATACGGACCCTCCTTATATCATCTGACCCACATGCACCCATCTGAGACATCTAGGAGTATCATTAGCACTTTTAGTTCGTCCTAAAGCACGTGCGACAATCCTAGCCATAAGGAACCCCGCGGACCCTTCCTAGCCATCTAGGAGTATACGGACCCTCCTTACGTCATCTGGACCCACGTGCACCCCTCCTAGCCATCTAGGAGTATCAGTAGCACTTTTAGGTCATCCTAAAGCACGTGCGACAATCCTAGCCATATGGACCCCCGTGGACTCCTCCTAACCATCTAGGAGTATACGGACCCTCCTTACGTCATCTGACCCACGTGCACCCCTCCTAGCCATCTAGGAGTATCAGTAGCACTTTTAGGTCATCCAAAAGCACGTGCAACAATCCTAGCCGTGTGGACCCCCGAGGACCCTTCCTAGCCATCTAGGAGTATACGGACCCTCCTAACATCATCTGACCCACATGCACCCCTCTGAGACATCTAGGAGTATCATTAGCACTTTTAGGTCGTCCTAAAGCACGTGCGACAATCCTAGCCATAAGGAACCCCGTGGACTCCTCCTAGCCATCTAGGAGTATACGGACCCTCCTTACGTCATCTGACCCACGTGCACCCCTCCCAGCCATCTAGGAGTATCAGTAGCACTTTTAGGTCATCCTAAAGCACGTGCGACAATCCTAGCCATATGGACCCCCGTGGACTCCTCCTAGCCATCTAGGAGTATACGGACCCTCCTTACGTCATCTGACCCACGTGCACCCCTCCCAGCCATCTAGGAGTATCCGTAGCACTTTTAGGTCATCCTAAAGCACGTGCGACAATCCTAGCCGTGTGGACCCCTGTGGACCCTTCCTATCCATCTAGGAGTATACGGACCCTCATTACATCATCTGACCCACATGCACCCCTCCCAGCCATCTAGGAGTATCAGTAGCACTTTTAGGTCGTCCTAAAGCACGTGCGACAATCCAAGCCATATGGACCCCCGTGGACCCCTCCTAACCATCTAGGAGTATACGGACCCCCTTACGTCATCTGACCCACGTGCACCCCTCCCAGCCATCTAGGAGTATCAATAACACTTTTAGGTCATCCTAAAGCACGTGCGACAATCCTAGCCATATAGACCCCCCTGGACCCTCCTAGCTATCTAGGAGTATACGGACCCTCCTTAAGTCATCTGACCCACGTGCACCCCTCCCAGCCATCTAGGAGTATCAGTAGCACTTTTGGGTCATCCTAAAGCATATGCGACAATCCTAGCCATCTGGACCCCCGTGGACCCTCCTAGCCATCTAGGAGTATACAGACCCTCCTTAAGTCATCTGACCACGTGCACCCCTCCCAGCCATCTAGGAGTATCAGTAGCACTTTTAGGTAATCCTAAAAACGTGCGACAATCCTATCCATCTGGACCCGTGGACCCCTCCTAGCCATATAGTAACGGACCCTCCTTACGTCATCTGAGCCACGTGCCCCCTCCCAGCCATCTAGGAGTATCAGTAGCACTTTTAGGTCATCCTAAAGCACGTGCGACAATCCTAGCCATATGGACCCCCGTGGACTCCTAACCATCTAGGAGTATACGGACCCTCCTTACGTTATCTGACCCACGTGCACCCCTCCTAGCCATCTAGGAGTATCAGTAGCACTTTTAGGTCATCCAAAAGCACGTGCGACAATCCTAGCCGTGTGGACCCCCGTGGACCCTTCCTAGCCATCTAGGAGTATACGGACCCTCCTAACATCATCTGACCCACATGCACCCCTCTGAGACATCTAGGAGTATCATTAGCACTTTTAGGTCGTCCTAAAGCACGTGCGACAATCCTAGCCATAAGGAACCCCGTGGACTCCTCCTAGCCATCTAGGAGTATACGGACCCTCCTTACGTCATCTGACCCACGTGCACCCCTCCCAGCCATCTAGGAGTATCAGTAGCACTTTTAGGTCATCCTAAAGCACGTGCGACAATCCTAGCCATATGGACCCCCGTGGACTCCTCCTGGCCATCTAGGAGTATACGGACCCGCCTTACGTCATCTGACCCACGTGCACCCCTCCCAGCCATCTAGGAGTATCCGTAGCACTTTTAGGTCATCCTAAAGCACGTGCGACAATCCTAGCCGTGTGGACCCCTGTGGACCGTTCCTAGCCATCTAGGAGTATACGGACCCTCATTACATCATCTGACCCACATGCACCCCTCCCAGCCATCTAGTAGTATCAGTAGCACTTTTAGGTCATCCTAAAGCACGTGCGACAATCCTAGCCATATGGACCCCCGTGGACCCCTCCTAACCATCTAGGAGTATACGGACCCCCTTACGTCATCTGACCCACGTGCACCCTCCCAGCCATCTAGGAGTATCAATAACACTTTAAGGTCATCCTAAGCACGTGCGACAATCCTAGCCATCTGGACCCCGTGGACCTCCTAGCCATCTAGGAGTATACGGACCCTCCTTAAGTCATCTGACTCACGTGCACCCTCCCAGCCATCTAGGAGTATCAGTAGCACTTTTGGGTCATCCTAAAGCACGTGCGACAATCCTAGCCATCTGGAACCCCGTGGACCCCTCCTAGCCATCTAAGAGTATACGGACCCTCCTTAAGTCATCTGACCCACGTGCACCCCACCCAGCAATCTAGGAGTATCATAGCACTTTTGGGTCATCCTAAAGCACGTGCGACAATCCTATCCATCTGGAACCCCATGGACCCTTCTAGCCTTCTAAGAGTATACGGACCCTCCTTACGTGATCTGACCCACGTGCACCCCTCTAAGCCATCTAGGAGTATCAGTAGCACTTTTAGGTCATCCTAAAGCACGTGTGACAATCTATCCATATGGACCCCCGTGGACTCCTCCTAACCATCTAGGAGTATACGGACCCTCCTTACGTCATCTGACCCACGTGCACCCCTCCCCGCCATCTAGGAGTATCAGTTGCACTTTTGGGTCATCCTAAAGCACGTGTGACAATCCTAGCCATCTGGACCCCCGTTGACCCTTCCTTGCCTTCTATGAGTATACGGACCCTCCTTACGTCATCTGACCCTCGTGCACCCCTCTGAGCCATCTTGGAGTATCAGTAGCACTTTTAGGTCATCCTAAAGCACGTGCGACAATCCTAGCCATATGGACCCCCGTGGACTCATCCTGGCCATCTAGGAGTATACGGACCCGCCTTACGTCATCTGACCCACGTGCACCCCTCCCAGCCATCTAGGAGTATCCGTAGCACTTTTAGGTCATCCTAAAGCACGTGCGACAATCCTAGCCGTGTGGACCCCTGTGGACCGTTCCTAGCCATCTAGGAGTATACGGACCCTCATTACATCATCTGACCCACATGCACCCTCCCAGCCATCTAGGAGTATCAGTAGCACTTTTAGGTCGTCCTAAAGCACGTGCGACAATCCTAGCCATATGGACCCCCGTGGACCCCTCCTAACCATCTCGGAGTATACGGACCCCCTTACGTCATCTGACCCACGTGCACCCCTCCCAGCCATCTAGGAGTATCAATAACACTTTAAGGTCATCCTAAAGCACGTGCGACAATCCTAGCCATCTGGACCCCGTGGACCCTCCTAGCCATCTAGGAGTATACGGACCCTCCTTAAGTCATCTGACCCACGTGCACCCCTCCCAGCCATCTAGGAGTATCAGTAGCACTTTTGGGTCATCCTAAAGCACGTGCGACAATCCTAGCCATCTGGAACCCCGTGGACCCTCCTAGCCATCTAAGAGTATACGGACCCTCCTTAAGTCATCTGACCCACGTGCACCCCACCCAGCAATCTAGGAGTATCAGTAGCACTTTTGGGTCATCCTAAAGCACGTGCGACAATCCTAGCCATCTGGAACCCCATGGACCCTTCCGAGCCTTCTAAGAGTATACGGACCCTCCTTACGTGATCTGACCCACGTGCACCCTCTGAGCCATCTAGGAGTATCAGTAGCACTTTTAGGTCATCCTAAAGCACGTGTGACTATCCTATCCATGGACCCCCGTGGACTCCTCCTAACCATCTAGGAGTATACGGACCCTCCTTACGTCATCTGACCCACGTGCACCCCTCCCAGCCATCTAGGAGTATCAGTAGCACTTTTGGGTCATCCTAAAGCACGTGTGACAATCCTAGCCATCTGGACCCCCGTGGACCCTTCCTAGCCTTCTATGAGTATACGGACCCTCCTTACGTCATCTGACCCACGTGCACCCCTCTTGAGCCATCTAGGAGTATCAGTAGCACTTTTAGGTCATCCTAAAGCACGTGCGACAATCCTAGCCATATGGACCCCTGTGGACTCCTCCTAACCATCTAGGAGTATACGGACCCTCGTTGCGTCATCTGACCCCGTGCACCCCTCCCAGCCATCTAGGAGTATCAGTAGCACTTTTAGGTCATCCTAAAGCACGTGCGACAATACTAGCCATCTGGACCCCCGCGGACCCCTCCTAGCCATCTAGCAGTATACGGACCCTCCTTACGTCATCTGACCCACGTGCACCCCTCCCAGCCATCTAGGAGTATCCGTAGCACTTTTAGGTTATCCTAAAGCACGTGCGACAATCCTAGCCATCTGGACCCCCGCGGACTCCTCCTAGCCATCTAGGAGTATACGGACCCTCCTTACGTCATCTGACCCACGTGCACCCCTCCTAGCCATCTAGGAGTATCAGTAGCACTTTTAGGTTATCCTAAAGCACGTGCGACAATCCTAGCCGTGTGGACCCCCGTGGACCATTCTAGCCATCTAGGAGTATACGGACCCTCCTTACATCATCTGACCCACATGCACCCCTCTGAGACATCTAGGAGTATCATTAGCACTTTTAGGTCGTCCTAAAGCACGTGCGACAATCCTAGCCATATGGAACCCCGTGGACTCCTCCTAGCCATCCAGGAGTATACAGACCCTCCTTACGTCATCTGACCCACGTGCACCCCTCCCAGCCATCTAGGAGTATCAGTAGCACTTTTAGGTCATCCTCAAGCACGTGCGACAATCCTAGCGATCTGGACCCCCGCGGACCCCTCCTAGCCATCTAGGAGTATACGGACCCTCCTTACGTCATCAGACCCACGTGCACCCCTCCCAGCCATCTAGGAGTATCCGCAGCACTTTTAGGTCATCCTAAAGCACGTGCGACAATCCTAGCCGTGTGGACCCCTGTGGACCTTCCTAGCCATCTAGGAGTATACGGACCCTCATTACATCATCTGACCCACATGCACCCCTCCCAGCCATCTAGGAGTATCAGTAGCACTTTTAGGTCGTCCTAAAGCACGTGCGACAATCCTAGCCATATGGACCCCCGTGGACCCCTCCTAACCATCTAGGAGTATACGGACCCTTACGTCATCTGACCCATGTGCACCCCTCCCAGCCATCTAGGAGTATCAATAACACTTTTAGGTCATCCTATAGCACGTGCGACAATCCTAGCCATCTGGACCCCCGTGGACCCTCCTAGCCATCTAGGAGTATACGGACCCTCCTTAAGTCATCTGACCCACGTGCACCCCTCCCAGCCATCTAGGAGTATCAGTAGCACTTTTGGGTCATCCTAAAGCACGTGCGACAATCCTAGCCATCTGGAACCCCGTGGACCCCTCCTAGCCATCTAAGAGTATACGGACCCTCCTTAAGTCATCTGACCCACGTGCACCCCTCCCAGCCATCTAGGAGTATCAGTAGCACTTTTGGGTTATCTTAAAGCACGTGCGACAATCCTAGCCATCTGGAACCCGTGGACCCTTCCTAGCCTTCTAAGAGTATACGGACCCTCCTTACGTCATCTGACCCACGTGCACCCCTCTGAGCCATCTAGGAGTATCAGTAGCACTTTTAGGTCATCCTAAAGCACGTGTGACAATCCTATCCATATGGACCCCCGTGGACTCCTCCTAACCATCTAGGAGTATACGGACCCTCCTTACGTCATCTGACCCACGTGCACCCCTCCCAGCCATCTAGGAGTATCAGTTGCACTTTTGGGTCATCCTAAAGCACGTGCGACAATCCTAGCCATCTGGACCCCATGGACCCTTCCTAGCCTTCTATGAGTATACGGACCCTCCTTATATGAGGGCTGGCCGCCCCACTAATGGGCCTAACTGGTTCGTTTGGACAGGCCCAAACAACACTTATTAAAAATAATACGCAACTCGGATATTCCGATTCAAGGATAAATCGGATATTCCGATTTATTACAATAGACATGCCTAGCTTGGTGGAGTCCTGAAATGGGTTGCACCTCCTCCGTCGTGCCCATATCATTACGTCATCCTACCCACGTGCACCCCTCCCAGCCATCTAGGAGTATCAGTAGCACTTTTAGGTCATCCTAAAGCACGCGCGACAATCCTAGATATCTGGACCCCCGCGGACCCCTCCTAGCCATCTAGGAGTATACAGACCCTCCTACGTCATCTGACCCATGTGCACCCCTCCCAGCCATCTAGTAGTATCCATAGCACTTTTAGGTCATCCTAAAGCACTTTTAGGAGTATCAGTAGCACTTTTAGGTCATCCTAAAGCACGTGCGACAATCCTAGATATCTGGACCCCCGCGGACCCCTCCTAGCCATCTAGGAGTATACGGACCCTCCTTACATCATCTGACCCACATGCACCCCTCCCAGCCATCTAGGAGTATCAGTTGCACTTTTAGGTCGTCCTAAACACGTGCGACAATCCTAGCCATATGGACCCCCGTGGACCCCTCCAAACCATCTAGGAGTATACGGACCCCTTACGTCATCTGACCCACGTGCACCCCTCCCAGCCATATAGGAGTATCAGTAGCACTTATAGGTCATCCTAATGCACGTGCGACAATCCTAGCCATATGGACCCCCGTGGACTCCTAGCCATCTGTGAGTATACGGACCCTCCTTACGTCATCTGACCCAGGTGCACCCCTCCAAGCCATCTGGGAGTGTCAGTAGCACTTTTAGGTCATCCTAAAGCACGTGCGACAATCCTAGCCATCTGGACCCCCGTGGACCCTTCCTAGCGTTCCAACAGTATACAGACCCTCCTTACGTCATCTGACCCAAGTGCACCCCTCTGAGCCATCTAGGAGTATCAGTAGCACTTTTAGGTCATCCTAAAGCACGTGCGACAATCCAAGCCATCTGGACCCCCGCGGACCCCTCCTAGCCATCTAGGAGTATACGGACCCTCCTTACGTCATCTGACCCACGTGCACCCCTCCCAGCCATCTAGGAGTATCCGTAGCACTTTTAGGTCATCCTAAAGCACGTGCGACAATCCTAGCCATAAGGAACCCGTGGACTCCTCCTAGCCATCTAGGAGTATACGGACACTCCTTACGTCATCTGTCCCACGTGCACCCCTCCCAGCCATCTAGGAGTATCAGTAGCACTTTTAGGTCATCCTAAAGCACGTGCGACAATCCTAGCCATATGGACCCCGTGGACTCCTCCTAGCCATCTAGGAGTATACGGACCCTCCTTACGTCATCTGACCCACGTGCACCCCTCCCAGCCATCTAGGAGTATCCGTAGCACTTTTAGGTCATCCTAAAGCACGTGCGACAATCCTAGCCGTGTGGACCCCTGTGGACCCTTCCTAGCCATCTAGGAATATACGGACCCTCATTACATCATCTGACCCACATGCACCCCTCCCAGCCATCTAGGAGTATCAGTAGCACTTTTAGGTCGTCCTAAAGCACGTGCGACAATCCAAGCCATATGGACCCCCGTGGACCCCTCCTAACCATCCAGGAGTATACGGACCCCCTTACGTCATCTGACCCACGTGCACCCCTCCCAGCCATCTAGGAGTATCAATAACACTTTTAGGTCATCCTAAAGCACGTGCGACAATCCTAGCCATATAGACCCCCTGGACCCTCCTAGCCATCTAGGAGTATCAGTAGCACTTTTAGGTCATCCTAAAGCATATGCGACAATCCTAGCCATCTGGACCCCGTGGACCCCTCCTAGCCATCTAGGAGTATACAGACCCTCCTTAAGTCATCTGACCCACGTGCACCCCTCCCAGCCATCTAGGAGTATCAGTAGCACTTTTAGGTAATCCTAAAAAACGTGCGACAATCCTATCCATCTGGACCCCCGTGGACCCCTCCTAGCCATATAGTAAACGGACCCTCCTTACGTCATCTGACCCACGTGCACCCCTCCCAGCCATCTAGGAGTATCAGTAGCACTTTTTGGTCATCCTAAAGCACGTGCGACAATCCTAGCCATATGGACCCCCGTGGACTCCTCCTAACCATCTAGGAGTATACGGACCCTCCTTACGTTATCTGACCCACGTGCACCCCTCCTAGCCATCTAGGAGTATCAGTAGCACTTTTAGGTCATCCTAAAGCACGTGCGACAATCCTAGCCGTGTGGACCCCGTGGACCCTTCCTAGCCATCTAGGAGTATACGGACCCTCCTAACATCATCTGACCCACATGCACCCCTCTGAGACATCTAGGAGTATCATTAGCACTTTTAGGTCGTCCTAAAGCACGTGCGACAATCCTAGCCATAAGGAACCCCGTGGACTCCTCCTAGCCATCTAGGAGTATACGGACCCTCCTTACGTCATCTGACCAACGTGCACCCTCTGAGCCATCTTGGAGTACCAGTAGCACTTTTAGGTCATCCTAAAGCACGTGCGACAATCCTAGCCATATGGACCCCGTGGACTCCTCCTGGCCATCTAGGAGTATACGGACCCGCCTTACGTCATCTGACCCACGTGCACCCCTCCCAGCCATCTAGGAGTATCCGTAGCACTTTTAGGTCATCCTAAAGCACGTGCGACAATCCTAGCCGTGTGGACCCCTGTGGACCGTTCCTAGCCATCTAGGAGTATACGGATCCTCATTACATCATCTGACCCACATGCACCCCTCCCAGCCATCTAGGAGTATCAGTAGCACTTTTAGGTCGTCCTAAAGCACGTGCGACAATCCTAGCCATATGGACCCCCGTGGACCCCTCCTAACCATCTAGGAGTATACGGACCCCCTTACGTCATCTGACCCACGTGCACCCCTCCCAGCCATCTAGGAGTATCAATAACACTTTAAGGTCATCCTAAAGCACGTGCGACAATCCTAGCCATCTGGACCCCGTGGACCTCCTAGCCATCTAGGAGTATACGGACCCTCCTTAAGTCATCTGACCCACGTGCACCCCTCCCAGCCATCTAGGAGTATCAGTAGCACTTTTGGGTCATCCTAAAGCACGTGCGACAATCCTAGCCATCTGGAACCCCGTGGACCCCTCCTAGCCATCTAAGAGTATACGGACCCTCCTTAAGTCATCTGACCCACGTGCACCCCACCCAGCAATCTAGGAGTATCAGTAGCACTTTTGGGTCATCCTAAAGCACGTGCGACAATCCTAGCCATCTGGAACCCCATGGACCCTTCCTAGCCTTCTAAGAGTATACGGACCCTCCTTACGTGATCTGACCCACGTGCACCCCTCTAAGCCATCTAGGAGTATCAGTAGCACTTTTAGGTCATCCTAAAGCACGTGTGACAATCCTATCCATATGGACCCCCGTGGACTCCTCCTAACCATCTAGGAGTATACGGACCCTCCTTACGTCATCTGACCCACGTGCACCCCTCCCAGCCATCTAGGAGTATCAGTTGCACTTTTGGGTCATCCTAAAGCACGTGTGACAATCCTAGCCATCTGGACCCCCGTGGACCCTTCCTAGCCTTCTATGAGTATACGGACCCTCCTTACGTCATCTGACCCACGTGCACCCCTCTGAGCCATCTTGGAGTATCAGTAGCACTTTTAGGTCATCCTAAAGCACGTGCGACAATCCTAGCCATATGGACCCCCGTGGACTCCTCCTGGCCATCTAGGAGTATACGGACCCGCCTTACGTCATCTGACCCACGTGCACCCCTCCCAGCCATCTAGGAGTATCCGTAGCACTTTTAGGTCATCCTAAAGCACGTGCGACAATCCTAGCCGTGTGGACCCCTGTGGACCGTTCCTAGCCATCTAGGAGTATACGGACCCTCATTACATCATCTGACCCACATGCACCCCTCCCAGCCATCTAGGAGTATCAGTAGCACTTTTAGGTCGTCCTAAAGCACGTGCGACAATCCTAGCCATATGGACCCCGTGGACCCCTCCTAACCATCTAGGAGTATACGGACCCCCTTACGTCATCTGACCCACGTGCACCCCTCCCAGCCATCTAGGAGTATCAATAACACTTTAAGGTCATCCTAAAGCACGTGCGACAATCCTAGCCATCTGGACCCCCGTGGACCCTCCCAGCCATCTAGGAGTATCAGTAGCACTTTTGGGTCATCCTAAAGCACGTGCGACAATCCTAGCCATCTGGAACCCCGTGGACCCTTCCTAGCCTTCTAAGAGTATACGGACCCTCCTTACGTGATCTGACCCACGTGCACCCTCTGAGCCATCTAGGAGTATCAGTAGCACTTTTAGGTCATCCTAAAGCACGTGTGACAATCCTATCCATATGGACCCCCGTGGACTCCTCCTAACCATCTAGGAGTATACGGACCCTCCTTACGTCATCTGACCCACGTGCACCCCTCCCAGCCATCTAGGAGTATCAGTAGCACTTTTGGGTCATCCTAAAGCACGTGTGACAATCCTAGCCATCTGGACCCCCGTGGACCCTTCCTAGCCTTCTATGAGTATACGGACCCTCCTTACGTCATCTGACCCACGTGCACCCCTCTGAGCCATCTAGGAGTATCAGTAGCACTTTTAGGTCATCCTAAAGCACGTGCGACAATCCTAGCCATATGGACCCCTGTGGACTCCTCCTAACCATCTAGGAGTATACGGACCCTCGTTACGTCATCTGACCACGTGCACCCCTCCCAGCCATCTAGGAGTATCAGTAGCACTTTTAGGTCATCCTAAAGCACGTGCGACAATACTAGCCATCTGGACCCCCGCGGACCCCTCCTAGCCATCTAGGAGTATACGGACCCTCCTTACGTCATCTGACCCACGTGCACCCCTCCCAGCCATCTAGGAGTATCCGTAGCACTTTTAGGTTATCCTAAAGCACGTGCGACAATCCTAGCCATCTGGACCCCCGCGGACTCCTCCTAGCCATCTAGGAGTATACGGACCCTCCTTACGTCATCTGACCCACGTGCACCCCTCCTAGCCATCTAGGAGTATCAGTAGCACTTTTAGGTTATCCTAAAGCACGTGCGACAATCCTAGCCGTGTGGACCCCCGTGGACCATTCTAGCCATCTAGGAGTATACGGACCCTCCTTACATCATCTGACCCACATGCACCCCTCTGAGACATCTAGGAGTATCATTAGCACTTTTAGGTCGTCCTAAAGCACGTGCGACAATCCTAGCCATATGGAACCCCGTGGACTCCTCCTAGCCATCCAGGAGTATACAGACCCTCCTTACGTCATCTGTCCCACGTGCACCCCTCCCAGCCATCTAGGAGTATCAGTAGCACTTTTAGGTCATCCTCAAGCACGTGCGACAATCCTAGCGATCTGGACCCCCGCGGACCCCTCCTAGCCATCTAGGAGTATACGGACCCTCCTTACGTCATCAGACCCACGTGCACCCCTCCCAGCTATCTAGGAGTATCCGCAGCACTTTTAGGTCATCCTAAAGCACGTGCGACAATCCTAGCCGTGTGGACCCTGTGGACCTTCCTAGCCATCTAGGAGTATACGGACCCTCATTACATCATCTGACCCACATGCACCCCTCCCAGCCATCTAGGAGTATCAGTAGCACTTTTAGGTCGTCCTAAAGCACGTGCGACAATCCTAGCCATATGGACCCCCGTGGACCCTCCTAACCATCTAGGAGTATACGGACCCCTTACGTCATCTGACCCACGTGCACCCCTCCCAGCCATCTAGGAGTATCAATAACACTTTTAGGTCATCCTATAGCACGTGCGACAATCCTAGCCATCTGGACCCCCGTGGACCCTCCTAGCCATCTAGGAGTATACGGACCCTCCTTAAGTCATCTGACCCACGTGCACCCCTCCCAGCCATCTAGGAGTATCAGTAGCACTTTTGGGTCATCCTAAAGCACGTGCGACAATCCTAGCCATCTGGAACCCCGTGGACCCCTCCTAGCCATCTAAGAGTATACGGACCCTCCTTAAGTCATCTGACCCACGTGCACCCCTCCAGCCATCTAGGAGTATCAGTAGCACTTTTGGGTTATCTTAAAGCACGTGCGACAATCCTAGCCATCTGGAACCCCGTGGACCCCTCCTAGCCATCTAAGAGTATACGGACCCTCCTTAAGTCATCTGACCCACGTGCACCCCACCCAGCAATCTAGGAGTATCAGTAGCACTTTTGGGTCATCCTAAAGCACGTGCGACAATCCTAGCCATCTGGAACCCCATGGACCCTTCCTAGCCTTCTAAGAGTATACGGACCCTCCTTACGTGATCTGACCCACGTGCACCCCTCTGAGCCATCTAGGAGTATCAGTAGCACTTTTAGGTCATCCTAAAGCACGTGTGACAATCTTATCCATATGGACCCCCGTGGACTCCTCCTAACCATCTAGGAGTATACGGACCCTCCTTACGTCATCTGACCCACGTGCACCCCTCCCAGCCATCTAGGAGTATCAGTTGCACTTTTGGGTCATCCTAAAGCACGTGCGACAATCCTAGCCATCTGGACCCCATGGACCCTTCCTAGCCTTCTATGAGTATACGGACCCTCCTTACGTCATCTGACCCACGTGCACCCCTCTGAGCCATCTAGGAGTATCAGTAGCACTTTTAGGTCATCCTAAAGCACGTGCAACAATCCTAGCCATATGGACCCCCGTGGACTCCTCCTAACCATCTAGGAGTATACGGACCCTCCTTACATCGTCTGACCCACGTGCACCCCTCCCAGCCATCTAGGAGTATCAGTAGCACTTTTAGGTCATCCTAAAGCATGTGCGACAATCCTAGCCATCTGGACCCCCGCGGACTCCTCCTAGCCATCTAGGAGTATACGGACCCTCCTTACGTCATCTGACCCACGTGCACCCCTCCTAGCCATCTAGGAGTATCAGTAGCACTTTTAGGTTATCCTAAAGCACGTGCGACAATCCTAGCCGTGTGGACCCCCGTGGACCATTCTAGCCATCTAGGAGTATACGGACCCTCCTTACATCATCTGACCCACATGCACCCCTCTGAGACATCTAGGAGTATCATTAGCACTTTTAGGTCGTCCTAAAGCACGTGCGACAATCCTAGCCATATGGAACCCCGTGGACTCCTCCTAGCCATCCAGGAGTATACAGACCCTCCTTACGTCATCTGACCCACGTGCACCCCTCCCAGCCATCTAGGAGTATCAGTAGCACTTTTAGGTCATCCTCAAGCACGTGCGACAATCCTAGCGATCTGGACCCCGAGGGATTGCACGACGAAGTAGATCTGCACGTGGAAAGAAAGGGGTCAAGCGGATACACGATTGTATACGGACCCTCCTTACGTCATCAGACCCACGTGCACCCCTCCCAGCCATCTAGGAGTATCCGCAGCACTTTTAGGTCATCCTAAAGCACGTGCGACAATCCGAGCCGTGTGGACCCCTGTGGACCTACCTAGCCATCTAGGAGTATACGGACCCTCATTACATCATCTGACCCACATGCACCCTCCCAGCCATCTAGGAGTATCAGTAGCACTTTTAGGTCGTCCTAAAGCACGTGCGACAATCCTAGCCATATGGACCCCCGTGGACCCTCCTAACCATCTAGGAGTATACGGACCCCTTACGTCATCTGACCCACGTGCACCCCTCCCAGCCATCTAGGAGTATCAATAACACTTTTAGGTCATCCTATAGCACGTGCGACAATCCTAGCCATCTGGACCCCCGTGGACCCTCCTAGCCATCTAGGAGTATACGGACCCTCCTTAAGTCATCTGACCCACGTGCACCCCTCCCAGCCATCTAGGAGTATCAGTAGCACTTTTGGGTCATCCTAAAGCACGTGCGACAATCCTAGCCATCTGGAACCCCGTGGACCCCTCCTAGCCATCTAAGAGTATACGGACCCTCCTTAAGTCATCTGACCACGTGCACCCCTCCCAGCCATCTAGGAGTATCAGTAGCACTTTTGGGTTATCTTAAAGCACGTGCGACAATCCTAGCCATCTGGAACCCCGTGGACCCTTCCTAGCCTTCTAAGAGTATACGGACCCTCCTTACGTCATCTGACCCACGTGCACCCCTCTGAGCCATCTAGGAGTATCAGTAGCACTTTTAGGTCATCCTAAAGCATGTGTGACAATCCTATCCATATGGACCCCCGTGGACTCCTCCTAACCATCTAGGAGTATACGGACCCTCCTTACGTCATCTGACCCACGTGCACCCCTCCCAGCCATCTAGGAGTATCAGTAGCACTTTTGGGTCATCCTAAAGCACGTGCGACAATCCTAGCCATCTGGACCCCCATGGACCCTTCCTAGCCTTCTATGAGTATACGGACCCTCCTTACGTCATCTGACCCACGTGCACCCCTCTGAGCCATCTAGGAGTATCAGTAGCACTTTTAGGTCATCCTAAAGCACGTGCAACAATCCTAGCCATATGGACCCCCGTGGACTCCTCCTAACCATCTAGGAGTATACGGACCCTCCTTACATCGTCTGACCCACGTGCACCCCTCCCAGCCATCTAGGAGTATCAGTAGCACTTTTAGGTCATCCTAAAGCATGTGCGACAATCCTAGCCATCTGGACCCCGCGGACCCCTCCTAGCCATCTAGGATTATACGGACCCTCCTTACGTCATCTGACCCACGTGCACCCCTCCCAGCCTTCTAGAGTATTCGTAGCACTTTTAGGTCATCCTAAAGCACGTGCGACAATCCTATCCGTGTGGACCCCCGTGGACCCTTCCTAGTGATGTAGCCCAAGTCACGTCCATCACTATTTCAAGCACTCCAACATATCACAAGGCGACATTGAGCTTAAAGGTGAACTCTTTCCTCTACGAGATCCCATTTTGTGCCCCTTTGTTATGCTAGGTATCACATGACGAGTACGGCCATCGGGAAGATGCCGAGGAAGCCAAGCAGTGAAGACCATCCAAGGCGTATGCATGGAAGAGGAGGAGAAAGCGACAAGACGAAGTTGAAGAAGATGGCGAAATCTGTCAGGCCGGCCTCCAGCCCGGCCTAGGCCGGTTTCCTGGCCGGCCACTTCCAGAGCCATCCGGCCTCCAGGCCGACCTAGGCCGGCTCCCAGGCCGGCCTCCAGCCCAGTTTACAGTGGAAGCAGCCGGCCCTCAGCCCGGTCTTCAGGCCGGCCTCCAGCCCGGCCGAAACCGGATCACAGACCGGTCTCCCAGATTACACGTGTCCTGCACCGTTTTGTACTAAGACTATAAAACCCCTTGGTTGCCTAGGGTTAGAGAAAGACTATGTTTTGAGATTAGATTAGATCTAGGCTCCCCACCTCAAGACGGTCTCCTTCCTCCCCTTGCGGGGATGGTTCCTCCCGTTGTGGAGAAGATCCCTGCGTGGATTCAAAACCTCTACTTGTAGTTTGACTACTCGCCAATCTTTCATCTTCGGGTGACTTTATTGGAGCGGTTCGGTTGACCGTTGGGAGAACAACCATCCAAGATCCCTTCTTGTATCTACTTGCCGATCTCCCACCTTCGTGTGGATTCTATTGGGCCGGTTGGACCGACCGGTAAGGGAAACGGTTCTTGTATCTTGTGTGTGTTCTTGTGTTCGGGACGTTCTTCTTGGTGTTCTTCGTGTTCCTCGTGTTCTTGCGTGCGTTCGTCCACATCCTCCGTTAATCCGTGAAGATCGGGCCAACCTAGTAGTCCCTACTACACCATATGGTATCAGAGCTCTAGGTTGACACGGATTTGTTTTGTGTTTCCACCAAAATCCACCAAAATTTTCTTCGTTTTTGAGAAATTCGAAAATTTCCACCAAAATAGCCCCAAATTGCTTTTGGATCGATCTGTGAATCTTGTGCGTTTTGGCAAATTTTGATCTGTGGATCTATTGCTAAACTAGTTGATCTTTCTTCCCTTGCGTTTTCATGGCCAAATTCCATTGATTTCTCCTCCGATTTGAGGTTTTTCGGGCCGTTTTTCTGCCAAAATCGCGGATTTTCGAGGGTCAACTCGCGGTGGGTCGCCCGGCCCTCAGCCGGCCTAAACCAGATCAAAAACCGGCCCCCAACAGAGGCATCCGGCCTCCAGGCCGGCCAAAACCGGCCCCCGGGCCGGCCTCCCAGAAAACTGCATTTTTCAAAAACTGTTTTGGCCATATCTTTTGATTCCGGACTCCGTTTTTTGTGTTCTTTGGCTCGTTTCGAAGCTACGATCAAGGCCTTCATCAGCATTGCGGAAGATCCATCATCCACCACCACCAAAATTCGTGGGCAAGCACGAAGCTTCTACATCAACGGGTGAAGATCGTTGACGAAAGGTATAAACATCACGAATCTTTTCCCCCTTGCCATTCCTTTGATAGCCGTCATACCCTTGTGTTTATCTTGTCCTATTGAGGCTAGCTCTTGATGATTGCTTGGCCTTTGCACATTTGCACCGTGTAGTTTCCGAGCAAACGTTGTATGCGCTAGTTCATATATCATATATCTTGTTGTTGGCATCAAAAAGTGGGTGAGCAAAAAGCAAAAAGAGAAAAGAAGCAAAAAGTACCAAGTCAAAAGAGAAAAGAAAGAAGAAACACCACTTGCCATATCTCTTGTAGGAAGCGCGCAAGCTCGATGAACATCTAGTAGGTGGTACATTATGTGCAAATCTTGTAGCCCACCAAATAAATTGCAATCGAGCTAGTGGCTCTCCTTGTACTTGTGCAACACGAGCTTATAGTCTTCGCTAGGATCATATGGTTCTTTAGCTCACTTCTTGGTTGCATGAGTCCCATTTATCTCTCCGCGCGTGTGTTTCCTTGAACTACATTCCTATCTTTGAGATTGACTTGTTTTGCTTTGTGATCATCGTGGTTCTCTACTTGCTTTGACAATATCTTGGTTTCCGGTTGGTTCAATTTGCTTTCTACCTACCATACCTCCCTATACACTTTTAAGCCGTGTGTGTTTTGGAGTTTGCTTTGGATACTTGAACACAAGCATTTTACTTTGTGATCATTTCCCTTGGTTGTCCACGACGTCCAATACTATCTACAAGGTGAGAGGTTGTGTTCTAGTTCCTTTCCACTCCACATATATACACTTGTCTTGTGAGTTGACATGTCTAGGGAGAGCGAATGCAACTATGGAGCCTACGAGGAGGACTACACGATGAGTCACATGTACTATGATGCCCCAAGCATTGAGGACATGGGTGACTACTACGACAACTACACCGACAATGACCCCCATGACATGATGGATCATCACCAAGACTTCCGCTACAACTACTCCGATTATGACTCCGACTATTCGAGCGCCACGACAAGGAGCGGTATCAAGACTTGGAGCAACCTTCATCAAATTGTATCGACTCCAAGTACGTGCGAATCTACCACGACTCCGACTACACAAGCACTTCTCTTGATATGACTTCTACACCAAGTGCCACCACCACATTGGCCCCCATATGGGAAAATGAAGACCTTCTTTGTGACAATTGCCAAGGCCAAGACCATGATCCACGAGAATGTCCCAATCTCTTGTGCCACTATGCAATAGAAGAGGTCACATGATGTGGGAGTGCAAAGTTGGTGAACAAGACGGTGACCAAGATGGTGAGAAGATGGTCGAGCATGGGATTTTCCCTTCGACCAAGGAGGCGAGCATGGATGATGCTATCACCTATGACCATGGGTCAAGTGATGATGATGCCGAGCATGGGATGTTCCATTCGGCAATGGAGTCAAGTGATGAAGCGAAGCATGGGATTTTCCCTTCCGCAAAGGAGTCGAGTGATGATGCCTACACTATGGCATTGACCTTTGGAGGCGTGATGGTTGAGGAGGTTGAGCATGGGAGTTTCCTTTCAACCTTGGAGGCGTATGGAGATGAGGACACCGAGCCTATCCCTATGAGCTTGAGTTATGAGATGGTACCAATCCCATGTGAGCATGAGAGCCACTTAGCCCACTTGAGTGAGAGTGAGAGTGAGTTGAGTGCCTCCACCATATGTGAGTTTGAGTGCTGTCACTTTGAGGGAATGAGTGATACACCACTTGAGTTGAGAGAGGTAGTTGATAGGTCTTGTGAGGCCATTTCGATTTCTAACAACTTAACCTCTACCTCTAGTGTGTTCTCTTATTGTGTGGTAGGTTCCGTGAATGATGAAACGCCACTACTCGACTTGACGGTGCCTCAAATGGAGAAGATGTACATGGAGGATGATGATGATGCCACCCCATGTCTACTTCAAGATGGACAAGTCGGCTACATGGAAGCCCCTACTACTTCAACACCTACTTCACATGACGGGAATACAAAGGTATGGGTGTTGATGTGACCATGATCCCGCTAGTGGACATGATGAACTATGGTTGTTTGCATGCTATGGATGATTTTCTTGCCCCATCATATGATTCGTTCTTATTCCCTTGTGATACTTTGTTTGAAACCAATGTTGATCATGTGGAATTACCAATTTGTGATGATTTTGCCATGAGCATGCCTTGTTTTGAGTGTTTCTACTTTTCTCCATTGTTGCTTGCAATATGTTGAACAATTCTTCTTTCACATGTGTTGCTTGCGATAATGTTGAAATGATTGATAATGAGATTGCCCCCATAGCTTTCTCACATGTTGGAGATGTTTCGTTTTCTCTTATGGACCTTGTTCCATCCTTCACTTTGCATAGTGACTATCCACATATGTCATATTTTCCAATTGATTTTGATGTGGTTGGTGATGTGCAAATGAAGAGACACTTCATGATGGATGATGTGTTCATATACCGTGCACACAACTTCTTCATATGTTGCCTTGTGTGTGCCGGTAAACGCATGATAATGTCAACCTCAATTGAACATGAGTTGACAATACGAGCTCTTGAGAGCATACATGTGAGTAGTGGATTGAATCCAACTCTCAAATCTTTCTCATGTTTTGCATCAAACAAGTTGAACAATTTCTCTTGCTTATGGTTTGCTTGCAATCATGATGGTGTTCTTGGTCTCTCCTTGACAAGCATGTTTCCTTGATCTTTCACATGGATGATTTATGTGTTGCCACAAATATGATGAACACTTGTTCTTTCCAATGGCTTGTTTGCAACCATAATGACATTTTGTGCATGTCTTGTCATGAGTTTATTGGTTTCTACCAATTTGGTGTTGCAACAAATATGTTGAAAACTTGCTCTTTCATATGCTTTGTTTGCCACCATGATGATATTTTGGACACTCTTCATTGTGTGCTTTTCATGGAGTTTTTGTATTTCCACACTTTGAAGGTGTTCCATTGGATTGTTGGCACTTTGACCTTGCACTTGCACTGCCTCTTCATATTGTTGTGTTGTGCTAACGGTGCTATGAAAAAGAATGGACATGTCATTGTTGATATGCTCCTCTTTCTTGCAAACACATGGTTTGCTTGGTCTTTGGTGTTTGTAGACATGGTGAATTCCAATTCTTCGACAACACATCTACCTCCTTTGCATGGTGATGACGAGCAAGAGTCGAGGATGACTCTTTTTAAAGGGAGGGGAGGTGATGTAGCCCAAGTCACGTCCATCACCATGTCAAGCACTCCAACATATCACAAGGCGACATTGAGCTTAAAGGTGAACTCTTTCCTCTACGAGATCCCATTTCGTGCCCCTTTGAATGGTATACTACTTGAGCATCTACCCCTTTGTTATGCTAGGTATCACATGACGAGTACGGCCATCCGGAAGATGCCGAGGAAGCCAAAGAGTCAAGACCATCCAAGGCGTACGCATGGAAGAGGAGGAGAAAGCGACAAGACGAAGTTGAAGAAGATGGCAAAATCTGTCAGGCCGGCCTCCAGCCCGGCCACCAGCCCGTCCTCCAGGCCTGCAGCCCGGCCTCCAGCCCGGCCTAGGCTGGTTTCCTGGCCGGCCACCTTCCAGAGCCATCCGGCCTCCAGGCCAGCCTCCAGCCCGGTTTACAGTGGAAGCAGCCGGCCCTCAGCCCGGCCTTCAGGCCGGCCTCCAGCCCGGCCAAAACCGGATCACAGACCGGTCTCCCAGATTACACATGTCCTGCACCCGTTTTGTACTAAGACTATAAATACCCCTTGGTTGCCTAGGGTTAGAGAAAGACTATGTTTTGAGATTAGAGTAGAGCTAGGCTCCCCACCTCAAGACGTCTCCTTCCTCCCCTTGCGGGGATGGTTCCTCCTGTTGTGGAGAAGATCCCTGCCTGGATTCAAGACCTCTACTTGTAGTTTGACTACTCGCCAATCTTTCATCTTCGGGTGACTTTATTGGAGCGGTTCGGTTGACCGTTGGAGAAACAACCATCCAAGATCCCTTCTTGTATCTACTTGCCGATCTCCCACCTTCGTGTGGATTCTATTGGGCCGGTTGGACCGACCAGTAAGGGAAACGGTTCTTGTATCTTGTGTGTGTTCTTGTGTTCGGGGCGTTCATCTTGGTGTTCTTCGTGTTCCTCATGTTCTTGCGTGCGTTCGTCCACATCCTCCGTCAATCCGTGAAGATCGGGCCACCCTAGTAGTCCCGTACTACACCACCTAGCCATCTAGGAGTATACGGACCCTCCTTACATCACTGACCCACATGCACCCTCCCAGCCATCTAGGAGTATCAGTAGCACTTTTAGGTCGTCCTAAAGCACATGCGACAATCCTAGCCATATGGACCCCCGTGGACCCCTCCTAACCATCTAGGAGTATACGGACCCCCTTACGTCATCTGACCCACGTGCACCCCTCCCAGCCATCTAGGTTTATTAGTAGCACTTTTAGGTCATCCTAAAGCACGTGCGACAATCCTAGCCATATGGACCCCCGTGGACCCCTCCTAACCATCTAGGAGTATACGGACCCCCTTACGTCATCTGACCCACGACTCCTCCCAGCCATCTAGGAGTATCAGTAGCACTTTTAGGTCATCCTAAAGCACGTGCGACAATCCTAGCCATATGGACCCCCGTGGACTCCTCCTAGCCATCTAGGAGTATACAGACCCTCCTTACGTCATCTGACCCACGTGCACCCCTCCCAGCTGATGAGGACATCCATACACTTGACACATCTTCACCTCATGATGATGATCACCAAGTTGCTGCAAAGAAGTCCAATGATGAAATCAGAATTGGTCCTATTACAAGAGCTCGTGCAAAGCTATTAGAACAACAGGTGAACTCACTCCTAATAGAATCTGAATATTTCGTTAATGAGAATTGTTTACTGCCTAAGTCTTTGTTTGTGTGCATACTCAGGTTTGTTGAAGAAGAAGGCATAGCACAAGGCAGCGAGGAGCTGCAGCATTTGGAGCAAGAGGATCAAGGCGTGGAGTACACAACTGAAGAGGACGCGAGGGAGGAGAGGGAGGCAGCGTCCAAGGGCCAGGGAGGCCACCACGCCACACATGGGCAGGCGCCACATCAGGCCTGCGTGCCTTAAGGCTGAACCCAAACCTTTGGGTCAGTTTGTATCTAGTTTGGGTCGAACCAATTTGAGTCCAAGTCGGGTGGGTTGCACCGGGTCGGTACTGTAGCTACAGTACGACGCTACAGTACGCCCCACCCCTTCATATATACTAGTCCAGCGCCATAGAGGGTTTAGACCACGTTAAAATTAAAACCCTAGTTTTAGTTGAACAGCGAAAGCTTTCCTCTGAAATTTTACATCTCCAATTCGTATTGATCTGGAGAGTTGAACATCAATTGAAGTGTGATCTGTTTCTACCATTGGGAATTAGTAGATTGCAATTATACCGTTTCGTGGTCGACGGCTACGTGCGCAAGTGTGTGAAGTCGTGAATATCCGAAGGGTAGAGAGCTGCTGCATTGGCATCAGGGATCTAGCAAGGAGAGTTCATCGGTGACACCAAGTTATCTATCATCGTTCATCCACCATCGACGTGCTCAACGAGAAGATCGGGCCGCCCCATATCATCTTGGTATTAGATTTCCAGGTTTCCTCGGTGAGCATCCACATATCCACCCCGTAGATTAATTTGTGTTTTTATTCCTATCCAGAAAAAGCCAAAAAAAAAATTAGGTTTAGTTCCTGCCATAGCCATAGATCAACCCAATTTGCTTCTTCTAGTTGTTGTTTGTGTTGATCATTGCGTCACCGTTTTTTCTGTTTTTAGTTTCGAGTTGGTCTAGTTAGGGTTAGGGTTCTTTTTGTGTTCGGTTTGAGTTGTTTTTTATCTTCGAGTCCATATCAAAAATCCCAAAAAAATTAGTTCCGGAGTCCTCGTCTAGTTTTGTTTCCGAGTTGGGTTCGAGTTCTGCCGCGGCACGCAAGATCGTTGATTCCATGCCGCGAACCGATCCCTAATCGGACTCATCTCCTGTTTTCCTTGCCGAGGGTCCGAGTCGCGCTGGTTTTTGCTGCCGCGCCCGCCAGTTTACACGCGCGTGTCCTGCTTCTACTCCAAATCGGAGTCCGAGTCTGCTACGGTACAACACTGTTTCTTTTACGTTGTTGAGTCTAGTCTTTTCCAACTTTCTTAGGTTTTCATATTTGATCTTTGTGAGACTTAGCCACATCCTTTCCACAGCAGAAATTTAGGTACATTACCCATAAGACTAGCTGTTTTTATTGCTCACAGGCTGCTCAATAGCTACAGTGCGTGAAAAGTACCAGAATATACAAAAGAGAGAGTATAAAAAAAAAGAAGAAAAATAAGAGAGAAAAGAGGCCTGAAAATTTGTTGCTGGTTGCTGCAAGTTGGTGCTGTTTTACATCGCTGTTTGCACTCGTACTTTGAGCAATCTTGTGCCTGTTTTTATTGAGCTTGGCTAGTGTCTTTCGAGTGCATTGCAACAAATTCTTCCACATAGTTGCGTGCCACATTTGTCTCCATAATTGTGTGAGTTCCGTAGGTGATTTCTGTATCACACAAACAGCAAATAGGTTTTGTAAGTTGGTGTTGTTAGAATTCCATACCTACAGCTCCACTATAAATAACCCTGCTTTGTCGTGTGACCGTTCTCATACCCTGATTTCACTTCGTCACATCAGTGCATTTAGTCATCTCTACGATCGGGTACGCATTGCTATTCGCTTTGGAATTTTCAGATTACCTTTTCTTGTTGTTCTGAGTGAGTTGTGAATGTGCCACCATATAGATTTTGATTTTTGCACTAACCTACTAATCATGTCTTCTAGTGATGAGATTGTGATGCAGAAAAAGGATGGGGATACTACTGTTACATGGAGCGACTATGAGCATTTGTGTGATCACTTGACTGGGATGTGATATGGGGTGGCCCGATCTTCTCAGTAAGCGGCGGTGGTGATGATGATGATGGATAGATAACTTGTATGTCGCCGATGAACTCTCCTCGCTTGATCCCTGATGCCAATGCAGCAACTCTCAACCCTTTGGATATTCACAACGTCACACACTTGCGCACGTAGCCGTCGACCACGAAACGGTATAATTGCAATTCACTAATTCCCAATGGAACAGCGGATCACACTTAACTTGCAGTATATAATCTCCAGATCGAAACGAATTGGAGACGATGATTCAAGATGAATGCTTACAGCAGTCTCATGAACTAGGGTTTTGTTTAAACGTGGTCTACCTCATCTATGGCGGCTGGCCTAGCTTATAAAGGGGTGGGGAGTACTGTTCACGCGCACTGTAGCTACAGTACCGACCCGATGCAACCCGACTTGGACTCAAACTGGTTCGACCCAAAACTGATACAAACTGGTCCAAGAGGTTTGGACTCAGCCTTATAGCTCGCAGGCCCAATAATATGGTGCGCCCCATAAGGCTGCACGCTGGACTTCCTCTTCATGCTGTGGCGTCGGCCTCCCTCTCTTCCCTCACGCCATGTTGTATGATCTTCAGTTCTGCACCCATGCCTCGCTCCCTTCCATGCTGCAACTCCTTGCTCCCTCGTGCCATGCCTTCATGTCCAATGTATCTAACAATGCATACACACAAAGATTTAGGCAGTATAAAGCTCTCATTGAAATAAATAGCATTATCAACTAAGAGGGAATTCACCTGTTGCTCTAGTAACTTAGCACGAGCTCTTGTAATTGGTCCAATCCTGATTTCATCATTGGACATCTTCTTTGCAGCAATGGATTGTTCATCTTCATGGATTGGAGATGGATCAAGTGTAGGGATGTCCTCATCAGGATGTTTGAAAAGCCGGCTACCACAATTGACGGCGATATACAAGCGATGCAGCTCAAGTTGGAAGCAACTGAAACCACTGTGAATACCATACAAACCAAGGTGGATACTCTCCAAACGAGTGTGCAAACCTTACAGCAATCCATTGATGCTTTGCGCCATACTTTGGACCAAAGACAGCCGAACCAACAACAATTTGATGATGCTCTTGATGATGACAGTGTGCATGGAGAAAATATGAATGCTAATGGCCGTGGGCGTGTTCATCCTAATCAGGCCCGTGGTTTGGGACGTGCTCAGCGTGTACCTCTCCAAGCACAAGATGATGGGCTCGGCAAACCCAAGTTTTCTATTCCACGGTTTGAGGGTTCTCCGGATGTGGAAGAATATCTTACATGGGAGCTGAAGATAGAAAAATTATGGCGTTTACATGACTATACAGAAGATAGGAAGGTCAAGCTTGCTTCTTCTGAATTTGATGGATATGCATTGCGTTGGTGGGATAGTATTGTGCAAAACCGTCGAGATGACAATGAGGTTCCTGTTCTTACATGGCGTGAGATGAAGGCTGTTATGAGAGCTCGTTTTGTGCCCTCTAATTATTTGCGTTCAGTTTTTGACAAGTTGACACAATTGAAGCAAGGGACTATGACGGTTGATGCATATTACATGGAGATGGAGATGTTGTTGCAGCGTGCACTGTTCGGGAATCTGTTGAGATGACTATGCAGCGATTTCTTCATGGATTAAAATTCACCATCAAGGGAATTGTGAGACATCACCATTACACCACTATGAATGAGCTGTTACACCATGCAAGGGAGGCTGAATCAGCTAGCTGAAGAGGCACAATACAAAGCAAGATACACTAGTTCTGGGCGTTTCTCTAGTAGGGCGCCAACACCATCGGCTGTACCAATGGAGGGGCAGTCCAGCCGTGCCTCTCCTCTTATTCTAAGCCAGCCTCCAATGCTCCTGTGTCAAGAGGCCAGCCGCACCTGCTGCTAGTGCTGATTCGTCTATGTCTACAGCACGCAATAGGGACATGAATTGCCACACATGTGGGGGCAAAGGGCACTTCAAGAGAGATGTCCCAACAGGAAAGTCATGCTTATTAATGAGAACAATGAATATGAAACAGGTGATGATGCTGATCCTAATGATGATGATGATGATGGCTATACAAGTGATGGTGCCATGGATGCTTTTGCTTGCAGCCCCTGTTATTGTTGTTTCACCACGCACTTTGAGTGTACAGCCACATGTGGATTCTCAGCGTTGCAATCTGTTTCAAACAAAAGCACTTGTTGGCCCCAATAAAGCTTGCAAAGTTATATTGATGGAGGTAGCTGCAGGAATCTTGCAAGTAAAGAGTTGTGTGCTAAACTGAAATTGACATATATACCTCATCCCAATCCATACTATATTCAGTGGTTAAGTGATAATGGTGAGATGAAGGTGAGCACATGGTACGTGTGAATTTTGAGATAGGACCATACAAGGATTCCATTGAGTTTGATGTGGTTCCTATGACTGTTTGTCACCTTTTATTGGGTCGGCCTTGGCTGTATGATCGCCATGTGCAACATAATGGCCGTGCCAATACATATCACTTGGAGTTCAAGGGCAAGAAAATTAATTTGCAGCCCATGTCACCGCAGGCCATAGTGAATGAGTCTCGTCAGAAAACAGAAGTAAACATAGAACAGCCACCGGGCGAGAGAAAATTGTAACAGCTGTGAGTGATATAACGAAAAGTGAGAGTGCTAATTTATTGATATTAGCCACCAAAGATGACATGAGAGAATTTAGTGAGGATCCTACAGCCATGCCTCTTGTGCTGATGTACAAAGGCGAGGTTTTGGTTTCTAATGACATGCAACCTGTTTCTCTTGGTGTGTCTACTGTTTTGCAGGATTATGGCGATGTTTTTCCGGGATGTACCCGCAGGCCTGCCACCATTGCGTGGCATTGAGCATCAGATTGACCTCATCCGGGTGCCACTCCCCAACCGAGCGCCATATCGAACAAACCCCGACGAGACGAAAGAAATACAGCAACAAGTGCAAGCACTACTCGACAAAGGGTACATTCGTGTCTCTCTTAGTCCTTGTGCTGTTCCTGTAATTTTGGTTCCTAAAAAAGATGGTACATGGCGTATGTGTGTAGATTGTAGAGCTATAAATAACATCACTATTCGATATCGTCATCCTATTCCACGCTTAGAAGATATGCTTGATGAATTGAGTGGTGCTGCTGTTTTCTCTAAGATTGATTTGCGTAGTGGATACCATCAAATTAGGATGAAAGAGGGGGATGAATGGAAAACTGCTTTCAAAACAAAATTTGGTTTATATGAGTGGCTAGTTATGCCTTTTGGTCTTACTAATGCACCTAGCACATTCATGCGTTTAATGAATCATGTTTTGAGAGACTTCATTGGTAGATTTGTGGTTGTGTATTTTGATGATATACTTTTACAGCCGCACTGAATCTGAACATTGTGATCATCTTAGACAAGTTTTGCAAGTGTTGCGTGATGCTAAATTGTATGCTAATCTTGAGAAGTGCACGTTTGCAAAAGATAAGGTGATATTTCTGGGATACGTTGTATCTAAGCATGGGGTAGAAGTAGATTCATCTAAAATTGAAGCAATTCAAAATTGGCCTATTCCCATGAATGTGAGTCAACTTCGGAGTTTTCTCGGTCTTGCTGGTTTATAGACGTTTTGTGAGACTTTAGTACTATTGCTGCATTGAATGATTAACTAAGAAAGGTGTACCTTTTGTGTGGGGCGCTGCCCAAGACCTTGCTTTTGATGAGCTCAAACGTTTGCTTACTTCTGCACCATTACTTGCATTACCAGATTTTAATAAACAATTTGAAGTTGAGTGTGATGCTAGTGGTATAGGAATTGGTGGTGTTTTGATGCAAGAAGGTAGACCTATTGCTTATTTCAGCGAGAAACTTTCTGGTGCTAGATTGAATTATGCTGTTTATGATAAAGAATTGTATGCGCTTGTTCGAGTTCTTGAGGTTTGGCAACATTATTTGTGGCCAAAAGAATTTATCATACATTCTGATCATGAGGCTTTGAAATATCTGAAAGCTCAATCTAACTTGCATAGGCGTCTTGCTAAGTGGGTTGAGTTCATTGAATCGTTTCCCTACATCATTAAGCATAAGAAAGGGAAAGATAATTGTTGCTGATGCTCTCTCTAGGAAGAACATGTTATTGACACATTTAGATGTTAAAATTCCTGGTTTAGAGAGTTTGTGTGATTTATATGCAACTGATCATGATTTTGCTGAACCATTTCGTTTGTGTATGCTCAAACAAGCATGGGATAAGTTCCACATCCATGATAGATTTTTGTTTAGGGCTAACAAACTATGTGTTCCAGAATCGTCGGTGCGTTTGTTGTTGTTGCAGGAATCACATGAAGGTGGATTGATGGGTCACTTTGGGCGTGAGAAGACGTTACTCATGCTAGCTGATCACTTTTATTGGCCCAAGATGAGGCGTGACGTGGACAGATTTGTTAGGCGCTGTGTTACATGCAATACGTCCAAGTCCAAGCTGAAGCCTCACGGTTTGTATACACCACTACCTACACCTAACACGCCATGGGCAGATATTAGTATGGATTTTGTGTTAGGTTTACCACGCACTAAAAGAGGACATGATAGTATTTTTGTGGTAGTGGATAGATTCTCTAAGATGGCACATTTTATTGCATGCCACAAGAGCGACGATGCGTCGCATGTTGCTAATCTGTTTTTCAGGGACATCGTACGCATACATGGAGTACCTCGGACGATTGTTTCTGATCGTGATGTGAAGTTCATGAGCTACTTCTGGAAGACATTGTGGGGAAAGCTAGGAACGAAGCTGCTGTTCAGCACAACATGTCATCCTCAAACAGATGGTCAAACGGAGGTGGTGAATAGAACTTTGTCACAATTGCTGCGAGCTATGATCAAGAAAAATCTGCGTGAATGGGAGGAGTGTTTGCCACATGTTGAGTTTGCTTATAATCGAGCGGTGCACACTACTACTCAGCTTTGTCCTTTTGAGGTGGTGTATGGCTTCAAACCAATACACCACTAGATTTGCTGCCTCTTCCTTTGCATGAGAGAGTCAATATGGAGGCATCAAAACGAGCAGATTATGTGAAGAAAATTCATGAGAAGACACGAGAGGCAATTGAGAAGAAAGGCAAGAACATTGCTGCTGCAAGAAATCAATCACGCAAGCAAGTATTGTTTCAGCCTGGAGACATGGTTTGGGTGCATTTGCGCAAGGACAGATTTCCACACTTGAGGAGTTCCAAATTAAAGCCACGTGGTGCTGGTCCTTATAAAGTTCTTGCAAGATAAATGACAATGCCTACTCGATTGATATTCCTATTCTGAGTTTGGTGCTGTTAGCAATAGCTTCAACGTTGCTGATTTGTCACCATATGATGGAGAAGACCTTGGAGCGTCGAGGTCGACGCCTTTTGAAGGGGGGGGGAGATGATGAGGACATCCATACACTTGACACATCTTCACCTCATGATGATGATCACCAAGTTGCTGCAAAGAAGTCCAATGATGAAATCAGAATTGGTCCTATTACAAGAGCTCGTGCAAAGCTATTAGAACAACAGGTGAACTCACTCCTAATAGAATCTGAATATTTCGTTAATGAGAATTGTTTACTGCCTAAGTCTTTGTTTGTGTGCATACTCAGGTTTGTTGAACAAGAAGGCATAGCACGAGGGAGCGAGGAGCTGCAGCATTGGAGCAAGAGGATCAAGGCGTGGAGTACACAAGCTGAAGAGGACGCGAGGGAGGAGAGGGAGGCAGCGTCCAAGGGCAGGGAGGCCACCACGCCACACATGGGCAGGCGCCACATCAGGCCTGCGTGCCTTAAGGCTGAACCCAACCCTTTGGGTCAGTTTGTATCTAGTTTGGGTCGAACCATTTGAGTCCAAGTCGGGTGGTTGCACCGGTCGGTACTGTAGCTACAGTACGACGCTACAGTACGCCCCACCCTTCATATGTACTAGTCCAGCCGCCATAGAGGGTTTAGACCACGTTTAAAATAAAACCCTAGTTTTAGTTGAACAGCGAAAGCTTTCCTCTGAAATTTACATCTCCAATTCGTATCGATCTGGAGAGTTGAACATCAATTGAAGTGTGATCTGTTTCTTCCATTGGGAATTAGTAGATTGCAATTATACCGTTTCGTGGTCGACGGCTACGTGCGCAAGTGTGTGAAGTCGTGAATATCCGAAGGGTAGAGAGCTGCTGCATTGGCATCAGGGATCTAGCAGGAGAGTTCATCGGTGACACCAAGTTATCTATCATCATCATCCACCATCGATGTGCTCAACGAGAAGATCGGGCCGCCCATATCACCAGCCATCTAGGAGTATCAGTAGCACTTTTAGGTCATCCTAAAACACGTGCGACAATCCTAGCCATCTGGACCCCCGTGGACCCTTCCGCCTTCCAAGAGTATACAGACCCTCCTTACGTCATCTGACCCAAGTGCACCCCTCTGAGCCATCTAAGAGTATCATTAGCACTTTTAGGTCATCCTAAAGCACGTGTGACAATCCTAGCCATATGGAACCCCGTGGACTCCTCCTAGCCATCTAGGAGTATACGGACCCTCCTTACGTCATCTGACCACGTGCACCCCTCCCAGCCATCTAGGAGTATCAGTAGCACTTTTAGGTCATCCTGAAGCACGTGTGACAATCCTAGCCATCTGGACCCCCGCGGACCCCTCCTAGCCATCTAGGAGTATACGGACCGTCCTTACGTCATCTGACCCACGTGCACCCCTCCCGCCATCTAGGAGTATCCGTAGCACTTTTAGGTCATCCTAAAGCACGTGCGACAATCCTAGCCGGTGGACCCCTGTGGACCCTTCCTAGCCATCTAGGAGTATACGGACCCTCATTACATCATGCACCCCTCCCAGCCATCTAGGAGTATCAGTAGCACTTTTAGGTCGTCCTAAATCACGTGCGACAATCCTAGCCATATGGACCCCCGTGGACCCCTCCTAACCATCTAGGAGTATACGGACCCCCTTACGTCATCTGACCCACGTGCACCCCCCCAGCCATCTAGGAGTATCACTACACGTTTAGGTCATCCTAAAGCACGTGCGACAATCCTAGCCATCTGGACCCCCGTGGACCCTCCTAGCCATCTAGGAGTATACGGACCCTCCTTAAGTCATCTGACCCACGTGCACCCCTCCCAGCATCTAGGAGTATCAGTAGCACTTTTGGTCATCCTAAAGCACGTGCGACAATCCTAGCCATCTGAACCCCGTGGACCCTCCTAGCCATCTAGAGTATACGGACCCTCCTTAAGTCATCTGACCCACGTGCACCCCTCCCAGCCATCTAGGAGTATCAGTAGCACTTTTGGTCATCCTAAAGCACGTGGGACAATCCTAGCCATCTAGAACCCCGTGGACCCTTCCAAGCCTTCTAAGAGTATACGGACCCTCCTTACGTCATCTGACCCACGTGCACCCCTCTGAGCCATCTAGGAGTATCAGTAGCACTTTTAGGTCATCCTAAAGCACGTGCGACAATCCTAGCCATATGGACCCCCGTGGACTCCTCCTAACCATCTAGGAGTATACGGACCCTCCTTAAGTCATCTGACCCACGTGCACCCCTCAGCCATCTAGGAGTATCAGTAGCACTTTAGGTCATCCTAAAGCACGTGCGACAATCCTAGCCATATGGACCCCCGTGGACTCCTCCTAGCCATCTAGGAGTATATCGGACCCTCCTTACGTCATCTGACCCACGTGCACCCCTCCCAGCCATCTAGGAGTATCAGTAGCACTTTTAGGTCATCCTAAAGCACGTGCGACAATCCTAGCATCTGGACCCCCGTGGACCCTCCTAGCCATCTAGGAGTATACGGACCCTCCTTACGTCATCTGACCCACGTGCACCCACCCAGCCATCTAGGAGTATCAGTAGCACTTTTAGGTCATCCTAAAGCACGTGCGACAATCCTAGCCATGTGGACCCCTGACGACCCTTCCTAGCCATCTAGGATTATACGGACCCTCATTACGTCATCTGACCCACATGCACCCTCCCAGCCATCTAGGAGTATCAGTAGCACTTTAGGTCGTCCTAAAGCACTGCGACAATCCTAGCCATCTGGACCCCCGTGGACCCTCCTAGCCATCTAGGAGTATACGGACCCTCCTTACGTCATCTGACCCACGTGCACCCCTCCCGCCATCTAGGAGTATCAGTAGCACTTTTAGGTCATCCTAAAGCACGTGCGACAATCCTAGCCATATGGACCCCCGTGGACCCTTCATAGCTTCTAAGAGTATACGACCCTCCTTACGTCATCTGACCCACGTGCACCCCTCTGAGCCATCTAGGAGTATCAGTAGCACTTTTAGGTCATCCTAAAGCACGTGCCACAATCCTAGCCATCTGGGAGTATATGGACCCCCTGGACTGCTCCTAGCTACTAGGAGTATACGGACCTCCTTACATCATCTGACCCACGTGCACCCCTCCCAGCCATATAGGAGTATCAGTAGCACTTTTAGGTCATCCTAAAGCACGTGCGACAATCCTAGCCATCTGGACCCCGTGGACCCTCCTAGCCATCTAGGAGTATACGGACCCTCCTTAAGTCATCTGACCCCGTGCACCCTCCAGCCATCTAGGAGTATGAGTAGCACTTTTAGGTAATCCTAAAGAACTGTGACAATCCTACCATCTGGAACCCCGTGGTCCCTCCTAGCCATCTAGGAGTATACGGACCCTCCTTAAGTCATCTGACCCACGTGCACCCTCCAGCCATCTAGGAGTATGAGTAGCACTTTAGGTATCCTAAAGCACATGCGACAATCCTAGCCATAGACCCCCGTGGACCCTTCATAGTCTTCTAAGAGTATACAGACCCTCCTTACGTCATCTGACCCACGTGCACCCCTCAGCCATCTAGGAGTATCAGTAGCACTTTTAGGTCATCCTAAAGCACGTGCACAATCCTAGCCATATGGACCCCCGTGGACCCTTCAGTCTTCTAAGAGTATACGGACCCTCCTTACTCATCTGACCCACGTGCACCCCTCCCAGCCATCTAGGAGTATCAGTAGCACTTTTAGATCGTCCTACACACGTGCGACAATCCTAGCCATATGGACCCCCGTGGACCCCTACCATCTAGGAGTATACGGACCCCCTTACGTCATCTGACCCACGTGCACCCCTCCCAGCCATCTAGGAGTATCAGTAGCACTTTTAGGTATCCTAAAGCACGTGCGACAATCCTAGCCATATAGACCCCGTGGACCCTTCATAGCCATCTAAGAGTATACACCCTCCTTACGTCATCTGACCCCGTGCACCTCTCAGCCATCTAGGAGTATCAGTAGCACTTTTAGGTCATCCTAAAGCACGTGCCCAATCCTAGCCATAGGACCCCCGTGGACCCTTCAGAGTCTTCTAAGAGTATACGGACCCTCCTTACATCATCTGACCCGTGCACCCCTCCCAGCCATCTAGGAGTATCAGTAGCACTTTTAGATCGTCCTACAGCACGTGCGACAATCCTAGCCATATGGACCCCCGTGGACCCTCCTAACCATCTAGGAGTATACGGACCCCTTACGTCATCTGACCCACGTGCACCCCTCCCAGCCATCTAGGAGTATCAGTAGCACTTTTAGGTCATCCTAAAGCACGTGCGACAATCCTAGCCATATGGACCCCCGTGGACCCTTCATAGTCTTCTAAGAGTATACAGACCCTCCTTACGTCATCTAACCCACGTGCACCCCTCTCAGCCATCTAGGAGTATCAATAGCACTTTTAGGTCATCCTAAAGCACGTGCCACAATCCTAGCCATAGGACCCCCGTGGACCCTTCATAGCTTCTAAGAGTATACGGACCCTCCTTACATCATCTAACCCACGTGCACCCCTCCCAGCCATCTAGGAGTATCAGTAGCACTTTTAGGTCATCCTAAAGCACGTGCGACAATCCTAGCCATCTGGACCCCGTGGATCCCTAGCCATCTACGAGTATACGGACCCTCCTTAAGTCATCTGACCCACGTGCACCCCCAGCCATCTAGGAGTAGTAGCACTTTTATTTAATCCTAAAGAACGTGTGACAATCCTATCCATCTGGAACCCCGTAGACCCCTCCTAGCCATCTAGGAGTATACGACCCTCCTTACGTCATCTGACCCACGTGCACCCCTCCCAGCCATCTAGGAGTATCAGTAGCACTTTTAGGTCATCCTAAAGCACGTGCGACAATCCTAGCCATCTGGACCCCCGTGGACCCTCTCTAGCCATCTAGGAGTATACGGACTCCTTAAGTCATCTGACCCACGTGCACCCCCCAGCCATCTAGGAGTATGTAGCACTTTTAGGTAATCCTAAAGACGTGCTAGAATCCTAGCCATATGGACCCCCTGGACCCCTCCTAACCATCTAGGAGTATACGGACCCCTTACGTCATCTGACCCACGTGCACCCCTCCCGGCCATCTAGGAGTATGTAGCACTTTTAGGTAATCCTAAAGCACGTGCGACAATCCTAGCATATGGACCCCCGTGGACCCTTCAGCTTCTAAAGTACAGACCCTCCTTACGTCATCTGACCCACGTGCACCCCCTGAGCCATCTAGGAGTATCAGTAGCACTTTTAGGTCATCCTAAAGCACGTGCCACAATCCTAGCCATATGGACCCCCGTGGACCCTTCATAGTCTTCTAAGAATACGGACCCTCCTTACATCATCTGACCCACGTGCACCCCTCCATGCCATCTAGGGTATCAGTAGCACTTTTAGATCGTCCTACAGCACGTGCGACAATCCTGCCATATGGACCCCCGTGGACCCTCCTAACCATCTAGGAGTATACGGACCCCCTTACGTAATCTGACCCACGTGCACCCCTCCCAGCCATCTAGTAGTATCAGTAGCACTTTTAGGTCATCCTAAAGCACGTGCGACAATCCTAGCCATATGGACCCCGTGGACCGTTATAGTCTTCTAAGAGTATACAGACCCTCCTTACGTCATCTGACCCACGTGCACCCCTCTGAGCCTTCTAGGAGTATCAGTAGCACTTTTAGGTCATCCTAAAGCACGTGCCACAATCCTAGCCATATGGACCCCGTGGACCCTTCATAGTCTTCTAAGAGTATACGGACCCTCCTTACATCATCTGACCCACGTGCACCCCTCCCAGCCATCTAGGAGTATCAGTAGCACTTTTAGGTCATCCTAAAGCACGTGCGACAATCCTAGCCATCTGGACCCCGTGGATCCTCCTAGCCATCTAGGAGTATACGGACCCTCCTTAGTTATCTGACCCACGTGCACCCCCAGGCATCTAGGAGTATGAGTAGCACTTTTAGGTAATCCTAAAGAACGTGTGACAATCCTATCCATCTGGAACCCCGTGGACCCTCCTAGCCATCTAGGAGTATACGGACCCTCCTTACGTCATCTGACCCACGTGCACCCCTCCCAGCCATCTAGGAGTATCAGTAGCACTTTTAGGTCATCCTAAAGCACGTGCGACAATCCTAGCCATCTGGACCCCGTGGACCTCCTAGCCATCTAGGAGTATACGGACACTCCTTAAGTCATCTGACCCACGTGCACCCTCCCAGCCATCTAGGAGTATGAGTAGCACTTTTAGGTAATCCTAAAGAACGTGCGAGAATCCTAGCCATATGGACCCCGTGGACCCCTCCTAACCATCTAGGAGTATACGGACCCTCCTTACATCATCTGACCCACGTGCCCCTGCAGCCATCTAGAGTATCAGTAGCACTTTTAGATCATCCTACAGCACGTGCGACAATCCTAGCCATATGGACCCCCGTGGACCCCTCCTAACCATCTAGGAGTATACGGACCCCCTTACGTCATCTGACCCACGTGCACCCCTCCCAGCCATCTAGGTGTATCAGTAGCACTTTTAGGTCATCCTAAAGCACGTGCGACAATCCTAGCCATATGGACCCCCGTGGACCCTTCATAGTCTTCTAAGAGTATACAGACCCTCCTTACGTCATCTGACCCACGTGCACCCCTGAGCCATCTAGGAGTATCAGTAGCACTTTTAGGTCATCCTAAAGCACGTGCCACAATCCTAGCCATATGGACCCCCGTGGACCCTTCATAGTCTTCTAAGAGTATACGGACCCTCCTTACATCATCTGACCCACGTGCACCCCTGCCAGCCATCTAGGAGTATCAGTAGCACTTTTAGATCGTCCTACAGCACGTGCGACAATCCTAGCCATATGGACCCCCGTGGACCCCTCCTAACAATCTAGGAGTATACGGACCCCCTTACGTCATCTGACCCACGTGCACCCCCCAGCCATCTAGGTGTATCAGTAGCACTTTTAGGTCATCCTAAAGCACGTGCGACAATCTAGCCATATGGACCCCGTGGACCCTTCATAGTCTTCTAAGAGTATAGCCCCTCCTTACGTTATCTGACCCACGTGCACCCCTCTCAGCCATCTAGGAGTATCAGTAGCACTTTTAGGTCATCCTAAAGCACGTGCCACAATCCTAGCCATATGGACCCCGTGGACCCTTCATAGTCTTCTAAGAGTATACGGACCCTCCTTACATCATCTGACCCACGTGCACCCCTCCCAGCCATCTAGGTGTATCAGTAGCACTTTTAGGTCATCCTAAAGCACGTGCGACAATCCTAGCCATCTAGACCCCGTGGATCCTCCTAGCCATCTAGGAGTATACGGACCCTCCTTAAGTCATCTGACCCACGTGCACCCTCCCAGCCATCTAGGAGTATGAGTAGCACTTTTAGGTAATCCTAAAGAACGTGTGACAATCTATCCATCTGGAACCCGTGGACCCCTCCTAGCCATCTAGGAGTATACGAACCCTCCTTACGTCATCTGACCCACGTGTACCCCTCCCAGCCATCTAGGAGTATCAGTAGCATTTTTAGGTCATCCTAAAGCACGTGCGACAATCCTAGCCATCTGGACCCCGTGGACCCTCCTAGCCATCTAGGAGTATACGAACACTCCTTAAGTCATCTGACCCACGTGCACCCTCCCAGCCATCTAGGAGTTTGAGTAGCACTTTTAGGTAATCCTAAAGAACGTGCTAGAATCCTAGCCATATGGACCCCGTGGACCCTCCTAACCATCTAGGAGTATACGGCCCCTTACGTCATCTGACCCACGTGCACCCTCCCAGCCATCTAGGAGTATGAGTAGCACTTTTAGGTAATCCTAAAGCACGTGCGATATCCTAGCCATATGGACCCCGTGGACCCTTCATAGTCTTCTAAGAGTATACAGACCCTCCTTACGTCATCTGACCCACGTGCACCCCTCTGAGCCATCTAGGAGTATCAGTAGCACTTTTAGGTCATCCTAAAGCACGTGCCACAATCCTAGCCATATGGACCCCGTGGACCCTTCATAGTCTTCTAAGAGTATACGGACCCTCCTTACATCATCTGACCCACGTGCACCCCTCCATGCCATCTAGGAGTATCAGTAGCACTTTTAGATCGTCCTACAGCACGTGCGACAATCCTAGCCATATGGACCCCCGTGGACCCCTCCTAACCATCTAGGAGTATACGGACCCCCTTACGTAATCTGACCCACGTGCACCCCTCCCAGCCATCTAGTAGTATCAGTAGCACTTTTAGGTCATCCTAAAGCACGTGCGACAATCCTAGCCATATGGACCCCCGTGGACCCTTCATAGTCTTCTAAGAGTATACAGACCCTCCTTACGTCATCTGACCCACGTGCACCCCTCTGAGCCTTCTAGGAGTATCAGTAGCACTTTTAGGTCATCCTAAAGCACGTGCCACAATCCTAGCCATATGGACCCCCGTGGACCCTTCATAGTCTTCTAAGAGTATACGGACCCTCCTTACATCATCTGACCCACGTGCACCCCTCCCAGCCATCTAGGAGTATCAGTAGCACTTTTAGGTCATCCTAAAGCACGTGCGACAATCCTAGCCATCTGGACCCCGTGGATCCTCCTAGCCATCTAGGAGTATACGGACCCTCCTTAAGTTATCTGACCACGTGCACCCTCCCAGCCATCTAGGAGTATGAGTAGCACTTTTAGGTAATCCTAAAGAACGTGTGACAATCCTATCCATCTGGAACCCCGTGGACCCTCCTAGCCATCTAGGAGTATACGGACCCTCCTTACGTCATCTGACCCACGTGCACCCCTCCCAGCCATCTAGGAGTATCAGTAGCACTTTTAGGTCATCCTAAAGCACGTGCGACAATCCTAGCCATCTGGACCCCCGTGGACCCTCCTAGCCATCTAGGAGTATACGGACACTCCTTAAGTCATCTGACCCACGTGCACCCTCCCAGCCATCTAGGAGTATGAGTAGCACTTTTAGGTAATCCTAAAGAACGTGCGAGAATCCTATCCATCTGGACCCCCGTGGACCCTTCCTAGCCTTTGATAAGGGGTGTCCCAATCTTCTCAGTGAGATGTGGCGAAATTGTTGGATGGATGAATTGGATAACTCTTGTCTTGCTGAAAACTCTCCTGGCCGATCCCTGTTGCCAATGCAACAGCTTGCAACCCCTTGGATATTCTCAACTCCACAAGCTTGCACAAGTAGCCACCGACTACAAGTGGTCCTGTACCTCCTTATTCCCAATGGAACAGCAGATAACACGCAGAATTTGCAAGCAGTAACAATACTTCAAGATGAATGCTTCTCGCAGTTCAACAAGAGGTTCTAGGGTTTTGGTTTATCGTAGTCTAACCTAATAACTCGCAGCAATAGGGTTTATATGGGGGAGGGGTGCGGCCAGCAGCCAGGGAGCCCTCCACCTAGCCCAACTCGGATTGGGTCCAACCTAACTGGATACAAACCGACCCAATTGGGTTCGGCCTAAAAAGGGACACGCAGGTCCAAGTCCTAGGGTGACTAGGACTCCTCCTTGGCGCCACCAACAGGGGGTTGTACGCCTCCTTCTTGCATCTCCACTTGTGCTCCTGCCTCCCTCTCCTCCCTCAAGCACTTGTGGTGTTTGTTCTGAAATTTATCCTCCATTAAATTCTTGTTGTTCTTCATGTGATCCTCCATGTACTCCATGCCTTGCAGCTCCTCTCCTCCATGAATGCTTGTGTTATCAATAACCCTGATCATACATAAATGCATAGATTTAGGTAGTATAAAATTCTCAGAATTACAAACATCATATTCTAATAAGAGTGAGTTCACCTGCTGTTCTAATAACTTGGTTCTTGATCTTGTCATTGGTCCAATCCTCAATTCATTTGGTTTATCTTGAACAGCAACATCTTCAATTGGAGAAAGTGTATAAGAGCTAGGGATGTCCTCATCATCCTCCCCCCTTGAAAAGGCGTCGTCCTCGACGCAGCAAGGTCATCTCCAAAGTATGGTGTCAAATCAGCAACATTGAATGAATTACTAACACCAAACTCATCACTAGGAAGATCAATGGAATAGGCATTATCATTGATCCGTGCAAGCACTTTATATGGTCCTGCTCCTCGTGGCATCAACTTGGACTTGCGCAATGTGGGAAATCTGTCCTTGCGAAAATGCACCCAAACCATCTCCGGGCTGAAATCACCTCCTTGCGCTTCTTGTTAACACGATCAGCAACATATCTTCCTTTCTTCTCAATTGCTTGCTTGGTCTTCTCATGTATCTTCCTCACAAAATCTGCACGCTTCGATGCCTCCATGTTTACTCTCTCTTGTAGTGGAAGCGGCAGCAAATCAAGTGGAGTAATTGGCTTGAAACCATACACCACTTCAAACGGACATAATTGAGTAGTTGAATGCACCGCCCTGTTATAAGCAAACTCCACATGCGGTAAACAATCCTCCCACTCTCGTAAATTCTTCTTGATCATGGCTCGCAATAGTGTTGATAGTGTGATTCACCACCTCCGTTTGTCCATCAGTTTGGGGGTGACATGTAGTACTAAACAGCAGCTTGTTCCCAGCTTCCCCCATAGTGTCTTAAAAATAGCTCATAAACTTCACGTCACGATCAGAAACAATTGTTGGTACTCCATGTAAACGTACAATGTCCCTGAAAAACAGATTAGCAATATGCGACGCATCGTCGCTCTTGTGGCAGGCAATAAAGTGTGACATTTTAGAAAATCTATCCACTACCACAAATATAGAATCATGTCCTCTTCTTGTTCTTGGTAATCCTAGCACAAAATCCATACTAATATCCTCCCATGGAGTAGTAGGTGCAGGAAGAGGAGTATACAAACCATGAGGCTTTAATTTTGATTTAGCCTTGTTGCAAGTGATGCAACGCCTCACAAACCTGTCCACATCTCTCCTCATGCGTGGCCAGTAGAAGTGATCAGCCAACATGAGCAATGTCTTCTCACGCCCAAAGTGTCCCATTAATCCACCACTATGTGATTCCTGCAACAATAACAAACGCACGGACGACTCGGGCACACATAATTTGTTAGCTCTAAACAAATATCCATCATGTATATGAAATTTATCCCATGCCTTCACATTAGAACATTTAGCATATGGAACCGAAAAATCATGATCTTGAGCATACAAATCACGCAAACTCTCCAAACCAGGAACTTGCACATAATTGTGTTAATAACATGCTTTTCCTAGAGAGAGCATCAGCAACTACATTATCTTTGCCTTTCTTGTACTTAATTATGTATGGAAAAGATTCAATGAATTCAACCCACTTAGCATGACGTTTATTAAGACTAGATTGGCTCTTCAAAAATTTCAAAGCTTCATGATCAGAATGTATGATAAATTCTTTTGGCCACAAATAATGTTTCCAAACCTCAAGAACTCTAACAAGTGCATACAATTCTTTATCATAAACAGAATAATTCAATTGGGCTCCACTCAATTTTTCGAAAAATAAGCCACGGGTTTGTTTCTTGCATTAACACACCTCCTATTCCAATGCCACTAGCATCACACTCAATTTCGAATTGTTTATGGAAATCAGGAAGTATCAACAATGGGCAGAAATTAAACGACGTTTCAGCTCATCAAAAGCAATATCTTGTGCTACCCCCACTCAAAAACAACACCTTTCTTAGTAAGATCATTCAAAGGTGCAGCAAGAGTACTAAAATCTTTCACAAAACGTCTATAGAATCCAGCAAGACCAAGAAAACTTCGTAATTGACTAATAGTCATGGGAATTGGCCAATTTTTAATAGCTTCAATTTTAGTTCATCTACTTCAATTCCATGCTTAGAAACAACATATCCCAGAAATATGACCTTATCTTTGCAAAATGTGCACTTAGCAAGATTACCATAAAGTTTATGTTCACGTAGCACATGCAAAACTTGTCTAATATGATCAACATGCTCAATATCATTGCGGCTGTAAATCAATATGTCATCAAAGTACACAACCACAAACTTGCCAATAAAGTTTCTCAAAACATGGTTCATTAATCATGAAAGTACTAGGTGCATTAGTTAAACCAAAAGGCATTACTAACCACTCATATAAACCAAATTTTGTTTTGAATGCTGTTTTCCACTCATCCCCCTCTTTCATCCTAATTTGATGATAACCACTACGCAAATCAATTTTAGAGAAAACAGCAGCACCACTTAATTCATCTAACATGTCTTCCAATCAGTGGAATAGGATGACGATAACGAATAGTGATGTTGTTAATTGCTCTACAATCTACACACATGCGCCAAGTACCATCTTTTTTAGGAACTAAAATAACAGGAACAGCACAAGGGCTCAAGCTAATGCGAATATAACCTTTGTCCAGAAGCTCTTGCACTTGTTTCTGAATTTCTTTTGTCTCTTGGGGATTTGTCCTATAAGGGGCTCGGTTTGGCAATGTTGCTCCTGGTATCAAATCAATTTGATGTTCTATCCCACGCAATGGTGGCAAACCAGGAGGTACGTCATCCGGAAACACATCATTAAATTCCTGCAACACATTAGAAACACCAAGAGAAATAGGGGTCATGTCATTAGAAACTAAGATTTCTCCCTTGTGCATAAGCACGATAGGAAGCAAACTAGGATCCTCACGAAATTCTCTCAAATCCTCTTGGTGGCTAACATGCATAATAGGTTCACTCCCTCACTTTTAATTTTACCACTCGGTTTGGTTTTGCTAGACTCACTCACAGCAATATTATTCTCTCTTTTATCTACTCTCTCACTCTCTTTTTCAAGATTTACTTCTGTTTTTTGACGAGACTCATTTACAATTTGCTGTGGTGTCATAGGCCTCAATATAATGTCCTTCCCATGCCAATTCAACTGATATGTATTTGCTCTTCCATTGTGTATAGCACTTCTGTCAAATTGCCATGGTCTTCCCAACAACATGTGGCAAACAGTCATAGGAACCACATCACACTCAATGGTATCCTTATATGGTCCAATCTGAAATTCTACTCTCACCATGTGACTCACCTTCATCTCTCCATTGTCACTCAACCACTGAATATAATAAGGATGAGGGTGTGGTATATATTTCAGTTTCAACTTTGCACATAAATCTTTACTTGCTAAATTTCTGCAACTCCCTCCATCAATAATAACTTTGCAAGCCATTTGAGGACCAACAATTGCCTTGGTCTGAAATAGATTACATCTCTGATTTTCAGGACTTGGTGTCACACTCAAAGTTTTTTGTGTGCACACAATAGTAGGATAATGTGTAGCATAAGCATCAATTGGACCATCATCATCATCACACGCATCATCATCATCATTAGGATCAGCATCATCACCTGTTTCATACTCATTGTCCTCATTGATTAGCATCACCTTCTTGTTTGGACAATCTCTCTTGAAATGGCCTTTACCTCCACAAGTATGGCAGTTCATGTCTCTATTTCGGGCTGTTGATGCACTTGAGCTATTGTACTTGCTGCTGGTTGTGGTGACTTCTTTGCACTCGAAAAATTGATTCTGGTTTGGTGGATGGTGCACCACGAATTGAGGATGTTTGGGCTGGTGGGGTGTGGAGTAGAAGTTCTTGGAGGGAAACTCCTTCGTACTGAAGTTCTAGCAGCCAACCTAGCCTCCTCGGCCAATTGAGCTTCAGCCTCTCTTGCATGATGGAGCAACTCATTCATATCAGCATATTGGAGATGCCTCACAATGCTCTTAATTTTGAATTGTAAGCCTGAAAGAAAACGCTGCATAGTTTGCTCAGGTTCCTCCCTCACACGAGCACGTTGTAGTATCAACTCCATCTCTTGTAATAAGCGTCCACAGATTTAACACCTTGCTTCAATTGCTGCAATTGATCATATAAAGTTCGAATATAATTCTTTGGCACAAATCTGTCCCTCATAACTTGCTTCATGGTTCTCCAAGTAACAATTTCTGGTTGGCCTTCTTCTATTCGCTTGGATGTAATGTTGTCCCACCAAAGAAGAGCATATCCATCAAACCAGAAGAAGCAAGTTTAATTTTCCTATCTTCATTATAGTCATGCAAACGCCACAGTTTCTCCATCTTGAGCTCCCACATGAGATATTCTTCCACATCATTGTCATCAAAGCTGAGAGAAGGGATAGAAAATTTTGGCTTGCCCAAACCATCATCCTCTCGGTTATTGTCAACATGGGGAACTCTCTTGCACCAATGGCATGAAAACCACGGCCACGAACAGCAGCATGACCTCGCTCACCTCTGCCAACGTCAAGATCAAAGTCCTCATTGTCATTAACATGACCATTGCCACCATGGACACTTGCATTGTCATTATCTGGAGGTCTCGTTGGTTCACCACAGTAGTTAGTTCGGTAATTTGCCTTGTAAGGGCTGTCATAGATTCTTGCAACGCTGTGACAGAATCTTGAGTAGCAGCACCTTCTAATTTCAATTCTACACGCTGCAAATCTTCTTGCAAATCTTCAGCTGATTTGGCAATTCTGTTCTTCAAGTAATCACGCAAAGCTTCAAACTCATTCCACTTCACCACCTCATCAGGGTTCTTCTTTGCTGCACTAAGCATCACTAGCAGAAGCATGAGTAATAGGTTAGTAGATGCAAATTGGGCTGATCTAAGGCTATGGCAATATCTAGACCTAATATTTTTGTATGGCTTTTTCTGGATAGGAATAAAACACTAAAATAACTAGGGTATGAAAATTCTCACCGAGTAAACTTGTGAATCTGATACCAAGATGATAAGGGGTGTCCCGATCTTCTCAGTGAGATGTGGCGAAATTGTTGGATGGATGAATTGGATAACTCTTGTCTTGCTGAAAACTCTCCTGGCCGATCCCTGTTGCCAAGCAACAGCTAGCAACCCCTTGGATATTCTCAACTTGATGAGGATAAGGGACCTCTGGGTGGCCCGATCTTCACGGATTGACGGAGGATGTGGACGAACGCACACAAGAACACGAAGAACCGAGAGAAAACACCAAGAACACAAGAACACACACAAGATACAAAAACCGTTTCCCTTACGGTCGGTCCAACCGGCCCAATAGAATCCACACGAAGGGGGAGATCGGCAAGTAGATACAAGAAGGGATTTGATGGTTGTTTCTCTAAGGGTCAACCGACCGATCCAATAAAGTCACCGAGGATGAAAGATTGACAAGTAGTCAAACTACAAGTAGAGGTCTTGAATCCACGAAGGGATCTTCTCCACTAGGGGAGGAACCATCCCCACAAGGGGAGGAAGGAGACCTTCGAGAAGAAGGAGTCTAGCTCTACTCTAATCTCAAAACATAGTCTATCTAGATCTGAAGGGGTAGGTGCCTTATATAGGGTTGACCCAAAGGGGTAGGTGGGAAGGGATAAGGGCATCCAACCCGAGCTGGTTCCCGCCGCGGCGGTAGTACCGCTGCGGGGCGGTAGTACCGATTGGTCCAGCGGTAGTTCCGCTGGAGCGGGCCTTCGAAGCTTCCTCTGATCATGTCGTGGCGGTTAGTACCGCTGGGTCCAGCGCTAGTACCGCTGCGTGGCGGTAGTGCCGCTGCGTTCCGCTGGAGGTACCGGCTTGAGCAACAGAGACCCGATTCCGGCGGTAGCGACGGCGGTGGTACCAGCCTAGATCTTCTGGGGCGGTTAGTACCGCGACCTCCGGCGGTAGTACCGCTGCCTGGGGCTGCTTGCTCCTCTTCCTTCTTCTCTTCCAAGCCTCCATCTTGTCGGACTCCATTCCTCGTGCCTTGGCCATCTTCCCGTGGAGTCGTACTCATCATGACTAGCAATAAAAAGTGACAATGGTCAAGTAGTATACCATTCCAAAGTGGCATATCGAGGTTCACATGGAGGAAGGAGTTCACCTTTGATGTCATGGTGACTTGAGTCCTCTAGGGTGGCCCGATCTTCACGGATTGACGGTGGGAATGGACGAACTCACTTAAGAACATGAAGAACACGAGGAAGAACCAGAACACAAGAACACACACGATACAAAACCGTTTCCCTTACCGGTCGGTCCAACCGCCCAATAGAATCCACACGAAGGTGGGAGATCGGCAAGTAGATATAAGAAGGGATCTTGGATGGTTGTTTCTCCAACGGTCAACCGAACCGCTCCAATAAAGTCACCCGAAGATGAAAGATTGGCAAGTAGTCAAACTACAAGTAGAGGTCTTGAATCCACGAAGGGATCTTCTCCACTAGAGGAGGAACCATCCCCACAAGGGGAGGAAGGAGAGACCTTTGAGAAGTAGAGTCTTGCTCTACTCTAATCTCAAAACATAGTCTATCTAGATCTGGGGGGGTAGGTGCCTATTTATAGTGTTGACCCAAAAGGGGGTAGGTGGGAGAGGATAAGGGCATCCAACCCGAGCTGGTTCCGCCGCAGCGGTTGTGCCGCTGGGCCCAGCGGTAGTACCGCTGCGGGGCGGTAGTACGGCTGGGTCCAGCGGTAGTACCGCTGGAGTGGGCCTTCGAAGCCGCCTGATCATGCGTGGCGGTAGTACCGCTGGGTCCAGCGGTAGTACCGTGCGGGGCGGTAGTACCACTGTGCTTCCGCTGGAGGTACCGGCTTGAGCAACAGAGCGCCGATTCTGGCGTTAGCGGCGGCGGTAGTACCGCTGCGGCGGTAGTACCGCTGCCTGGGGGCTGCTTGCTCCTCTCCTTCTCTTCTCCGTCTTGACGCTTTCTCCTTCTTCCATGCGTACGCCTTGGATGATCTTGAGTCTTGGGGCTTTGGCATCTCCCCGAATGTCCGTGCTCGTCATGTGATACCTATCATAGAAAAGGGGTAGATGCTCACGTAGTATGCCATCCAAAGGGGCACGAAATGAGATCTCGTAAAGGAAAGAGTTCACCTTTGAGCTCAATGACGACTTGTCATATGTTGGGTTGCTTGACATGGTGATGGTCCTAGGTTGGGCTACATCATCTCCCCCATTAAAAAGAGTCGTCCTCAACTCTTGCTCATCATCATGGCAAGGAGGTAGATGTGTAGACCTTGTCGTGTGGTTCACCATGTAGTCGATGGAAATGATGTGGCACTTCTTCAATGTTCCTTCGCCTTTCAAGTAACCTACAAGACTCACAAGGAAGACGAAACAACACTCAAAGAGTAGCCAATTTGATGTGGGTTGGTCCCGATTTTCACGGATTTGTGCGGAGGGAAAGATGAACACGAAGAACACATGAAGAACGAAGAACACAAAAGAGGGGAAATCACAACACAAAGGGTAAATAGCAAGTAGCAACCCGGCAAGACTCGATTGGTAACAAATCCCCGTGGGCAGCCCCTAATCCTCCTCTCCAAGCACACCTTACTCTTAGGATTGTTTGTCCAATTGGTCAATCCAACCAATCCAATCTAGCCACTCACAGAGGGAAGATTAGCAAGTAATCGCAACTACAAGCGGAGCCTTGGTATCCACGCAGGGATCTTCTCCTCAAGAGGAGGCCTTGGTTCATCTCCACATGTGGAGGCCTTGATTCATCTCCATAGGAGGAAAGAGACACTTTGAGAAGAAGGAGCAAGGCTCTACTTTAGTTTTCAAATCTTAGTCTAACCCTAGATCTAGATGGGGAGGTTCTATTTATAGTCTAGGTAGGATAAGGTAGGATAAGTGAAGAGACAAGGGTCCTAGACCCGTCAGGTTCCCGCCGCAGCGGTAGTACCGCTGGCCGGCGGTAGTACCGCTGGGCAGGCCTCGAACAGCTTCTGAAGTCAACTCCAGCGGTAGTTCCGCCAGGCCCAGCGGTAGTAACGCTGGCCAGCGGTAGTACCGCTACGGTACCGCTGGCGCTGCCGGAAGATCGAACAGGGGCCGTTTTCGGCGGTGGCTTCGGCGGTAGTACCGGTGGGGCGGTAGTACCGCCCAGCTTCTTCTGGCTCGGCTGGACTCAGGTGGGGACGCGTCTGGCTCGACTGGACTTGGGGCGGTAGTACCGCTGCCCCCGGCGGTAGTACCGCCGCCTGGGACTTGTTCCCATTCTTCTCTCCTTCTCCTTCGTCTTCTTGACTCGATTCCTGTCCAACTTCTACACTTCCTTGGAGATCTTCAAGAGGGTCATGCTTGAGTATGCACAAGGTATCGGAATGAAGTAGCAAGCCATTCAAAGGAGTATCGAGATCACACATAGATAGGAGTGAATTCACCTTATCATGTAGAGCTTTGACTCTTGCTCTTGTCATTGGGCCACTTGGTGTTGCGTGCCTATGTTGCACTACATCATCCCCCCCCTTGGAAAAGAGTCGTCCTCGACTCTTCGTCCTCATCATCACTTGGGTCACCAAGGTAAGGCGAGATGTCGGCGACGTTGAAGGTGTTATGAACGCCGTACTTGGACTTTGGTATGTCTATCTTGTATGCGTTGTCGTTGATGCGCTTGAGAACCTTGAAAGGGCCATCTCCTCTTGGCGCGAGCTTAGACTTTCTCTCATCGGGGAAGCGGTCTTTGCGTAAGTGTAGCCAAACAAGGTCTCCTTCTTCAAAGATCATGGGGCGCTTGTTCTTGTTCATCTTCGTAGCATGGTCTTCGTTGTGCTTCTCAAGTGTGGCCCTTGTGTCTTCATGTAGTTTCTTCATGTACGCGGCACGCTTGTCGAAGTCCATGTTGACTTGCTCACGGAGTGGAAGTGGTAGCATGTCGACTCATGCTCAATTGAGGTTGACATTCTCATGCGTTTACCGGCACACACAAGACACCATATAAAGAAATTATGTGCACGGTATATAAACACATCATCCATCATGAAGTGTCTCTTCATTTGCACATCACCAACCACACAAAAATCAATTGGAAAATATGACATATGTGGATGGTCACTATGCAAAGTGAAGGATGGAACAAGGTCCATAAGAGAAATGAAACATCTCCAAAAAGTGAGAAAGCTATGGGGGCAATCTCATTATCAAGCATTTCAACATTAGTGCAAGCAACACATGTGAAAGAGAAATTGTTCAACATGTTGCAAGCCACAATGGGAGAAAAATGGAAACATTCATAACAAGGATGCTCATGGCAAAATCATCACAAATAGGTGATTCCACATGATCAACATTGGTTTCGAACAAAGTATCACAAGGGAATAAGAACGAATCATATGTGACCTCAAAAGAATCATCCATAGCATGCAAGCAATCATAGTTCATCATGTCCACTAGCGGGAACATGGTCACATCAACACCCATACCTTGGTAGTCCCACTCATGTGAAGTAGGTGTTGAAGTAGTAGGGGCTTCCATGTAGCCGACTTGTTCATCTTGAAGTAGACATGGGGTGGCATCAACATCATCCTCCATGTACATCTTCTCCATTTGAGGCACCGTAGTGTCGGGGAGTGGCGTCTCATCATCCATGGAACCTAGCACACAATGAGAAAACACACTAGAGGTAGAGGTTAAGTTGTTAGAAATCGAAATGGCCTCACAAGACCTATCAACTACCTCTCTCAACTCAAGTGGTGTATCACTCATTCCCTCAAGGTGAAAGCACTCAAACTCACATATGGTGGAGGCACTCAACTCACTCTCACTCTCACTCAAGTGGGCTAAGTGGCTCTCATGCTCACATGGGATTGGTACCATTTCATAACTCAAGCTCATAGGGATAGTCTCGGTTTCCTCGTCTCCATACGCCTCCAAGGTTGAAGGGAAACTCCCATGCTCAACCTCTTCAACCATTTCGCCTCCAAAGGTCAATGCCATAGAGTAGGCATCATCACTCGACTCCTTTGCGGAAGGGAAAATCCCATGCTCCGTTTCATCACTTGACTCCATTGCCGAAGGGAACATCCCATGCTCGGCATCATCATCACTTGCCCATGGTCATAGGTGATAGCATCATCAATGCTCGCCTCCTTGGTCGAAGGGAAAATCCCATGCTCGACCGTCTTGTGATCTCCTTGGTCACCATCTTGTTCACCAACTTTGCACTCCCACATCATGTGACCTCTTCTATTGCATAGTGGGCACAAGAGATTGGGACATTCTCGTGGATCATGGTCTTGGCCTTGGCAATTGTCACATATAAGGTCTTCTTCTTGCCATATGGGGACCAAAGTGGTGGTGGCACTTGGTGTAGACGTCATATCAAGAGAAGTGCTTGAGAATGGCGCCGTCTTGGTTGTGGCCTCACGTTTGTGACCATGTTTCTTCGGCGTCGACGTATTAATTTCTCGAAGAAGTTGTCGATGTCGGCCATGAGCTCATCAAAGATAGGACTTGTAGCTCTCGTTGGCGCACTTGAAGTGGTAGCACTAGGGGACACCATAGGATGCGCCTTTGTCGCCGTCTTCTTCTCATGTCGACGTTGACGCTCTTGAGTTGTAGGGTGTCGCCGAAAGTCATTTGGATGCTTCTCCTCATGTTGACATCGGCGTGCTTGTTGCCTTGGCGACCTTTCCTTGGAGCTTCCACTAGAGCTTGGTGACATGTTGTGGTCCACCTTGGCATCTTTCTTGTGGCGCCTTCTTGAGCGTGATGAAGAATGTACACGCTTGGCAAGCTTGTCGATGGCGTCCATGAGGTTCTTGAACGTTCGATTAGTGACGCCAAACTTGTCCAAGGGTGCATCAACCGTGTTCACTTGGTCATCCCTCATGTTGGCATCTTTCATGTCGCCATGATGAGCTAGATGGGCCTTGGCTTGGCTTGGCCTTGTCGATGCACTTCTTGGGGCGCCGTCTTGGGGTTGATGTCGAATGCCGATGCTTGGCGTTCTTGGCGATGTCCTTCTCATGGCGCCTTCTTGAAGTTGGTGGAGAATGGCGAAACTTGGCACTCTTGGAAGTGAGGGGCTCCATAGGATGAACTCATGGTGGCCTTCTTGTCGGAGCACCGTCTTGAGCGTGAACCATAGAAGTAGGTTGTGCCATGACGCTTGGTGGTGCCGCTCTTGAACATGGTGGTGATGGGGTTCTTCTCCTCTTGCATGGTCGAAGTCGTCGCACATGCTACAAGAGTAGTAGTCGTAGACGTTCTCCACCATGTCATCGGAGTGGTAGTCGTAGTAGTTGCGCTCCACCATGTTGGTACCATGTGATGAGGCATGTGAAGACACTTGCGCTTCATTGTCGTTGGAGCTTGTGTAGTCGGAGTCGTGGTAGATTCGCACGTACTTGGAGTCGATACAATTTGATGAAGGTTGCTCCAAGTCATGGTACCGCTCCTTGTCGTGGACGCTTGAATAATCGGAGTCGTAGTCAGAGTAGTTGTAGCAGAAGTCTTGGTGATGATCCATCATGTCATGGGGGTCATTGTCGGCGTAGTCGTAGTAGTCCCCCATGTCCTCAAAGTTTGAGGCATCATATTCCATGTGACTCATCATGTAGTCCTCCTCATAGGCTCCATAGTTGCATTCGCTCTCCCTAGACATGTCAACTCACAAGACAAGTGTATATATGTTGAGTGGAAAGGAACTAGAACACAACCTCTCACCTTGTAGATAGTATTGGACGTCGTGGACAACCAAGGGAAACGATCACAAAGTAAAATGCTTGTGTTCAAGTGTCCAAAGCAAACTCCAAAACACACACGGCTTAAAAGTTGGTAGGAAGATATGGTAGGTAGAAGCAAATTGAACCAACCGAAAACCAAGATATTGTCAAAGCAAGTAGAGAACCACGATGATCACAAAGCAAATACAAGTCAATCTCGAAAGATAGGAATGTATTTCAAGGAAACACACGCGCGGAGAGATAAATGGGACTCATGCAACCAAGAAGTGAGCTAAAGAACCAAATGATCCTAGCGAAGACTATAAGCTCGGTGTTGCACAAGTACAAGGAGAGCCACTAGCTCGATTGCACTATATTGGTGGGCTACAAGATTTGCACAACAGTGCACCACCTACTAGATGTTCATCGAGCTTGCGCTTTCCTACAAGATATGGCAAGTGGTTTTTCTTTCTTTCTTTCTTTCTTTCTTTTGATTTGGCACTTTTTGCTTCTTTTCTCTTTTGACTCTTTTCTATTTAGCACACCCACTTCTTTTGATGCCAACAACAAGATATATGATATATGAACTAGCGCACAACTTTTGCTCGGAAACTACACGGTGCAAATGTGCAAAGCCCAAGCAATCATCAAGAGCTAGCCTCAATAGGACATGGTAATCGCAAAGATATAGTGTGGCTCACAAAGGAATAGCAAGGGGTAAAGATTGGCGATGTTATACCTTTCGTCGATGTTCTTCACCTTTGTTTTAGAAGTTTCGTGCTTGCCCACGAATTTTGGTGGTGGTGGATGATGGATCTTCCGCAATGGTGACGAAGGCCTTGATCGTAGCTTCGAAACGAGCCGAAGAACACAAAAAACGGAGTCCGGAATCAAAAGATATGCCCAAAACAATTTTCTGAAAATTTCAGTTTTCTGCAGGTACCGCTGGGAGGGGCGGTAGTACCGCTGGAGGTACCGCTGGGAGCAACAGAAAGCGATTTTTGGCGGTACCGCTGGCGGTAGTGCTGGTAGGGGCGGTAGTACTGCTAGAGGGGGCGGTAGTACCGCTACGGGACGGAGATTTTGCCCGAGAACGCGAATTTTCGCGATTTTGGGCGGAAAAACGACCCGAAAATGGCCAAATCGGAGGGCAAATCGATGGAATTAGGCCATGGGAACGCAAAGGAAGCAAGATCAACTAGTATAGCAATAGACCATGGATCAAAACTTGCAAAAACGCACTCAAATCTCAGATCGATCCAAAAGCAATTTGGGGCTATTTTTGGTGGAAATTTTCGAATTTCTCAAAATCAAAGAAAAATTTGGGGGATTTGTGGGGGAAACAAAGTCAAATCCGTGGCAACCATGCTCTGATACCATATGATGAGGAAAAGTCCTCTAGGGTGGCCCGATCTTCACGGATTGACGGTGGGAATGGACGAACTCACTCAAGAACACGAAGAACACGAGGAAGAACACCAAGAACACAAGAACACACACGATACAAGAACCGTTTCCCTTACGGTCGGTCCAACCGGCCCAATAGAATCCACACGAAGGTGGGAGATCGACAAGTAGATACAAGAAGGGATCTTGGATGGTTGGTTCTCCAACGGTCAACCGAACCGCTCCAATAAAGTCACCCGAAGATGAAAGATTGGCAAGTAGTCAAACTACAAGTAGAGGTCTTGAATCCACGAAGGGATCTTCTCCACTAGGGGAGGAACCATCCCCACAAGGGGAGGAAGGAGACCTTTGAGAAGAAGGAGTCTTGCTCTACTCTAATCTCAAAACATAGTCTATCTAGATCTGGAGGGGTAGGTGCCTATTTATAGTGTTGACCCAAAAGGGGGTAGGTGGGGAGAGGACAAGGGCATCCAACCCGAGCTGGTTCCGCTGCAGCGGTAGTGCCGCTGGGCCCAGCGGTAGTACGGCTGGGTCCAGCGGTAGTACCGCTGGAGCGGGCCTTCGAAGCCGCCTCTGATCATGTCGTGGCGGTAGTACCACTGGGTCCAGCGGTAGTGCCGCTGCGCTTCCGCTGGAGGTACCGGCTTGAGCAACAGAGCGCCGATTCTGGCGGTAGCGGCGACGGTAGTACCGCGACCTCTGGCGGTAGTACCGCTGCCTGGGGCTGCTTGCTCCTCTTCCTTCTTCTCCGTCTTGACGCTTTCTCCTCCTCTTCCATGCGTACGCCTTGGATGATCTTGAGTCTTGGGCTTCCTTGGCATCTCCCCGAATGTCCGTGCTCGTTATGTGATACCTATCATAGAAAAGGGGTAGATGCTCACGTAGTATGCCATCCAAAGGGGCACGAAATGAGATCTCGTAAAGGAAAGAGTTCACCTTTGAGCTCAATGACGAATTGTCATATGTTGGGTTGCTTGACATGGTGATGGTCCTAGCCGACTTGTTCATCTTGAAGTAGACATGGGGTGGCATCATCATCATCCTCCATGTTCATCTTCTCCATTTGAGGCATCGTCAGGTCGAAGAGTGGCGTCTCATCATCCATGGAACCTAGCACACAATGAGAAAACACACTAGAGGTAGAGGTTAAGTTATTAGAAATCGAAATGGCCTCACAAGACCTATCAACTACCTCTCTCAACTCTAGTGGTGTATCACTCATTCCCTCAAAGTGAAAGCAACTCAAACTCACATATGGTGGAGGCACTCAACTCACTCTCACTCTCACTCAAGTGGGCTAAGTGGCTCTCATTCTCACATGGGATTGGTACCATCTCATAACTCAAATACGTGAGGGTAGGCTCAATGTTCTCATCTCCATACGCCTCCAAGGTTGAAGGGAAACTCCCATGCTCAACCTCCTCAACCATCATGCCTCCAAAGGTCAATGCCATAGTGTAGGCATCATCACTCGACTCCTTTGCGGAAGGGAAAATCCCATGCTCCGCTTCATCACTTGACTCCATTGCCGAAGGGAACATCCCATGCTCGGCATCATCATCACTTGACCCATTGTCAAAGGTGATAGCATTCTCCATGCTCGCCTCCTTGGTCGAAGAGAAAATCCCATGCTCGACCGTCTTCTCACCATCTTGGTCTCCATCTTGTTCACCAACTTTGCACTCCCACATCATGTGACCTCTTCTATTGCATAGTGGGCACAAGAGATTGGGACATTCTCGTGGATCATGGTCTTGGCCTTGCCAATTGTCACATAGAAGGTCTTCATTTTCCAATATGGGGGCCAATGTGGTGGTGGCACGCGGTGTATAAGTCATATCAAGAGAAGTGCTTGAGAAGGGCGCTAATGGTGTTGCGTCCTCACGTTTGTGACCATGTTTCTTCCGGCGTCGACGTATTAATTTCTCGAAGAAGTTGTCGATGTCGGCCATGATCTCATCAAAGATAGGACTTGTAGCTCTCGTTGGCGCACTTGAAGTGGTAGCACTAGGGGACACCATAGGATGCGCCTTTGTCGCCATCTTCTTGTCATGTCGACGTTGACGCTCTTGAACGGAGGGGTGTCGTCGAAAGTCATTCGGATGCTTCTCCTTATGTTGGCGACGGCGTGCTTGTTGCCTTGGCGACCTTTCCTTGGAGCTTCCACTAAAGCTTGGTGACATGATGTGGTTCACCTTGGCATCTTCCTTGTGGCGCCTTGATGAGCTAGATAAAGGACATAGGCTCTTGGCATACTTGTCCATGGCGTCCTTGACAATTTGGAGCTTGGCCTTATCGATGCACTTCTTGGGGTGCCGCCTTGTTGTCGACGTAGAGTGGCAAGGCTTGGCGCTCTTGGCGTTGTCCTTCTCATGGCACCTTCTTGAAGTTGATGGCGAATGGCGAAGCTTGGCACTCTTGGAAGTAGATGGAGCTCCATAAGATGAATGCATGGTGGTCTTCTTGTCGGAGCACCGTCTTGAGCTTGAACCATAGAAGTAGGTTGTGCCATGACGCTTGGTGGTGCCGCTCTTGAACATGGTGGTGATGGGGTTCTTCTCCTCTTGCATATGGTCGAAGTCGCCGCACATGCTACAAGAGTAGTAGTCGTAGACGTTCTCCACCATGTCATCGGAGTGGTAGTCGTGGGAGTGGCGCTCCACCATGTCGTTGGAGCTTGTGTAGTCGGAGTCGTGGTAGATTCGTATGTACTTGGAGTCGATACAACTTGATGAAGGTTGCTCCAAGTCTTGGTACCGATCCTTGTCGTGGTCGGAGTAGATGTAGCGGAAGTCTTGGTGATGATCCATCATGTCATGGGGGTCATTGTCGGTGTAGTCGTAGTAGTCCCCCATGTCCTCAAAGTTTGAGGCATCATAGTCCATGTGACTCATCATGTAGTCCTCCTCATAGGCTCCATAGTTGCATTCGCTCTCCCTAGACATGTCAACTCACAAGACAAGTGTATATATGTGGAGTGGAAAGGAACTAGAACACAACCTCTCACCTTGTAGATAGTATTGGACGTCGTGGACAACCAAGGGAAACGATCACAAAGTAAAATGCTTGTGTTCAAGTATCCAAAGCAAACTCCAAAACACACACGGCTTAAAAGTTGGTAGGAAGGTATGGTAGGTGGAAAGCAAAGTGAACCAACCGGAAACCAAGATATTGTCAAAGCAAGTAGAGAACCACGATGATCACAAAGCAAATATAAGTCAATCTCAAAAGATAGGAATGTAGTTCAAGGAAACACACGCGCGGAGAGATAAATGGGACTTATGCAACCAAGAAGTGAGCTAAAGAACCATAGGATCCTAGCGAAGACTATAAGCTCGTGTTGCACAAGTACAAGGAGAGCTACTAGCTCGATTGCAATTTATTTGGTGGGCTACAAGATTTGCACAAAATGTACCACCTACAAGATGTTCATCGAGCTTGCGCGCTTCCTATAAGAGATATGGCAAGTGGTGTTTCTTCTTTCTTTCTTTTGTTTTGGCACTTTTTGCTTCTTTTCTCTTTTGAGTCTTTTCTCTTTTGACTCTTTTCTATTTTACACACCCACTTCTTTTTTATGCCAACACAAGATGTATGATATATGAACTAGCGCACAACTTATGCTCGGAAACTACACGGTGAAAATGTGCATAGCCCAAGCAATCATCAAGAGCTAGCCTCAATAGGACATGGTAATCGCAAAGATATAGTTTGGCTATCAACAGAATGGCAAGGGGTAAAGGTTGGCGATGTTATACCCTTCGTCGATGTTCTTCACCCTTTGTTGTAGAAGTGTCGTGCTTGCCCACGAATTTTGGTGGTGGTGGATGATGGATCTTCCGCAATGGTGACGAAGGCCATGATCGTAGATTCGAAACGAGCCGAAGAACACCAAAACCGGGGTCCAGAATCAAAAGATATGGCCAAAACAATTTTCTGAAATTTCAGTTTTTCTGACGGTACCGCTGGGAGGGGCGGTAGTACCGCAGGAGTTATCGCTGGGAGCAACAGAAAGCGATTTTTGGAGGTACCGCTGGCGGTAGTGCTGGTAGGGCGGTAGTACCGCTACGGGACGCAGATTTTTGCCCGAGAACGCGATTTTTCGCGATTTTGGCGGAAAAACGACCCGAAAATGGCCAAATCGGAGGGGAAAAGATGGGATTAGGCTATGGGAACGCAAGGGAAGCAAGATCAACTAGTATAGCAATAGATCCATGGATCAAAACTTGCAAAAACGCACAAGATTCACAGATTGATCCAAAAGCAATTTGGGGCTATTTTTGGTGGAAATTTTCGAATTTCTCAAAATCAAAGAAAAATTTGGTGGATTTTGGGGTGGAAACACAAGTCAAATCCGTGGCAACCATGCTCTGATACCATATGATGAGGATAAGGGACCTCTAGGGTGGCCCGATCTTCACGGATTGACGGAGGATGTGGACGAACGCACGCAAGAACACGACGAACATGAGGAAGAACACCAAGAACACAAGAACACACACAAGATACAAGAACCGTTTCCCTTACCGGTCGGTCCAACCGGCCCAATAGAACCCACACGAAGGTGGGAGATCGGCAAGTAGATACAAGAAGGGATCTTGGATGGTTGTTTCTCTAACGGTGAACCGAACCGATCCAATAAAGTCACCCGAGGATGAAAGATTGGCAAGTAGTCAAACTACAAGTAGAGGTCTTGAATCCACGAAGGGATCTTCTCCACTAGGGGAGGAACCATCCCCACAAGGGGAGGAAGGAGACCTTTGAGAAGAAGGAGTCTAGCTCTACTCTAATCTCAAAACATAGTCTATCTAGATCTGAAGGGGTAGGTGCCTTTATATAGGGTTGACCCAAAGGGGTAGGTGGGAAGGGATAAGGGCATCCAACCCGAGCTGGCTCCCGCCGCAGCGGTAGTACCGCTGCGGGGCGGTAGTACCGATTGGTCCAGCGGTAGTTCCGCTGGAGCGGGTCTTCGAAGCTTCCTCTGATCATGTCGTGGCGGTAGTACCGCTGGGTCCAGCGGTAGTACCGCTGCGTGGCGGTAGTACCGCTGCGCTTCCGCCGGAGGTACCGGCTTGAGCAACAGAGACCCGATTCCGGCGGTAGCGACGGCGGTGGTACCGCTGCCTGGATCTGCTGGGGCGGTAGTACCGCGACCTCTGGCGGTAGTACCGCTGCCTGGGGCTGCTTGCTCCTCTTCCTTCTTCTCTTCCAAGCCTCCGTCTTGTCGGACTCCATTCCTCGTGCGCCTTGGCCATCTTCCCGTGGAGTCGTACTCGTCATGACTAGCAATACAAAGTGACAATGGTCAAGTAGTATAGCATTCCAAAGTGTCATATCGAGGTTCACATAGAGGAAGGAGTTCACCTTTGATGTCCATGGTGACTTGTGGAGTGTTGGAGTACTTGACATGGTGATGGTCGTATGTCGGGCTACATCCTGTACCTCCTTATTCCCAATGGAACAGCAGATAACACGCAGATTTTGCAAGCAGTAACAATACTTCAAGATGAATGCTTCTCGCAGTTCAACAAGAGGTTCTAGGGTTTTTGGTTTATCGTAGTCTGACCTAGTAACTCGCAGCAATATGGTTTATATGGGGGAGGGGTGCGGCCAGCAGCCAGGGAGCCCTCCCACCTAGCCCAACTCAGATTGGGTCCAACCTAACTGGATACAAACCGACCCAATTGGGTTCGGCCTAAAAAGGGACACGCAGGTCCAAGTCCGAGGGTGACTAGGACTCCTCCTTGGCGCCACCAACAGGGGGTTGTACGCCTCCTTGTTGCATCTCCACTTGTGCTCCTGCCTCCCTCTCCTCCCTCAAGCACTTGTGGTGTTTGTTCTGAAATTTATCCTCCATTAAATTCTGGTTGTTCTTCATGTGATCCTCCATGTACTCCATGCCTTGCAGCTCCTCTCCTCCATGAATGCTTGTGTTATCAATAACCCTGATCATACATAAATGCATAGATTTAGGTAGTATAAAATTCTCAAAATTACAAACATCATATTCTAATAAGAGTGAGTTCACCTGCTGTTCTAATAACTTGGTTCTTGATCTTGTCATTGGTCCAATACTCAATTCATTTGGTTTATCTTGAACAGCAACATCTTCAATTGGAGAAAGTGTATAAGAGCTAGGGATGTCCTCATCAGCCTTCTAAGAGTATACGGACCCTCCTTACGTCATCTGACCCACGTGCACCCCTCTGAGCCATCTAGGAGTATCAGTAGCACTTTTAGGTCATCCTAAAGCACGTGCGACAATCCAAGCCATATGGACCCCCGTGGACTCCTCCTAGCCATCTAGGAGTATACGGACACTCCTTACGTCATCTGACCCACGTGCACCCCTCCCAGCCATTTAGGAGTATCAGTAGCACTTTTAGGTCATCGTAAAACACGTGCGACAATCCTAGCCATGTGGACCCCGCGGACCCCTCCCAGCCATCTAGGAGTATCAGTAGCACTTTTAGGTCATCCTAAAGCACGTGCGACAATCCTAGACGTGTGGACCCCCGTGGACCCTTCCTAGCCATCTAGGAGTATACGGACCCTCATTACATCATCTGACCCACATGCACCCCTCCCAGCCATCTAGGAGTATCAGTAGCACTTTTAGGTCTTCATAAAGCACGTGCGACAATCCTAGCCATATGGACCCCCGTGGACCCCTCCTAACCATCTAGGAGTATACGGACCCTCCTTAAGTCATCTGACCCACGTGCACCCTCCCAGCCATCTAGGAGTATCAGTAGCACTTTTAGGTCTTCATAAAGCACGTGCGACAATCCTAGCCATATGGAACCCCTTGGACCCCTCCTAGCCATCTAGGAGTATACGGACCCTCCTTAAGTCATCTGACCCACGTGCACCCCTCCCAGCCATCTAGGAGTATCCGTAGACTTTTAGGTCATCCTAAAGTACGTGCGGCAATCCTAGCCGTGTGGACCCCCGTGGACCCTTCCTAGACATCTAGGAGTATACAGACCCTCATTACATCATCTGAACCACATGCACCCCTCCCAGCCATCTCGGTGTCTCAGTAGCACTTTCAGGTCGTCATAAAGCACGTGCGACAATCCTATCCATATGGACCCCGTGGACCCCTCCTAACCATCAAGGAGTATACGGACCCCCTTACATCATCTGACCCACATGCACCCCTCCCAGCCATCTAGGAGTATCAGTAGCACTTTTAGGTCTTCATAAAGCACGTGCGACAATCCTAGCCATATGGAACCCCTTGGACCCCTCCTAGCCATCTAGGAGTATACGGACCCTCCTTAAGTCATCTGACCCACGTGCACCCCTCCCAGCCATCTAGGAGTATCCGTAGACTTTTAGGTCATCCTAAAGTACGTGCGGCAATCCTAGCCGTGTGGACCCCCGTGGACCCTTCCTAGACATCTAGGAGTATACAGACCCTCATTACATCATCTGAACCACATGCACCCCTCCCAGCCATCTCGGTGTCTCAGTAGCACTTTCAGGTCGTCATAAAGCACGTGCGACAATCCTATCCATATGGACCCCCGTGGACCCCTCCTAACCATCAAGGAGTATACGGACCCCCTTACATCATCTGACCCACGTGCACCCCTCCCAGCCATTTAGGAGTATCAGTAGCACTTTTAGGTCATCCTAAAGCACGTGCGACAATCCTAGCCATCTGGACCCCCGCGGACCCCTCCTAGCCATCTAGGAGTATACGGACCCTCCTTACATCATCTGACCCACGTGCACCCCTCCCAGCCATTTAGGAGTATCCGTAGCACTTTTAGGTCATCCTAAAGCACGTGCGACAATCCTAGACGTGTGGACCCCCGTGGACCCTTCCTAGCCATCTAGGAGTATACGGACCCTCATTACATCATCTGACCCACATGCACCCCTCCCAGCCATCTAGGAGTATCAGTAGCACTTTTAGGTCTTCATAAAGCACGTGCGACAATCCTAGCCATATGGACCCCGTGGACCCCTCCTAACCATCTAGGAGTATACGGACCCTCCTTAAGTCATCTGACCCGCGTGCACCCTCCCAGCCATCTAGGAGTATGAGTAGCACTATTAGGTAATCCTAAAGAACGTGCGACAATCCTATCCATCTGGACCCCCGTGGACCCTTCCTAGCTTTCTAAGAGTATACGGACCCTCCTTACATCATCTGACCCACGTGCACCCCTCCCAGCCATTTAGGAGTATCAGTAGCACTTTTGGGTGATCATAAAGCACGTGCGACAATCCTAGCCGTGTGGAACCCCTTGGACCCCTCCTAGCCATCTCGGAGTCTCAGTAGCACTTTTAGGTCGTCATAAAGCACGTGCGACAATCCTATCCATATGGACCCCCGTGGACCCCTCCTAACCATCAAGGAGTATACAGACCCCCTTACGTCATCTGACCCACGTGCACCCCTCCCAGCCATCTAGGAGTATCAATAACACTTTTAGGTAATGCTAAAACACGTGCGACAATCCTAGCCATCTGGACCCCGTGGACCCTCCTAGCCATCTAGGAGTATACGGACCCTCCTTAAGTCATCTGACCCACGTGCACCCCTCCCAGCCATCTAGGAGTATCCGTAGACTTTTAGGTCATCCTAAAGTACGTGCGGCAATCCTAGCCGTGTGGACCCCCGTGGACCCTTCCTAGACATCTAGGAGTATACGGACCCTCATTACATCATCTGACCCACATGCACCCCTCCCAGCCGTCTCGGAGTCTCAGTAGGACTTTGAGGTCGTCATAAAGCACGTGCGACAATCCTATCCATATGGACCCCGTGGACCCCTCCTAACCATCAAGGAGTATACGGACCCCCTTACGTCATCTGACCCACGTGCACCCTCCCAGCCATTTAGGAGTATCAGTAGCACTTTTAGGTCATCCTAAAGCACGTGTGACAATCCTAGCCATCTGGACCCCGCGGACCCTCCTAGCCATCTAGGATTATACGGACCCTCCTTACATCATCTGACCCACGTGCACCCCTTCCAGCCATCTAGGAGTATCCGTAGCACTTTTATGTCATCCTAAAGCACGTGCGACAATCCTAGACGTGTGGACCCCCGTGGACCATTCCTAGCCATCTAGGAGTATACGGACCCTCCTTACATCATCTGACCCACATGCACCCCTCCCAGCCATCTAGGAGTATCAGTAGCACTTTTAGGTCTTCATAAAGCACGTGCGACAATCCTAGCCATATGGAACCCCTTGGACCCCTCCTAGCCATCTAGGAGTATACGGACCCTCCTTAAGTCATCTGACCCACGTGCACCCCTCCCAGCCATCTAGGAGTATCCGTAGACTTTTAGGTCATCCTAAAGTACGTGCGGCAATCCTAGCCGTGTGGACCCCCGTGGACCCTTCCTAGACATCTAGGAGTATACAGACCCTCATTACATCATCTGAACCACATGCACCCCTCCCAGCCATCTCGGTGTCTCAGTAGCACTTTCAGGTCGTCATAAAGCACGTGCGACAATCCTATCCATATGGACCCCCGTGGACCCCTCCTAACCATCAAGGAGTATACGGACCCCCTTACATCATCTGACCCACATGCACCCCTCCCAGCCATCTAGGAGTATCAGTAGCACTTTTAGGTCTTCATAAAGCACGTGCGACAATCCTAGCCATATGGAACCCCTTGGACCCCTCCTAGCCATCTAGGAGTATACGGACCCTCCTTAAGTCATCTGACCCACGTGCCCCTCCCAGCCATCTAGGAGTATCCGTAGACTTTTAGGTCATCCTAAAGTACGTGCGGCAATCCTAGCCGTGTGGACCCCCGTGGACCCTTCCTAGACATCTAGGAGTATACAGACCCTCATTACATCATCTGAACCACATGCACCCCTCCCAGCCATCTCGGTGTCTCAGTAGCACTTTCAGGTCGTCATAAAGCACGTGCGACAATCCTATCCATATGGACCCCGTGGACCCCTCCTAACCATCAAGGAGTATACGGACCCCCTTACATCATCTGACCCACGTGCACCCCTCCCAGCCATTTAGGAGTATCAGTAGCACTTTTAGGTCATCCTAAAGCACGTGCGACAATCCTAGCCATCTAGACCCCCGCGGACCCCTCCTAGCCATCTAGGAGTATACGGACCCTCCTTACATCATCTGACCCACGTGCACCCCTCCCAGCCATTTAGGAGTATCCGTAGCACTTTTAGGTCATCCTAAAGCACGTGCGACAATCCTAGACGTGTGGACCCCCGTGGACCCTTCCTAGCCATCTAGGAGTATACGGACCCTCATTACATCATCTGACCCACATGCACCCCTCCCAGCCATCTAGGAGTATCAGTAGCACTTTTAGGTCTTCATAAAGCACGTGCGACAATCCTAGCCATATGGACCCCCGTGGACCCCTCCTAACCATCTAGGAGTATACGGACCCTCCTTAAGTCATCTGACCCGCGTGCACCCTCCCAGCCATCTAGGAGTATGAGTAGCACTATTAGGTAATCCTAAAGAACGTGCGACAATCCTATCCATCTGGACCCCCGTGGACCCTTCCTAGCTTTCTAAGAGTATACGGACCCTCCTTACATCATCTGACCCACGTGCACCCCTCCCAGCCATTTAGGAGTATCAGTAGCACTTTTGGGTGATCATAAAGCACGTGCGACAATCCTAGCCGTGTGGAACCCCTTGGACCCCTCCTAGCCATCTAGGAGTATCAGTAGCACTTTTAGGTCTTCATAAAGCACGTGCGACAATCCTAGCCATATGGAACCCCTTGGACCCCTCCTAGCCATCTAGGAGTATACGGACCCTCCTTAAGTCATCTGACCCGCGTGCACCCTCCCAGCCATCTAGGAGTATGAGTAGCACTTTTAGGTAATCCTAAAGCACGTGCGACAATCCTATCCATCTGGACCCCCGTGGACCCTTCCTAGCCTTCTAAGGGTATACGGACCCACCTTACGTCATCTGACCCACGTACACCCTCTGAGCCATCTAGGAGTATCAGTAGCACTTTCAGGTCATCCTAAAGCACGTGCGACAATCCTAGCCATCTGGACCCCCGCGGACCCCTCCTAGCCATCTAGGAGTATATGGACCCTCCTTACGTCATCTGACCCACATGCACCCCTCCCAGCCATCTCGGAGTCTCAGTAGCACTTTTAGGTCGTCATAAAGCACGTGCGACAATTCTATCCATATGGACCCCCGTGGACCCCTCCTAACCATCAAGGAGTATACGGACCCCCTTACGTCATCTGACCCACGTGCACCCCTCCCAGCCAACTAGGAGTATCAATAACACTTTTAGGTAATCCTAAAGCACGTGCGACAATCCTAGCCATCTGGACCTCCGTGGACCCTCCTAGCCATCTAGGAGTATACGGACCCTCCTTAAGTCACCTGACCCACGTGCACCCCTCCCAGCCATCTAGGAGTATCCGTAGACTTTTAGGTCATCCTAAAGTACGTGCGGCAATCCTAGCCGTGTGGACCCCTGTGGACCCTTCCTCGACATCTAGGAGTATACGGACCCTCATTACATCATCTGACCCACATGCACCCCTCCCAGCCGTCTCGGAGTCTCAGTAGCACTTTTAGGTCGTCATAAAGCACGTGCGACAATCCTATCCATATGGACCCCCGTGGACCCCTCCTAACCATCAAGGAGTATACGGACCCCCTTACATCATCTGACCCACGTGCACCCCTCCCAGCCATTTAGGAGTATCAGTAGCACTTTTAGGTCATCCTAAAGCACTTGCGACAATCCTAGCCATCTGGACCCCCGCGGACCCCTCCTAGCCATCTAGGAGTATACGGACCCTCCTTACATCATTTGACCCACGTGCACCCCTCCCTGCCATCTAGGAGTATCCGTAGCACTTTTAGGTCATCCTAAAGCACGTGCGACAATCCTAGACGTGTGTACCCCCGTGGACCCTTCCTAGCCATCTAGGAGTATACGGACCCTCATTACATCATCTGACCCACATGCACCCCTCCCAGCCATCTAGGAGTATCAGTAGCACTTTTAGGTCTTCATAAAGCACGTGCGACAATCCTAGCCATATGGACCCCCGTGGACCCCTCCTAACCATCTAGGAGTATACGGACCCTCCTTAAGTCATCTGACCCACGTGCACCCTCCCAGCCATCTAGGAGTATGAGTAGCACTTTTAGGTAATCCTAAAGAACGTGCGACAATCCTATCCATCTGGACCCCCGTGGACCCTTCCTAGCCTTCTAAGATTATACGGACCCTCCTTACATCATCTGACCCACGTACACCCCTCCCAGCCATCTAGGAGTGTCAGTAGCACTTTTGGGTGATCATAAAGCACGTGCGACAATCCTAGCCGTCTGGAACCCCTTGGACCCCTCCTAGCCATCTAGGGTATACGGACCCTCCTTATATCATCTGACCCACGTGCACCCGTCCCAGCCATCTAGGAGTATCAGTAGCACTTTTAGGTCATCCTGAAGCACGTGCGACAATCCAAGCCATACGGACCCCCGTGAAACCCCTCCTAGCCATCTAGGAGTATACGGACACCCCTTACGTCATCTGACCCACGTGCCCCTCTCAGCCATCTAGGAGTATCAGTAGCACTTTTAGGTCATCCTAAAGCACGTGCGACAATCCTAGCCATCTGGACCACCGTGGACCCCTCCTAGCCATCTAGGAGTGTACGGACCCTCCTTAAGTCATCTGACCAACGTGCACCCCTCCCAGCCATCTAGGAGTATCCGTAGCACTTTTAGGTAATCCTAAAGAACGTGCGACTATCCTATCCATCTGGACCCCCGTGGACCCCTCCTAGCCATCTAGGAGTATACGGACCCTCCTTACGTCATCTGACCCATGTGCACCCCTCCCAGACATCTAGGAGTAACAGTACCACTTTTAGGTCATCCTAAAGCACGTGCGACAATCCTAGCCATCTGGACCCCGTGGACCCTTCCTAGCCTTCTAAGGGTATACGGACCCTCCTTACGTCATCTGACCCACGTGCACCCCTCTGAGCCATCTAGGAGTATCAGTAGCACTTTTAGGTCATCCTAAAGCACGTGCGACAATCCTAGCCATCTGGACCCCCGCGGACCCCTCCTAGCCATCTAGGAGTATATGGACCCTCCATACGTCATCTGACCCACGTGCACCCCTCCCAGACATCTAGGAGTATCCGTAGACTTTTAGGTCATCCTAAAGTACGTGCGGCAATCCTAGCCGTGTGGACCCCGTGGACCCTTCCTAGACATCTAGGAGTATACGGACCCTCATTACATCATCTGACCCACATGCACCCCTCTCAGCCATCTCGGAGTCTCAGTAGCACTTTTAGGTCGTCATAAAGCACGTGCGACAATCCTATCCATATGGACCCCGTGGACCCCTCCTAACCATCAAGGAGTATACGGACCCCCTTACGTCATCTGACCCACGTGCACCCCTCCCAGCCATCTAGGAGTATCAATAACACTTTTAGGTAATCCTAAAGCACGTGCGACAATCCTAGCCATCTGGACCCCCGTGGACCCTCCTTGCCATCTAGGAGTATACGGACCTCCTTAAGTCATCTGACCACGTGCACCCTTCCCAGCCATCTAGGAGTATCCGTAGACTTTTAGGTCATCCAAAAGTACGTGCGGCAATCCTAGCCGTGTGGACCCCCGTCGACCCCTCCTAGCCATCTAGGAGTATACGGACCCTTGTTAAGTCATCTGACCCACGTGCACCCCTCCAAGCCATCTAGGAGTATCAGTAGCACTTTTTGGGTCATCCTAAAGCACGTGCGACAATCCTAGCCATCTGGACCCCCGTGGATCCCTCCTAGCCATCTAGGAGTATACGGACCCTCCTTACGTCATCTAACCACGTGCACCCCTCTGAGCCATCTAGGAGTATCAGTAGCACTTTTAGGTCATCCTAAAGCACGTGCGACAATCCTAGCCATATGGACCCCCGTGGACTCCTCCTAGCCATTTAGGAGTATACGGACCCTCCTTACGTCATCTGACCCACGTGCACCCCTCCCAGCCATCTAGGAGTATCAGTAGCACTTTTAGGTCATCCTAAAGCACGTGCGACAATCCTAGACATCTGGACCCCCGCGGACCCCGCCCAGCCATCTAGGAGTATACGGACCCTCCTTACGTCATCTGACCCACGTGCACCCCTCCCAGCTATCTAGGAGTATCCATAGCACTTTTAGGTCATCCTAAAGCACGTGCGACAATCCTAGACGTGTGGACCCCCGTGGACCCTTCCTAGCCATCTAGGAGTATACGGACCCTCCATACATCATCTGACCCACATGCACCCCTCCCAGCCATCTAGGAGTATCGGTAGCACTTTTAGGCCGTCCTAAAGCACGTGCGACAATCCTAGCCATATGGACCCCCGTGGACCCCTCCTAACCATCTAGGAGTATACGGACCCCTTACGTCATCTGACCCACGTGCACCCCTCCCAGCCATCTAGGAGTATCAATAACACTTTTAGGTCATACTAAAGCACGTGCGACAATCCTAGCCATCTGCACCCCCGTGGACCCTCCTAGCCATCTAGGAGTATACGGACCCTCCTTAAGTCATCTGACCCACGTGCACCCCTCCCAGCCATCTAGGAGTATCAGTTGTATTTTAGGTCATCCTAAAGCACGTGCGACATTCCTAGCCATCTGGAACCCCGTGGACCCCTCCTAGCCATCTAGGAGTATACGGACCCTCCATACGTCATCTGACCCACGTGCACCCTCCCAGCCCCAATTCTCCTTTCCAAGCACGACTTACTCTTAGGATTGTTTGTCCAATTGGTCAATCCAACCAACCCAATCTAGCCACCACAAGATGGAAGATTAGCAAGTAATCGCAACTACAAGCGGAGCCTTGGTATCCACGAAGGGATCTTCTCCACAAGGGGAGGCCTTGGTTCATCTCCACAAGGGGAGGCCTTGATTCATCTCCATAGGATGAAAGAGACACTTTGAGAGGAAGGAGCAAGGCTCTACTTTAGTTTCCAAATCTTAGTCTAACCCTAACCCTAGGGAGGAGGGAGGTATTCATAGTCTAAGCCACGAAGTGGGAAAAGTGGGAGGTTACAAGGCCTCATGGGCCAAACATGCACGCAGGCATCGGGGGCCCCGGATCGCGTTTGAAACGCCGGATGGTCCGGCGGAGTTGCGCCGGCAGAGTGGGCGCCGGATCATCCGGCGGTTGACACACCGGATGGTCCGGCGGTTTCATCGAAATGTTCCCGAGAGGCTCCGGATGGGTGCCGGAAGCATCTGGCAGGGATCCGGCACACCGGATCATCCGGTGGATGGCGCCGGATGGTCCGGCGGCCAGATTTCCTGCACACTTCCTCCGCTTCATCCGATTCTTGTCCATCTTCTTCACCATCTTCCTTGGACTCTTGGGCAACCTTGTTGGCTTCATTCCTGAGTATGCACACTTCCTCTTCCTTGTCCACTTCTTGTCCATCTCCTTCATCATCTTCGACCAGCTCTTGGGCACCATCGGAGGCTTCATTCCTGAGTATGCACAGAGTATTCGAATGAATTAGCAAGCCATTCAAGGGAGTGTCGAAATCACACATCGAGAGGAGCGAGGTCACCTTTTCATGAAGGGCCTTGACTCTTGCTCTTGTCATTGGGCCACTTGTTGTAGGAGCCGTAGGTTGGGCTACATCAAGTATCAGTAGCACTTTTAGGTCATCCTAAAGCACGTGCGACAATCCTAGCCGTATGGACCCCGTGGACCCCTCCTAACCATCTAGGAGTATACGAACCCCTCTTACCTCATCTGACCCACGTGCACCCCTCCCAGCCATCTAGGAGTATCAATAGCACTTTTAGTTCATCCTAAAGCACGTGCGACAATCCTAGCCATCTAGGAGTATACGGACCCTCCTTACGTCATCTGACCCACGTGCACCCCTCCCAGCCATCTAGGAGTATCAGTAGCACTTTTAGGTCATCCTAAAGCACGTGCAACAATCCTACCCATCTGGACCCTCGTGGACCCTCCTAGCCATCTAGGAGTATACGGACCCTCCTCACGTCATCTGACCCACGTGCACCCCTCCCAGCCATATAGGAGTATCAGTAGCACTTTTAGGTCATCCTAAAGCACGTGCGACAATCCTAGCCATATGGACCCCCGTGGACCCCTCCTAACCATCTAGGAGTATACGGACCCCCCTTACGTCATCTGACCCACGTGCACCCCTCCCAGCCATCTAGGAGTATCAATAGCACTTTTAGGTCATCCTAAAGCACATGCGACAATCCTAACCATCTGGACCCCTGTGGTCCCTCCTAGCCATCTAGGAGTATACGGACCCTCCTTAATTCATCTGACCCACGTGCACCCCTCCCAGCCATCTAGGAGCATCAGTAGCACTTTTAGGTCATCCTAAAGCACGTGCGACAATCCTACTCATCCGGACCCCGTGGAACCTTCCTAGCCATCTAGGAGTATACGGACCCTCCTTACGTCATCTGACGCACGTGCACCCCTACCAGCCATCTAAGAGTATCAGTAGCACTTTTAGGTCATCCTAAAGCACGTGCGACAATCCTAGCCATATGGACCCCCGTGGACCCTTCCTAGCCTTCTAAGAGTATACGGACCCTCCTTACGTCATCTGACCCACATGCACCCCTCCCAGCCATCCAGAAGTATCAGTAGCACTTTTAGGTCATCCTAAAGCACGTGCGACAATCCTAGCCATACGAACCCCCGTGGATTCCTCCTAGCCATCTAGGAGTATACGGACCCCCTTACGTCATCTGACCCACGTGCACCCCTCCCAGCCATCTAGGAGTATCAGTAGCACTTTTAGGTCATCCTAAAGCACGTGCGACAATCCTAGCCATCTGGACCCCCGTGGACCCTCCTAGCCATCTAGGAGTATACGGACCCTCCTTAAGTCGTGATGTGGGTTGGTCCCGATTTTCACGGATTTGTGCGGAGAGAACGATGAACACGAAGAACAACGGATGAACTCAAGAACACAAAGAGGGGAATCACTCAAAACAAGGATAAATAGCAAGTAGCAACTCGGCAAGAGTCAATTGGTAACAAATCCCGAGGGTAGCCCCCAATTCTCCTCTCCCAAGCACACCTTACTCTTAGAATTGTTTGTCCAATTGGTCAATCCAACCAATCCAATCTAGCCACCACAAGATGGAAGATTTGCAAGTAATCGCAACTACAAGCGGAGCCTTGGTATCCACGAAGGGATCTCCTCCACAAGGGGAGGCCTGGGTTCATCTCCACAAGGGGAGGCCTTGATTCATCTCCATAGGAGGAAAGAGACACTTTGAGAAGAAGGAGCAAGGGTCTACTCTAATCCGAAATCTTAGTCTAACCCTAACCCTAGGGGAGGAGGGAGGTGTTTATAGTCTAAGCCACGAAGTGGGAAAAGGTGGGAGGTTACAAGGCCTCACGGGCCAAACATGCACGCAGGCATCGGTGGCGCCGGATCGCCGAATGGTCCGACGGAGTTGCACCGGCAGAGTGGGCGCCGGATCATCCGGCGGTTGAAACGCTGGATGGTCCGGCGGTTTCGTCGAAATATTCCCGAGAGGCGCCAGATGGGTGCCGGAATCATCCGGCAAGGATCCGGCGCGCCGGATCATCCGGTGGATGGCCGGATGGTCCGGCCGCCAGATTTCCTGCACACTTCCTCCGCTTCATCTGATTCTTGTCCATCTTCTTCACCATCTTCCTTGGACTCTTGGGCAACCTTATTGGCTTCATTCCTGAGTATGCACACTTCCTCTTCCTTGTCCATTTCTTGTCCATCTCCTTCATCATCCTCGACCAGCTCTTGGGCACCATCGGAGGCTTCATTCCTGAGTATGCACAGAGTATTCGAATGAAGTAGCAAGCCATTCAAGGGAGTGTCGAAATCACACATAGAGAGGAGCGAGGTCACCTTTTCATGAAGGGCCTTGACTCTTGCTCTTGTCATTTGGCCACTTGTTGTAGGAGCCGTAGGTTGGGCTACATCATCTACCCCCCCTTGGAAAAGAGTCGTCCTCGACTCTTGGTCATCCTCATCGCTTGATGTTCCAAGGTATGGCGATAGGTCGGCGACGTTGAAGGTGTCATGGATCAAGTGTTTGGAGTGGGAGATGTCGATCTTGTAGGCATTGTCGTTGATGCGCTTGATAACCTTGAAAGGTCCATCTCCACGAGGGTGAAGCTTGGTCCTCCTTGCATCCGGAAAGCGATCTTTGCGAAGGTGCAGCCAAACAAGGTCTCCTTCTTCAAATATCATGGCGCGCTTGTGTTTGTTCATCTTCGTAGCATGGACTTTGTTGTGGTTCTCAAGCGTAGTTCTTGTTTCCTCATGGAGCTTCTTCATGTAAGCGGCTCGCTTGTCGAAGTCCATGTTAACTTGTTCACGGAGTGGAAGTGGTAGCATGTCGAGCGCGGTGTAGGGGTTGTAGCCATAGACGATCTCGAAGGGTGATCTCTTTGTTGCGCGATGTAGTGCTCGATTGTAGGCGAACTCGGCGTGTGGGATGCACTCTTCCCAATTCTTCAAGTTAGGCTTGATCTACACACGAAGTAGTGTAGATAGGCTTCGGTTCACCACTTCGGTTGGCCATCGGTTTGAGGGTGGTATGCAGTGGAGAATAGTTGCTTGATTCCCATCTTGGCCATCAAAGTCTTCCAAAAATAGCTCACGAACTTGACATCACGATCCGACACAATGGTCTTTGGCACGCCATGAAGACGGACGATTTCCCTAAAAACAAAGTAGCAATATGTGAAGCATCGTCGGTCTTGTTGCATGGTATGAAGTGTGGCATTTTAGAGAATCTATCAATGACGACAAAGATGGAATCCATAGCTATATCGGACCATGGGTGATGTGGAATAGGCAAAGGTGTATATAAGCCATGAGAGTTTAGAGTAGACTTAGCTTTGAGACATGTGGAACATCGTCGAACTAGGCGTTCCACATCACGCTTCATTCGTGGCCAATAGTAGTTGGTGGCGAGCATGGCGTAGGTCTTGTCGTGGCCAAAGTGACCCATGAGTGTTCCTCCATGAGATTCCTTCAAAAGGACCAAACGAAGCGAAGACTCGGGTATGCATAGTTTGTTAGCCTTAAACAAGAAACCTTGGTGCAAATAGAAATCACCAATTCCTTTGGACTCCGAACATTGAGCGAAAATGTCTCCAAAGAAAGCATCGGTAGCATACAACTCTTTTATCTCATCCAAACCCAAGACACTAATGTCAAGACGTGTAAGTAGGTTGGCCTTGCGGGATAGAGCATCCGCGACCACATTGTCTTTACCTTTCTTGTATTTGATGACAAAGGTAAAAGACTCAATGAACTCAACCCACTTAGCATGTCTTTTGTTCAAATTTGTTTGACTTTTCAAATATTTCAAGGATTCATGGTCGGAATGAATGACAAATTCCTTAGGACGAAGGTAATGTTGCCACACATCCAAAACACGAACCAAAGCAAATAACTCTGTCATAAATGGGGTAATTCAAGCGAGCTCCATCTAGTTTCTCACTATGGTATGCGATGGGTCTACCATTTTGCATAAGCACTCCACCAATGACCAATCCACTTCCATTGCATTCAATCTCAAATGTCTTAGAGAAATCCGGAAGGGCAAGGAGTGGTGCTTCGGTTAATAACCGTTTGAGGTCATTGAAAGCAAAATCATGTGCATTGCCCCCAAATGAAAGGTACATTCTTCTTTGTAAGTTCATGGAGGGGGCAAGCAATTGTGGAAAAATCCTTGATGAATCGACGGTAAAATCCGGCAAAACCAAGAAAACGTCTCAACTCCTCAAGTGCCATCGGAAAAGGCCAAGTCCGAATTGCTTGTATCTTTGCTTCATCGACTTCGACTCCATCCGAAGAAATAACAAAACCCAAGAAAACAAGTTTGTTGGTGGCAAAAGTGCACTTAGAAAGATTGGCATAAATCTTTTCATTGCGAAGAACCAACAAAACTTGAGCAACATGAGAAGTGTGTCTTCCAAAGATTTGCTATAAATAAGGATGTCGTCAAAGTATACCACAACAAATTTGCCAATAAAGGACGCAAAACATGATTCATGAGACGCATAAAAGTAGAAGGTGCATTGGAAAGACCAAATGGCATGACGAGCCACTCATAAAGACCAAGCTTTGTTTTGAATGCGGTCTTCCATTCATCACCTTCACACATCCTTATTTGATGGTATCCACTTTTAAGATCCAATTTGGAGAATATAGCGAAACCACAATGCTCATCAAACATATCATCAAGTCGAGGGATAGGGTGGCGATACCTAACGGTGATGGCGTTGATGGGGCGACAATCCATGCAAAGGCGAAGAGTGTTGTCGTGCTTGGGTACCAAGATGACGGGCACGGCACACGGACTTAAGCTCTCGTGGATATGTCCCATGGCAAGAAGTTCTTGTATTTGCCGCTCGATCTCCTTTGTCTCCTCGGGTTGGTGCGGTAAGGAGCGCGGTTTGGTAGCGGTGTGCCGGGAACAAGGTTGTTCAAGTTGTCATCGTCATCTCGACGGTTCGGAGGTGGGAATGCACGTCCACGTCTCCTTTGGTTGAGTCCATCACCAAGATATTGGTTGCACTCCGCATCACTTGATTCGGTTTGGTTATGGTGATGACGATCATGCGGATGCTCTTGGCGGTGATGAGGCTCATGGTGAGGATGATTCTCATGGTGTTGACGTGGCTCATTGTGAGGAAGACGCTCTTCATGGTTTCCATTCACGCGATTATTGTGGCGTGGTCTTGGAGGATGGTGGTGTCGACGGCCTTGGTCTCCATAGTCATTCGCACCCGGAAAACCATTGTCATTGGCCAAAGGGTCTTGACGATTTTGATGTCGAGGTGGTGGTGAAGGAGTTCGTTCACGACGTCCACCATTTTGTCCATGTTGTTCTTGATGTCCGTTGTCATGGTGTGCGCGAGGAGAAGGTGGGTGCTCCACTTCATGGTGATGTCGAGCATGTTCGTCGCGCCTTGGGATTTCTTGACGAGCTTGTTGCGGCTCTTGATGCGCATGCCGTGGTGTGTTGACCTTGATGTGCTTCTTGTACGGTGGGAGCCTGAAGAAGAAGATCAACGTTGCGCAAGGTTGTTGAGGGCTTCGGTCACATTTGCCATTTGCGCATTGAGGGTGTTGAAGTTCTCGTCTTGTACTTGAAGACGGCGCTCATAACGGCCTAGCCCATCACGAACTAGGCAACGAAGGCCCACGAACTCGTTGTGTGTGACATAGCCATTGTCACCTTGCATTCCTCCATGGATGCCATCATCCGAGCTTGAGCTTCCGTTTGTACTTCCCCTAAACATGATCTAAAAAACAAGTGAAATGTGTGGAAATGGAGAACCAAGAGAAAACTATATCGTAAGAATAGAGTTGCTTGATGAAAGAGAATCCGGTTCTAACACCCACACACACTTATCGGGAAAGGAAGGTATGGTAGGTGGAAAGCAAATCAAACCAATCCGAAAAACAAGATATTGTAAAGGCAAGTAGAGAACCACAATGATCACAAAGCAAAACAAGTCAATCTCAAAAGATAGTACAAGGAAACACACATGAGGAGAGATAAATGGGACTTATGCAACCAAGAAGTGAGCTAAAGAACCAAATGATCCTAGCGAAGACTATAAGCTCGTGTTGCACAAGTACAAGTAGAGCCACTAGCTCCATTGCAATCTATTGGTGGGCTACAATATTTGCACAAAATGTACCACCTACTAGATGTTCATCGTGCTTGCGCGCATCCTACAAGAGATATGTCAAGTGGTGTTTCTTTCTTTTCTTTTTCTTGCTTTGGCACTTTTTGCTTCTTGTCTCTTTTGATTCTTTTTCTCTTTTGCACAGCCACTTCTTTTGATGCCAACACAAGATATATGTCAACTAGCGCAAATACTTTTGCTCGGAAACTACACGGTGAAAATGTGCAAAGCCCAAACAATCATTAAGAGCTAGCCTCGATAGGATATGGTGATTGCAATGATATAGTGTGGCTCACAAAGCAATGGCAAGGAGAAAAGATTCGTGATGATTATACCTTCGTTGACGATCCTTACCCTTTGGTGTAGAAGGTTCGTGCTTGCCCAAGAATTTTGGTGTTGGTGGATGATGGATCTTCCGCAATGGTGATGGAGGTCTTGATCGTAGCTTCAAAACGAGCCAAATAACACCAAAAACGGAGTCTGGAATCAAAAGATATGACCAAAACAAAAATCTGAAATTTGCAGTTTCGGGTTGTGGTCCGGCATAGGCCGGTTTGAGGCCGGCTTGGAGGCCGGTTGACCCACGTGAAGTTGACCCTCGAAAATCCGCGATTTTGGCGGAAAAAAACGTCCCGAAAAACCACAAATCGAAGGGAAAATCAATGGAATTTGGCCATGGGAACGCAAAGTAAGGTAGATCAACAAATTTAGCAATAGATCCACGGATCAAAACTTACCAAAACGCACAAGATTCACAGATCGATCCAAAAGCAAATTGGGGCTATTTTGGTGGAAATTTTCGAATTTCTCAAAATCAAAGAAAAATTTGGTGTATTTGGGGGTGGAAACACAAATCAATCCATGTCAACCCAAGCTCTGATACCATATGATGCGGTTCGGGTCCCGATGTTCACGGATTGAGGGCGGACGAACGATGAACGCGATGAACACGAAGAACACGAGAGGGGAAAAGGCAAACACAAGGTAAATAGCAAAGCAACACGGACGAAATCAACCGGTAACAAGTCCCCAAGGGCAGCCCCCGATTCTCAATCTCCACGCAACCTTACTCTTAGGATTATTTCTCTCACGGTCAATCCCACCGGTTCAATCTAGTCACTCAAGGAGGAAAGATTGACAAGTAATAGCAACTACAAGAAGAAGCCTTCGTATCCACTAGAGGGATCTTTTCCACAAGGGGAGGCCTGGATTCATCTCCATAAGGGGAGGCCTTGATTCATCTCCATAGGAGGCAACACCAACAAGGGGTGGAAAGGAGCAAAGCTCAACTCAAGTCTAATCTCAGTCTAACCCTCACAAGGAAGAGAAGGAGTGCTATTTATAGTCTGGGTACAAAACGGGGGTAAGACACGTTGACGGGTGGGGCCGACTTGCGCTGGAGGTGGTCCGGCCCTGGGGCCGGCGGGGAGGCCGGCTGCTCTGGAGATGGTCCGGCCAAGGCCGGTTTGGGGGCCGGTTGGCTCGGGAGGTAATTCGGCCTGGGGCCGGCCTAGGCCGGTTGGGGTACTACCGCTGGGCCTGGCGGTACTACCGCTCGAGTTGACTTCAGAAGCAGATCGAAGGTCTGCCCCGCGGTACTACCGATGCGGCGGGAACCTGACGGGTTGAGGGCCCGTGTCCCTCACTTATCCACCCCTATCCTACCTAGACTATAAATAGAACTCCCCATCAAGATCTAGGGTTAGACTATGATTTGGGAACTAAAGTAGAGCCTTGCTCCTTCTTCTCAAAGTGTCTCTTTCCTCCTATGGAGATTGGTGTAGTAGGGGACTACTAGGGTGGCCCGATCTTCACGGATTGACGGAGGATGTGGACGAACGCACGCAAGAACACGAGGAAACGAAGAACACCAAGAAGAATGCCCCGAACACAAGAACACATGCAAGATACAAGAACCGTTTCCCTCACCGGTCGGTCCAACCGGCCCAATAGAATCCACACGAAGGTGGGAGATTGGCAAGTAGATACAAGAAGGGATCTTGGATGGTTGTTTCTCCAACGGTCAACCGAACCGCTCCAATAAAGTCACCCGAAGATGAAAGATTGGCAAGTAGTCAAACTACATGTAGAGGTCTTGAATCCACGAAGGGATCTTCTCCACAAGGGGAGGAACCATCCCCGCAAGGGGAGGAAGGAGACCGTCTTGAGGTGGGGAGCACAGCTCTACTCTAATCTCAAAACATAGTCTATCCCTAGATCTAGCCAAGGGGTGCCTATTTATAGTCTAGGCCCCAAAGGGGACGAAATACATGGGTCAACACCCAGATCTGCACACAGGCACGCGCAGGGCCGGTAGTACGGACTGATCTGGCCGGTAGTACCGGGTCGATTTTCGGTACTACCGCTTAGAGCGGCGGTGAGTCCAGTAGCTCCCGAGCTTCGGCGGTAGTACCGGGCTGATGGGTCCGGTAGTACCGGTGGGACTTCAGCGTCTCTTTCTTCTCTTTCAAGCCACCGTCTTGTCGTGCCCCATTCCTCTTGCACCTTGGTTATCCTCTCGTGTATTCGTAGTCGTCGCACTCCTAGTATCAACAAGAGATAGAAGATGACATAGCATACCATCCAAAAGGGTGGGAATTGAGTTATCTAAGAGGAATGAGTTCACCTTTGAAGTCCATGGTGACTTGTGGAGTGTTGGAGTGCTTGACATGGTGATGGGCGTGACTCGGGCTACACCATCTCCCCTCCCTTTAAAAAGAGTCATCCTCGACTCTTGCTCTTCATCATCATGCAAAGGAGGTAGATGTGTTGTCGAAGAATTTGAATTCGCCATGCCTACAAACATCAAAGACCAAGCAAACCATGTGTGTGCAACAAAGAGGAGCATATCAACAATGACATGTCCATTCTTTGTCATAGCACCGTTAGCACAACACAATAATATGAAGATGTAGTGCAAATGCAAGGTCAAAGTGCAAGCAATCCAATGGAACATCTTCAAAATGTGAGAACAAAAACTCCATAAAAATATGAGGATGCCATCTAGGTAGCTCATTTGGAATCATATGATCATTATTGCACACAAGGCATTGGAAAGAACAAGTTGTCATCATCCTTGATGCAATAAGCGAAGAGTATGGCAAAAAACACAATGAAGAATGTCCGAAATATCATCATGGGTGCAAACAAAGCACATGAAAGAGCAAGTTTTCAACATATTTGTTGCAACACCCACTTGGTATAAACCAATAAACTCATGACAAGACATGCACAAAATGTCATTATGGTTGCAAACAAGCCATTGGGAAGAACAATTGTTCATCATTTTGTGGCAACACATAAATCATCCATATGAAAGATCAAGTAAACATGCTTGTCATATATTAGACCAAAAGCATCAACATGCTTGCAAACAAACCATAAGCAAGAGAAATTGTTCAACTTGTTTGATGCAAAACATGAGAAAGATTTGAGAGTTGGATTCGATCCACTACTCACATGTATGCTCTCAAGAGCTCGTATTGTCAACTCATGCTCAATTGAGGTTGACATTATCATGCGGTTACCGGCACACACAAGACACCAAATGAAGAAATTATGTGCACGGTATATAAACACATCATCCATCATGAAGTGTCTCTTCATTTGCTCACCAACCACACAAAAATCAATTGGAAAATATGACATATGTGGATGGTCACTATGAAAAGTGAAGGATGGAACAAGGTCCAAAAGAGAAAACGAAACGTCTCCAAAAAGTGAGAAAGCTATGGAGGCAATCTCATTATCAAGCATTTCAACATTAGGGCAAGCAACACATGTGAAAGAGAAATTGTTCAACATGTTGCATGCCACAATGGGAGAAAAATGGAAACATTCATAACAAGGCATGCTCATGGCAAAATCATCACAAATAGATAATTCCACATGATCAACATTGGTTTCAAACAAAGTAACACATGGGAATAAGAACGAATCATATGTGACATCAATAGAATCATCCATAGCATGTAAGCAATCATCGTTCATCATGTCCACGAGCGGGAACATGGTCACATGAACACCCATACCTTGATAGTCCCGCTCATGTGAAGTAGGTGTTGACGTAGTAGGGGCTCCATGTAGCCGACTTGTCCATCTTGAAATAGACATGGGGTGGCATCATCATCCTCCATGTACATCTTCTCCATTTGAGGCACCGTCAAGTCGGGGATAGGCGTCTCATCATCCATGGAACCTAGCACACAATGAGAAAACACACTAGAGGTAGAGGTTAAGTTGTTAGAAATCGAAATGGCCTCACAAGACCTATCAACTACCTCTCTCAACTCAAGTGGTGTATCACTCATTCCCTCAAAGTGAAAGCACTCAAACTCATATATGGTGGAGGCACTCAACTCACTCTCACTCTCCCTCAAGTGGGCTAAGTGGCTCCATTCTCACATGGGATTGGTACCATCTCATAACTCAAGCTCATAGGGATAGGCTCGGTTTCCTCATCTCCATACGCCTCCAAGGTTGAAGGGAAACTCCCATGCTCAACCTCCTCAACCAACTCGCCTCCAATGGTCAATGCCATAGTGTAGGCATCATCACTCGACTCCTTTGCCGAAGGGAAAATCCCATGCTCGGCATCATCATCACTTGACCCATGGTCATAGGTGATAGCATTCTCCATGCTCGCCTCCTTGGTCGAAGGGAAAATCCCATGCTCGACCGTCTTCTCACCATCTTGGTCACCTTCTTGTTCACCAACTTTGCACTCTCACATCATGTGACCTCTTCCATTGCATAGTGGGCACAAGAGATTGGGACATTCTTGTGGATCATGGTCTTGGCCTTGGCAATTGTCACATAGAAGGTCTTCATTTTCCCATATGGGGGCCAATGTGGCGGTGGCACTTGGTGTAGAAGTCATATTAAGAGAAAGTGCTTGAGAAAGGCGCCGTCTTGGTTGTGGCCTCATGTTTGTGACCATGTTTCTTGCGGTGTCGACGTGACCTTGACCGTTGCTCGAAGAACTTGTCGAAATCGACCATGATCTCATCAAACATGGAACTTGTAGCTCTTGTTGGCGCACTTGAAGTTATAGCACTAGGGGACCCCATAGGATGCGCCTTTGTCACCGTCTTCTTCTCATGTCGACGTTGACGCTCTTGAGTGGAGGGGTGTCGCCGAAAGTCGTTCGGATGCGTCTCCTCATGTTGGCGTCGGCGTGCTTGTTGCTTTGGTGACCTTGTCTTGGAGCTCCCACTCGAACTTGGTGATATGTTCCGAAGCTTGGCGAGTGTGGTGAGGTCAGCTTGGAGCTTGGACAAGTTGAGGTCCACCGTGGCATCTTTCTTGTGGCGCCGCGATGAGCTAGATGGACCTTAGCTTGTCTTGGCCTTGTCGATGCACTTCTTTGGGCGCCGGCTTGTTGTTGAAGTAGAATGCCGAGGCTTGGCGCTCTTGGCGTTGTCCTTCTCATGGCGTCTTGAAGTTGATGGAGATTTGGGACACTTGGCACATTTTGCAATGTCCGTCTCATGGCGCCTTCTTGAAGTAGGTGGAGCTCCAAAGGATGAGTGCATGGTGGTCTTGTAGGAGCACCGTGGAGCTCCAAAGGATGAGTGCATGGTGGGCTCGTAGGAGCACCGTCTTGAGCTTGAACCATAGAAGGTTGTGCCATGATGTTTGGTGGTGCCGCTCTTGACCATGGTAGAACCAAAGTTCTCATCGGAGTACTTGGAGTAGTAGTCGTAGTAGTTCTCCATGTCGGTGAAGCTTAAGAAATCGGAGTCATAGCGGAAGTCTTGGTGATGATCCATCATATCATGGGGGTCATTGTCGGTGTAGTCGTAGTAGTCCCCCATGTCCTCAAAGTTTGAGGCATCATAGTTGTTGTGGCTCATCATGTACTCAACAACATCTTGGTGATGTAGTGCAACCTAGGCACACACCACAAAGTGGACCAATGACAAGAGCAAGGGTCAAGGCACTTCATGATAAGGTGAACTCGCTCCTATCCATGTGTGATCTCGATACTCCTTTGAATGTCTTGCTACTTTATTCCGATACCTTGTGTATACTCAGGTATGACCCTCATGAAGATCTCCAAGAAAGTGTAGAAGTTGGACAAGAATCGAGTCAAGAAGGCGAAGGAGAAGGAGAGAAGAATGCGAACAAGTCCCAGGCGGCGGTACTACCGCCGGTGGCAGCGGTACTACCGCCCCAGGTCCAGCCGAGCCAGACATGCCTCCGCCCGGAGCAAGCTAAGAAGGAAGAGACTGGGCGGTACTACCGCCCACCTGGCGGTACTACCGCCGAAGCTACCGCCGAAAACGGCCCTCTGTTCGATCTACCGGTAGTGCCAGCGGCACCGTAGCGGTACTACCGCCGGCCAGCGGTACTACGCTGGGTCTGGCGGTACTACCGCTTGAGTTGACTTCAGAAGCTGTTCGAGGCCTGCCCGGTGGTACTACCGCTGGCTCCAGCGGTACTACCACTGCGGCGGGAACCTGACGGGTTGAGGGCCCGTGTCCCCTCACTTATCCACCCCTATCCTACCCAGACTATAAATAGAACCTCCCCATCTAGATCTAGGGTTAGACTAAGATTTGAGAACTAAAGTAGAGCCTTGCTCCTTCTTCTCAAAGGTCTCTTTCCTCCTATGGAGATGAATCAAGGCCTCCACATGTGGAGATGAACCAAGGCCTCCTCTTGAGGAGAAGATCCCTGCGTGGATACCAAGGCTCCGCTTGTAGTTGCGATTACTTGCTAATCTTCCCTCTGTGAGTGGCTAAATTGGATTGGTTGGATTGACCAATTGGACAAACAATCCTAAGAGTAAGGTGTGATTGGGATTGGAGGATTGGGGCTGCCCACGGGGATTTGTTACCAATCGAGTCTTGCCAGGTTGCTACTTGCTATTTACCCTTGTGTGTTGATTTTCCTCCTCTTTTGTGTCCTTCGTTCATCGCGTTCTTCGTGTTCATCTTTCCCTCCGCACAAATCCGTGAAAATCGGGACAAACCCACATCATATGGTATCAGAGCTCTAGGTTGACACGGATTTGATTTGTGTTTCCACCAAAATCCACCAAATTTTTCTTCGTTTTTGAGAAATTCGAAAATTTCACCAAAAATAGCCTTGCCTTGATTCGAGCCGATCTGTCGATTCGTTGTGTTTTTGGTAGTTTTTGTCCATGGATCTGTTGCTTTAGGACCCCTCCACCCTTGTTTGCGTTCCCTAGACTCAATTTTACCGATTTCCCACGAATTCGAGGAAGTTTTAGAGCCCAATTCCGCCCAATTTCGAGTCAAAATCGCGCAGATCCGCGCGCAGCGGTACCGGGCGGTACTACCGCCAGGGGCAGCGGTACTCCTGCCAGGGCTGATTTTTCAGAAATATTTTCTTTTCCTCGGTTTGTTTTTTGCATTTCTCTTGGTTTGAGTCCTTTCTTGGTGTGCTTTACGTCTACAACATCGACAAGCTTCTGCAGCAACGCATCATCAACGCCAAGCGACGACGCCACCAAGGACTCGACTTTCCCCACCATCATAATCTGTTGTGAGCCCTTCTTCCTTTCGTGTACCATGACCTATCGGACTAGCTCGGTGATATTGCGAGGCATTGCACATGTTGAGTGTTTGTTTTCAAGTATTGGCAAGTGTGTATCGTTAGGGATCTTGGCACTAGCAAAAGAGAAGGAATCATCGTCAAAAAGCAAAAATCAAAAAAAAAGAGAAGAGAAAAGAAAAGAATCAAGTGTGCCAAGTATCATCTCTTGTAGGTTGCGACAAAGCTTGAATCGCCAAAGTGAGTGAGTGTGTAACTCTTGTGCAAATCCGTTGCCCACCAAAAGCAATTGAGCTAGTGTCCATCTTGTGTTGGGTGACATTTGAGCACGTAGTCTTCGTTAGGTTGTCTATCTTCGAGTGCTCGGCCTTTGGTCGCCCAACCCCATTATTCGCTTTTGTGTGTGTTTCTTCATCATTTGTGGTTGGAGTTTTTGGTAATTTGATCATTGTGGATTTTCTACCTTTGACAATATACTTGTCGTCGGGTTTGCTTGTTTCGTTTGCCACTTCATACCTTCCTATCCTCATAAGTGTGTGTGTTGGTGTGAGAACCGGATTCTCTCCTCTCAAGCTACATTATTCTTGGGATATAGTTTGTCTTGGTTTTTCCGTACCACATATCTCACTTGATCTTGAGAAAATGTTTAGGGGAAGTACAAACGGAAGCTCAAGCTCGGATGAGGAAATTTATGGTGGAGTTCGCGGTGATCATGGCTATGTCACACAATCGGAGCTTGTTGGAATGCGACACTTTCTTCGTGATAACCTAGGACGCTTCGAGCGCCGTCTTCAAAATCAAGATAACACCTTCAACGACCGCATGCAAGCTCAAGAAGCAAATATGGAGCGGTTGACCGAAGCTATCAATAACCTTGCATGACAACGAGCTTCTTCACACTCAAGTCGTACAAGAATCACCTCAAGGTCGACACAAGCATGTCATGGACGTCATGAACCTCGACAAGAACGTCAAGATGATCCAAGGCGCGACGCCATGAACGACCTCCTCCTCACGTTGAACAACCACATGATCTTCACGCGAACAATACCAATGTGCATCAAGAGCAACCTCACCAAAATGTTGAACGTCGTGAACGCATACCATACCACCACCGCAACAACGTGATCGTCATGACCATTGGCAAATGACAATGGCGTTCCGGGTGCGAATGACTTTGGTGACCAAGGACGTCACCCTCGTCATCCTCCAAGGCCACGTCATCAAAATCATGACTGCGAACAATGTCGAGCAACCCGTTCCTCAACAAGAGCAACCTCCTCAACATGATCCTCGTCCTCGTCAGGAACTTCCACATGATCGTCCACAACACCACCGCTCCGAGTCAAGTGATAGCGAGTCAA